>CM053502.1:6301816-6434328 GCA_028627145.1 Eidolon dupreanum
CTCTGTTTGTTTGTCCTGTTCATTTGTTACTTTTAGGTTTATATCCCACATATAAGTGATATCATGTGATTTTCAACTTTTTCTGTCTGGCTTATTTCGCTTAGCATGATTATCTCAAGGTCCATCCACGTTGTGGCAAATGGCAGTATTTCATCTCTTCTTATGGCTGAGTAATATTCCATTGTATATATGTACCACAGCTTCTTTAGCCAATCATCTATCATAGGACACTTCATTGCTTCCATGTCCTGGCCACTGTGAATAATGCTGCTATGAACATCGATGTGCAAATATCTTTTCAGATATGGGTTTTCAAGTCTTTGGGGTAAATACCCAATAGAGGGATTGCTGGATCATATGGTAGACCAATTCTTAGTTTTTTTAGGAACCTCCATACTGGTTTTAATAGTGGCTGTACCAATTTGCAGTCTCACCAGCAGTGTATGAGGGTTCCTTTTTCTCCGCAACCTCTCCAACATTTGTTATTACTGGTCCTGTTGATTATAGCGATTCTAACAGGTGTGAAATGATATCTCATTGTGGTTTTGATTTGCATTTCCCTAATAACTAGCGATGTTGAGCATCTTTTCAAATATTTGTTGGCCATTTGTATGTCCTCCAGAGAGAAGTGTCTATTCAGGTCCTTTGCCCATTTTTTGATCGGATCATTTGGTTTTTGTTGTTATTGAGTTGTATGAGTTCTTTGTATATTTTGGATATTAAGCCCTTATCAGAGGTGTTGCTTGCAAATATAGTTCCCCATTTGGATGGTTGTTTCTTTACCTTATTGATGATTTCTTTTGCTGAGCTTTTTAATTTGATGTAGTCTCAATTATTTATTTTAGCTTTTACTTCTCTTGCTTTTGAGGTCAAATTCATAAAATCCTCTTTAAGTCCAAGGTTCCTGAGTTTCATTCCTATGTTTTCTTCTATGCATTTTATTGTTTCAGGTCTTATATTCAGGTCCTTAATCCGTGTTGAGTTAATTTTGGTGTGTGGTGAGAAACAACAGTCTAGTTTCATTCCCAGCGCCATTTATTGCAGAGGCTTTTTTTCTCCACTGTATGATTTTGGCTTTTTTGTTGAAAATTATTTGCTCATATAAATATGGGTTTACTTCTGGACTCTTGATTCTGTTCCACTGGTCCGTGTGTCTGTTTTGCTGTCAATACCATGCCACTTTGATTACTGTCACTTTGTAGCATTATTTGAAATCGGGCAGAGTGATGCCTCCTGCCTCATTCGTTTTTTCTCAGGATGGCTTGGGCAATTCTTTTGTGCTTCCATACAAATCTGATGATGTTTTTGTTCCATTTCTTTAAAAAATGCCGATGGGATTTCGATGGGGATTGTATTAAATCGGTGTCATGTTTAAAATACCTCATTTGCTTGAAGCAGGATCCAAATAAGCTCCGACTCTCCTTGCCAAACTCCTCCCAGGCTTTCGTTCCCAGCCCTTCACTCAGATGGTGTCCGTCAGCGTTCCCAGCACCTCCTTTTAAGTGGGAATGTGACCCCAACGCACTGGTCATTCCCACCCTTTGGAAGCTTCCTTCGCTTGGCTTCTGGAGCACACCCTGCCCAGAACGTCCCCCCGCCTCGCTGGCTGTGCCTTCTCAGGCTAAAGCGTGCTCCTCTGGCTGGGCCTCAGAATTACTTGGGGAATGTTCAAAAGAGATGCTGGTTCCTGGGCGCCGCCTCCAGAGTTTCTGACTTAGTCAGTCTGGGAAGGCACCTGGGCATTGTTCTCTTCCTCTGATTCCCCAGGTGGTTCTGCTGTGCATTGCGGATAGGGACCCCTGGCCTAATGTTGGAGGACCCCGCCTCAGTTCTCAGACCCTCCTCTTTCTGCATTTTCAAGATGATCTCATCCAGTCCCACAGCTTTAAATACCGTCTAAAGGCCGACCTGGTGCTGACCTTTCCCTGAACGCCAGACCCACATACACAGCCGCCCCTGCCTTCGGACCTGCGTACCTGCTGTCCCTCTAACTAGGACACTCCTCCCCCAGAGGCCTCAGTAGCCACTTTCTCAGTGAGATCTTCTCTGACCCCACATTTATAACAGATCTCCCGATCCCTGCACATAGTTTGTCTCTGTCTGCCACCAGAATGTAAGTTTTACAGGGACAGGGACTTCTGTGTAAGAAAAATATCTGACATATACATGGTAGGCGCTCAGTAAATATTTGTTGGAATCTATGAATCTTCAAGGCTCGAGTCCCCCCTCTGGCCTCTGCTAAACTGAGGTTTGAGCAAGAGACAGCTCCCAGCCAGCCTGTCACAGGAGTGCATTCCTTTCCACCTCTGCTCAGCACACTTTTTCTGTGGTAAAGGGCCAGATCATAAATATTTTAGTTCTGCAGGCCATACTGTATCTGTTGCATCTACTCAACTCTGCCATCATAGCAGGAAAACGGTTGTAGATAAGACAAAAACAAATGTGTGGCTGTGTTCAATAAAACTTTATTTACAAAAATAGGAGGCGGACCCAACAGGCCAGAATTTGGCCATCCTTACTCTGAAATTTCACCTTTCCCCCAAATCTACATGGACAGAAAGGAAACACTCAAAACTACTTAGAAATTTGATCAGCTGGATAAATTTCCCAGAAGTGGAGAAAGCTCTTCCTGGCGCAAGTAGGGCTGGTGTTAACTGGGAAGAGGCCAGTGTGGGGCAAAGGGATGGAGATAGTACCGGGCACGCGCTCCTCTTAAAGAAGCCACACTGGCTGTCCTCTGGGTCCGCGCTCCGAGCAGCAGGGCTGCAGAGACACTGGGCTCGTATTCACCGCGGGGCAGCATTCCTCGTTCTCGGGTTCTCCCACATCATATTAGAACAGCATATGACATGTTACACACACATCATTCAGTCAGGGATCTTGAACCCAGGTTAGATGAAAAGATTTAAAATCCAGCTCTGCCACTTACTAGCTCTGTGACATACTTTATCCGGGTGTGTGTGTGGGGAGGGGGGGCGGTGCTGTGATGATTAAATTAGCGTTTGTAAAGTACAGCATCACCATCATAGCTGCTAACAGTAAGCGTCCTCAAGGCGCCATGTACTTCGATAAATACAGTATAAGTGTATTTATAAGAATCTTCGCGGCAACCTGTGGGGAGGGTGCTGTTACCGAGCCCATTTTCCAGATGAGGACCCTGAGTTTAGAGAGCGTAAGTAACTTGCCCAAGGTCACACAGTGAGTGAGTAGCAGAGCCCACATTCAGACCCAAGCTGTCTGACCCCGGAATCCACACTCTTAACCACTCCACCGCCTTCTGAGTGCACCCAAGAAGCACTGGATAAACGATGGCTCTGTTCATAGTCGGTTTTAGCTCCCCCAGCAGGTATTTTATATAACTGGAGAGTAATTTGGAATAAAGGTCAGTACTTGTGCTTCCAGGCAGCGTTCTATTCATTTCATTAATTAATTCTGTTGCTCAAGGGCCTCATTTATTCCGCGTCTGCTTTCCTCCCACTCCCCACTTTTTCAGAGCCTGCTGATCTTACTGATGCAGGAAGTGGCCACCGGCTGAATACCCCTGCTGTTTACTTGGCGTGTCATGCTTTGCTGACCAGCTCCCCAAGCAGAGCGCAAGCTGTTGACAGCTCCTAAAGTTCTTCTGTCATTAGTTCACAGACATTCCCTTTCTCCTTCCTGCTTCTCTTAAGAACTGTACTGGGTCCTAGCACTGATTCAAGCTGTCCTGTCCCCTGAGATCATGGACAGTCTTAACAGCCAGCTGTAAAAGAATGGTTAGAGAACAGGCTTTGGAACCACCTGCTAGTGAACTAGTGAACAGAATATTAGTCCTGCAAAGAGGAGTACATCATCGTGTCTTCTTTACACCTGAACTTATGTCCAGCCAAGGGCTGTGTCATTAGTTTGACTAAGACTAGATTCATTATTTCCAGTAATCTTGGTTAATGTTTATTGAGCACTCTCTGCTTACCAGTTGGGCCTATGCTAAGCCTTTTATAGGCTTTATCATTTACTCCCCTACATCAGCACTGTCCAGTGGAACTTTCTGCAGTGGTGAAAATGTTCTATATCTTCAGTGTCCAATACAGTAGCCACTAGCCACATGTATGTGGTCATTGAGCATTTGGAATATTGCTAATGCAACTGAAGAACTAAATTTTTTATTTTGTTTAATTTTAATCTAAATTTAAATAGTCACATATAGCTAGTGCCTATTATGTGGAGGGCTCAGCTCTAAACATTTTACAGAAGAGAAAAATGAGAGTCAAAGGATTAAGTGCTTTGCAAAGGTCCCCAACTCTAGGAGCAGAGCCAGGCTTTGGACCCCTGAGTCCTGCCCAGAGCCCCCACTGTGTTACACTCTTTCTGTTAAACTTTTTGCAGAAATTGTTCCCTGGTTGCAGACTGTTCCCTAAGGCATAATACCGTGGGTATGTATGTAACGCACCTTGAAATAAATGTGCAGGACCTATCTAAAGAAAGCTGTAAAACTTACCAAAGGATATAAAAGAAGACCAGTTATAAATAGGAAAAAAAAAAAATCATGTTCCTGGATGGGAAGACTCAGTATTGCAAAAATGTTGTTTCTCCCCACAAATGATCTCTGGATTCAGGATAATTCTACTGCAAATCCAAAAGGGAATTGTAATAAAATTTGATTCTAAAGAATGTGCCAGAATAATCAAAACAGTTTGAAAAAGAATAGTTGGAGAATGGTGTGGACTTATTCTGCACATATCGAAATGATAAATAAAGTGAAAATAATTAAAAACGGGGCCGCCACAGCAATAGACAATGGACCAGTTAAGCAAAATAGAAAGGTGACATATTAAATCACTGATCAGTAAGGGACCATTAATAAATGTGAAAATAGATTATCCAAAAAATAATAAAGCTAGATCTTTATCTCATGCCATATACAGAAAATCTAAACGTAAAGAAACCAAAAATGTCCTAAAACTATAGAAGAATAAAGGTAGTTTTGTGATATCAGACTAGGAAAAATGGGAAACTTTATAAAGGAGAATATTGACAGATTTGATTACATAAAAATAAAAATTTCTCAATAGAAAAAAAATACCAAAAGCAAAGATTAAAGGTCAGTTGACACTGAGGGAAAAAAAAATAAAACAAATAAACAAAAAAACACATAGCAACAAACAGGGAGAAACCTTTAATGAACAAAGAGCTGTAACAGATAAGTAAGAAAAAGACAAGGAGCCAGGAGACGATTGAGCAGAAGTTATGAACAGGCATTTCACAGAAAAATGAAATACAAATGGCTGGTAAGGATGTTCAACTGAATTAGTAGTCAGAGAAATACAATTTAAAACAATTAGGTACTGTTTTTCACCAATTGCACTGGCAAAAATTGGACTAATTATATTGTGTGCCGGCCAGCATGGTGGGAATGTAAATCGATCTAACCTTTAGAAGGGCAAATGGCAGGTTCTGGCCAAATTGTAAATATGCGTGTTCTTTAGCTCTGCTGTTCCAGTCTAAGCACCCACGGGGACAGAAACGCCCACACAGGGATCCGCCGATGTTTGTTGCAATATTTTGTGTAATATCAAAGAATTAGAGGCAATATCCATATCTAACAATAGTCAAAGCATGATACATCATATTTTAGAATGCAGTGTGACTATGAAAAAGAATATAGGATGTAATGGTATGGAACTATATGCTTGACATAGTGTTAAGTAAAAAGCAAGTTTCAGAACAATGAGTATAGTATGATTCTCCTAGTTCACTTTTTTTTCTAAGTCAGTTTATGTAGCAAAAACATTATACACATACACAAGCTGTTGGCAGCAGGGAACAGGGAGCAGGAGGTCTTTATATTTATACTCACTTCCAGGTTGCTTGCATTTTTATGACGAGCAAATACTGTAAGGTGTCTTGACCTAAGGAGTCTTGAGTTCCAAACATGTCTCCCTCGCTTTAGCTAAATAAAGACCCCTCTAGCTCTAACATCTAAGACTGTCAGATCTCAGATTTACTTGGATTTTGAAATTTAAAAGAAGGAAGGGAGGAAGGGAGGAGAGGAAAGAAAATAAAAGAAAAAAAAAGGAAAGAAGAAAAACCTGGGTGTTGACATTGTGGGGTTTTTTAGTGCTAGTGTGCAAGGCTGGGAGCCATTGCTGAGGGAGAGTCGTGTGACTTTGTCAGGCACACGGCTCTTCCTTCCAGTTCTGGAAACCTGTCCTCCTGGGGCTCCGTTTTGCCCGCCTTTCGGGAGGGAGGCAGATCCAGAAGGGCTTGAGGTCTGTCCCTGGCCAGCAGGGCTGCTGGGCTTACTCGGGGCCATAGAGAAGAGAGACTATTTTTGTCGTGGGGGCTGAATGGTTGGTTGGCCTCTCGCCACAAGCGCGTGCTCATTGGTGTGGCTGATGTGTCTCGCCTGCTGCCGCTGCCTCCACCGCTGCTTCCAGGGGACACTTGAGAACATGTTTGTCCAGCACCAAGAGCTTAAACCTGAGAGGAGTGTCCAGGGATGAGTGCTCTTTTTGTGTGTCCTTCCCGCTTCTGACCATCAGAAGGGCAACAGCAGACAGAGTAGGGCTAAAATGAAGTGGAAAAGACTCCTACAAAGAACTCAGTCCAAGTATCTGGGCCTCCTTCGCCTTGACTTAGCCGGCAGAGCTGCGCTGACCTCATCGGCCAGGTGGGGTTTGCTCATCCTGCTGCTCTCCAAACCTCCTTTGATTGGTCGAGCCTGGGAACAGTGTCCTTCTTGGTGTAGGGCTTGACATGAGCCTGGCATGTACCCAGGTCCATATCTAGCCTCGTCAGGTGCCTCAGACAAATCCAGTGTCCCATGTCAGCCTCTGGCAAGGCCGTCGGAGCAGGCGCCGCAGGCCATCGGCCCTTACTTTGTGCGAAGGAGCAATTTGAAGCAGGGCCTCCGTTTTTGCACAACTCCAGGGCCAGGGGCATCTACCCTGGGCTTCACTTGCACAGGTAACACTATGCGTAGTGCCCCTGGGGTTGTGTAGCTCGGTGATTCTGGCCCGAAGCCTGGTACCAACTGAGACCTAGGCATGGACCTAGGCGACTCCCTTGCCAGCAGCAAGTTGTCACCATGCAAAACCCTTGCTGAGTGCCTCTTGGGGCCTGGTCTCTAAGGATACAGCCTTTGGCCTCTGGGCCCTCCAGGGCAGGATGGTAGACGCCTCCTTCGGTCGTCACGAATACATCACTTGACCGGTTTTCTCAGCTGCCTTCTCCAATCCAGCACTACTGCCGCCTTCCCCTTGATCCATCTCTGATTCGGGCTTGTTGCTTTTCTCCCCCCCTTCAGTTGCAGAGCTACTTTGCTGCATGTGAGGATGAGACCCCTGCCATCCGGAACCACGACAAGGTCCTGCAGCGTCTGTGTGAGCACCTGGACCACGCCCTGCTGTACGGGTAAGAGTCCAGAGCGGGCGGGAGGGCCCAAGAGGGCACGGCCCAGGCCACGAGCAGCCTCCGGAGAGAAGTTTCTAGCCTCGTCTGCCTTTCATTTCTTCTTTCCCTTGGCAGAAAGAGATCTGTCCCACTCGGGTAGACCGCAGGCTCTCTGTAGTGATCCCGGTAAATTGTCTGTGAGAATTAGCGGCAGGTGAAATGGCGGTGGGACGGAACGGCAAGCTGGGACTGCATTGCTTTTAGCCTTGAGCTCACTACGGACACGAAGGCTGGTGGACCGACTAACTGCAGCTTCCTAGGGTGGCCCTGTTTAGGTCTTAGCAGCTCCTGTCCTATTTTCTCAGACTGCAAGACCTCTCATCTGGCTACTGGGTGCTCGTGGTGCATTTCACCCGGAGGGAGGCCATCAGGCAGATCGAGGTGCTGCAGCACGTGGCCACCAACCTGGGGCGCAGTGAGTAGTACCAGGCTGGTGCTGGGGAGGACCCGCTGCCACCCTCCCTGTGGGTAGCTCTGGGCTCAGGTGTGGCCTCGGGTGTGGCCCTGGGAGACTGATTACTTTTTGGCCTCCAGAGGCAGTGGGGCATTTAAATGCCGGTGCCCTCCATGAGGCCTCCCTTCTCCCTGCATATGGCAGTTTGTTGGGGCATCGTGGATGGGGCCAAGGGGAGTGAGATACTGAAGAGAACCAGACTTCTATCAAATCCCAGCCCGAGCTTAGTGAGGAGTCTCGCTTCTCTCCCTGAGCGAGGATCAGCGGTAGCCTACAGGATCAGGCAGAATCCTTGCGTTTCTCTACCCATCCAAAGCTGGCAATCTGCCCTCTTTACCGGGGCTTCCTGGCCAGCAGCAGGCTAGGGTCTGACCAGGAAGATAACGATTTCAGGGGCTCTGGCACTCCAGTAAGAGACAAGGCCATCGGAGCATGTGGTCCCCTCAGCCCTTCCCTCTTCCCTTTGTGCCCTTGCCTGGCAAACAAAGCCAGCACCCGCCAGGACTTCCTTCCAGTTACTCCTGCCCTCATTTGCAGGCCGGGCCTGGCTGTACCTGGCCCTCAACGAGAACTCCCTGGAGAGCTACCTGCGGCTGTTCCAGGAGAACCTGGGCCTGCTGCATAAGTACTATGTCAAGTGAGTGTCCACATGGTCTGTCTCACGTAGCCCCAGAGCTCGCCTTGAGCCTCGTCCCAAAGACTCCTGTCACATGCAGACGGCACAGTGTTCCCCATCAGAGGCCTGGCCCGGCACTGCGTACTGAGGACATGTCAGTGATGGTCAAAGGGCCATTAGGGCCTTGCCTGCTTAGCAGTGTGGTGCTCTGCCTCTGCCTGATCCTCTACGCAGGCCTCTGCTCTCACTAGAATGTTCAGCCTTTGCTGGGGCGGCTGCAGGCACAGAGTATTCATAGCAGTTGCCGAGAGCCAGGTGGGCCTTATGCTGCCGGCCCAGTATCTGAAGACACTAGCGGTGAAGTGTCGTGTGGCTCCAAACCCAGGAGGAAAATGCCCGAACGGGGTGGGTGAAGGCTGCGTCGAGCGGGGTGCCCTCCAGGGAGTGAGGACATCACCTGTCAGATTTCGACACAGCAGGCTTGTTGCTGAGGTCGGGCCAAGCTGGCCACCAGGCCCCAGGCCACCATCATCCCCGCTCGTGTCTCACAGGAACGCCCTGGTCTGCAGCCACGACCACCTGACTCTCTTCCTGACCTTGGTGTCTGGGCTGGAGTTCATTCGATTCGACCTCGATCTGGTGAGGCACCGTGGCTCTCACCGTGTGTGGGGACGGAGGAGTGGGTGGGGTGGGCACAGCGTTTCATTTTTGGGGTCCTGCTCAGGGAGCCGGTCAGGCGTAACTGGCCCTGAGCAGCGCAGGGTTTATTCAGGTGAGGGCAGGGTCGGGGTCTGAGCAGTGGGAGCGAGCGGAGGGCAGCTCTCTCTCGGCTTACATTAAGGCCAGGATTCCTGGTTCAGCTGGTTCCTTCCAACCTCTGTGCCAACTTGGAGAAAAGCCACACTGCCTGGGGTACCTCAGCACTGATGTGCTCTCCTGGACATTTAGGACATGAGCGTTTGACAGGGACGGTCCATCCAGTGCCCCCGGGGGCCCTGGGAGTGTCGCCAGCCCCGTGCTTCCCGGCCACCCACGTCACGTGGTCCGGCCTCCTGCACTGTCACACACTGCTGGCCCCGGACGAGCTGAAGGGGCTCTCCAGCAGCCACGTCAAGGTGGCTGCAGCTGCCCCACCTCACCGAATCGCCCAATTGCTAGGTCCCTGTCCCATCAGCACAGACGGAAAAAGGAACTTGGCTACTGAAAAGTAGTAAGAATTGGGGAAAATGAGCAACTCCCCCAGGAAAAGAGGTCGAGGAGGGGTTCGGAGGCACAGTTGGGTTCTGGGTCTCTGCTGGCCTCAGTTCACAGCCGTTCACATTATTCTTTTTAGCAGCTCGTTGCTGAATTTAGTACCATTAGCCCATTGATTTCCCACAGAAAAACCGGGTGGGGGAGGGGACAGCAGGCAGATCCGTGGCCCCCAAGGCCTCGTGTTCCGCCCCCCGCAAGGCCTCCCACCACTCGAAGCCGCCTCCTCCCCTCTCTCCTCAGGACGCCCCTTACTTAGACCTGGCCCCCTACATGCCCGACTACTACAAACCTCAGTACCTGCTGGACTTCGAGGACCGCCTGCCCAGCTCGGTCCATGGCTCGGACAGCCTGTCCCTCAACTCCTTCAACTCCGTCACCTCCACTAACCTGGAGTGGGACGACAGCGCAATCGCCCCGTCCAGTGAGGGTGAGTGGCCCGAGGCACAGAGGAGCCACGCCTCGGCCGCGACACTGATTCTGGAGCCACTGACGCGGGGCCGGGTGGTGTCCTTCTTGGCTGGTTTTGGTCTGGTGGCTGAAATGTGAAGTTAAGCAGGGTCAGCCATGCCCCGTATCTGCGTTTCCTCCGAGTCCCTGTGGTGGCTGAGCTGATTCTGGGGATGAAAAAAATCAAAGGATCTTATGCACGTCGGACCCTTTTCCAGAAGCTGTAGCCACATGCGTGGGGGGAGGGGGGGTTCTATCGAGGACAGCGTGACCTGGAAACTTCCTCCTGGAGCAAGGGTGAGCGTGGGCTGTGGCGGGGAGGCCGTCCCAGGATTCTAGGCAGAAAGAAGCTAAGGAAGGGACGAGAGCCAGATGGGGACAGAGTTTAGAGGGAGCCCTGCCACCATGCCTCTTGCGTCCGTCCGATTTCCGAGTCCCTAATGTGTCAACGATGACTGCATCTGTTGCACCAAAGACAAAAAGAACGTCATCATGTCTGTAGGCCATTTTGTTGTCTTGATCCAACACCTTTCAAACCTTAGGCCTCTGTGTTCATTCACAAAACTGGCCCTTTCTCCACCTTCGTCCCAGGGGGAAACCAGGTCTCTTCACTACGCACCCCGCCTTGCCCCCAGGGGAGGGGATCCAAGCACGGGTTCAGCCCCTGAGCTCCCTAGAACTGCATCAGCATTGGAACCTTGACCTTTTTCCTTATTTCTAATGGTGCCCGTGGGTCACGTCCCGGGGGGAGGACAGCAACGTTTCAGACTCGCCGTCAGCACGGCTTGCGTTGCTCGTCCTACATGCGGCAGACGGCGAGCGGCTCGGTCTCCCCGGGCTGGGCTCGGGGGCTGCCTCCGGAAGCAGCGGGTTGGGCCTCGAAGGAGCAGCCAGGTTGTCCCTGGACGGAGGTGTCCCCCTGAGCCCACCTCATCTCAGCTGCTGGGTGCAGAGGGAAGGAAAGCAAGGGAGAGAAAAGAAGGTCAGATGCAGTGGGGCCCCCTGATCCTCTGCCAGAACCAGCTTCCCTGCCCTCGGACGTCGCTCTAGCTGGTCAGAGGCTCCTGGGCCAGGGCCTAAGCTGAGGCAGCGGGCGTCCCAATAAGTCCCTCGGAGGCAGTTAGATAAAATGTAGAAAGTTTCATTTCTCCTCTCTCGTTTTCTCCCCACGTGTCCCACCCCGTTGTCCCCACCCTCCCTGTTCTTCCACTGCCTGTTTCTAATCTCCAGTTTTGTCCCCCGTTTTTGTAGATTATGATTTTGGAGATGTGTTTCCAGCAGTGCCGTCTGTACCCAGCACAGACTGGGAAGGTGGGACAGAGTCCACTGTCACCCTCTTTTCCTGTTTTGCAACGTTTCCATGCCAAGCTTGCTGCATGACTCAAAATCAGCTCCTCGTTTATAATAACGTCAATGATCGTAATAAAGACAAGTCTGGTGTTCTAATAGATGGAATTCTGCAGTAGGAGACCTTGACCTTTAGCCCTAGACAAGTTCCCTCTGCCACAGGCAGGACTCCTGCCCTCTGTGCAGTGGCCATGCGGAGTCACTAAGTGACTGCTTTTCAGGGACACACAGATCTCCCCTCCCAATTCTGATGCCTGCCGAGGCACCAGCTGTGCCTAGGGAACTGCCGACTTGTGAGGCACTGGTGGCCTGACTTGTCTGGAAGGCGATGCCTTTGAACATGTGAGTTGTAAGCTCCCGTAGGTCAGATGAGCTCCTGTGTCAGGAGCATCAAGAAGCAAAGGCAGAGGGCTTGATTCCTCCAGTCCATTCTTAATGACTTCCTCTTGGATATTTTTTGAAAGAGGCTGAGGTCCAAATGGGAGAAATTGCCCATGTACAGCTGAAACTTCCTATAGGGAGATTCTCTGACTCTTCTTGAGGCATGTTAAAATAAAATCTGTCCACCCACCCACCATGTCCACTAGGTGGCAGTAATGCTTGGGCATTTTCCTACCCCCTCACCCCACTTCGGGGCTTATGAAAATGTATGAAGCTATTCCTCACATTCCCATGATTACTGAAAGCATAGGGCGTGTTTCTGAGAAGGTTAATGCTTCCTCCTTAAATCCGAGCCTCTTGCTCTGTGGGCCACTTGCCGGGGAGGCCAGCCTCTGAGGGGGAGGGACAAGACATTTTCCCCTCTGCCCTGGAGCTGACCCCTCGTTGTTAGAGCAACGATCTCCAAGTAATGGGTGACAGATGATCTTGTCCCATGTAACGTGCGTATGAAATCACTTAAGTTTGAGGGAAATACGGTATAGCATTGGGAAAATAGGTTGTGTCATCTGGCCAAGCGGGTAGCATGGAAGAATCCCCTGTTTTAGTTAAGATTAGCTTGCCATCCAGAATTCCATCGTGACATCATTGATCCTGTCGGCCTCTGCTTGCAGCACACCTGCTGGTCATTGACATGTCCCCCTCTGGTTCTAACCACTAACAGCCCCCCCCTGCCCCCGCCCCCAGCTACTTGCTGCCTGATGCGGTCACTTGACGAGCAGGGCCTGGCCGTGCTCTGCAGCCCTGCGGAGCTCCCTGTGGCCCGAGGACTAACAGCCCAGTTGCACTGCTTGCTCGGGCCGGGCTTCAGGGCAGGGCGAGATTCGCCCCAGCAGTGGTCTGCTCTCTTGAGTTCCCGGAGCATGCTCTGGCCGCTCACCCCGGCGAGCCTCGGTGTTCGACTCAGACCTGAGGAGAGCCAGACGTGGGGGCAGCTCCAAACTCCGCGTCCCAGGGCGGGGATGGGGTGGCCGTTCCATAGTCCTTGGCTCACTTACAGGACTGGTGGGTACCCCGGCCTTGACACCCACCACGTCCGGCGGTCTGCTCCCTCGCCTCTCGGACTCCTCCCGTGAGCAACTGCAGATCTCCAGGGCTGGAACCAGAACACGTGGGCTTTGCAGGAAGCTTCTTGGAGACGGAAGGGCAAGGTTTTCTGCATCTGAGAACTCAGGCTCTGTAGTCCCAGGACATCAGAAGAAAGTCTCATATGTTGTTAGGGTTTTTCACAGAGTTGGCAATTGCTTCTAGCCTCCTCCTCTATTCTTACGTTAAAAGACAATGTACTTTTTAAAAAAACATGGATGATGTGCTGGCTTAGCACACAGCTGCCAGTGGTTTCCAAGATCCACTAAGAACTTGATGGCAGCGGGGCTCTTCCAGACGAGGCTGAGGGTAGGAGGCAAGCTTGCCATGTCCCCCAGGCAGATAATGGCCAGCGAGATGTGTGTACGCTGGCTAATGGAGCGAGAACAGCCATGTGTCCCTTGCCATTAACCCTCATCTAGGCTGTCCCACCAGCCAGGCTTCAGTTCTCTGCTTCGGTGGCTCCCATCTGCCACCAGATAAGTGCGCTGTGTGCTTTTCCTCGCCACGTCCTGTTCCAGTGACCTGGGGTGTATGGTTGGGGCAAACCAGCTCCACTCTGGAGGGGCAGCGGCATCCTCCACCCGCCTTGTCCCCAGCGTGGAGCCAGGGGTAAGAGTGGACCAGTAGGCAAGCTGAGGCTCGAATGAAACCGAGTTCTCAGCACACCCCTTAGAGGGGCACTGGTCTTAACCCCTAGAGTGTGCAGACAGGTTGTCAGGGAAGGGAAGCAGCCTCTGAAGGGCCCACGAGGCTTCTGCTGGGGAGCAGCCACTCGGCACACCTTTCTTGTCCCCTCCGCATCTCGTTCTGTCTCCTGTGCTCTGGCTCCTTCTCTCTGACCTTCCCCAGGCTCCTCACCCCTTGGGCTCCGTGTCCTGTCCTCTCAGCCTCTGCCCTTCACCCCTCGTTTTCTCTGATTTCTATTCTCTCTTTTGTTTCTTCTTATCTGCCTCTGTTGGGGACCCTTCAGGGTATCTTGGCCCTGCCAGTGCCTCGTGGTGCTAAAGGGGCTGCCAGGTACCCTCTGACGTCCTCCGATGGCAGGCTCTAAGGCTCACCTGAGGGGGGTGCGGCCCATCTCCTCTTCTGGCGTCAGGGCCACCACCCCTGACGGGGCTTCAGCCCAGAGCTCTTAACTCAGATTCGGCCAAATCGCCACAGCTCGAGGGCTCCCGACGGTGGTGACGATGGCATGGCAATGAGGACAGTGGTCCCTCCAAGCGGCTCTTAAAGCACAAGCCCCATGTCCTGTTGGGTTGGGGCTTCTGCTCTTGAAACGGCCACCCCGTCAGATTTCCCCGGAAGGAACTCGCCTGCCTGCCTTGTGCGATAAGGCATGCTGTGGGGGCCTGGGGTGCCCAGGTGGTGTCTGACGGGCCGTCTCCCGTTTCCTGCCCTCCCAGACGGAGACTTCACCGACACCGTCAGTGGCCCCCGCTCCACTGCCTCGGACCTGACCAGCAGCAAGGCTTCCACCAAGAGTCCCACCCAGCGCCACAACCCCTTCAATGAGGACCCGGCAGAGACCGTGTCGTCCTCGGACACCACCCCTGTGCACACCACCTCTCAGGAGAAGGCGGAGTCCCAGGCTCTGGACTTGTCAGACCCCTGCACAGAGCTCGAAGTCATCAGGTCAGCGGCCGGGGGCGGGTGGGGGGGGTTGGGTGGACACCCTGGTGTCCGTTCCCAGCATCCCCTTTTTAGTCCCCGCAGACTGGGACCCCCTTGAGGGCAGTTGGGCATCTTCCTGGAGGCTGCTCCTCCCCTCCTGGGTCGCACTTCAAGCAAGAGGAAGTGGCGAGCCCGAGCCCAGAAGTCAGGGGACACAGGCAACAGCCATGGCTGGCTTCTGGGGCCACGCCCTGGCCGCTGGGGCGTTTGTCCAGTCCGTCCAGGACCAAAAAGCACTTTCAGACCGGACCTCTTTCCAAGGGAGTTCTTAGACGTCAATGCACAATTTCTGAGCTTTGTTCTAATTCTAGTTCAGCATGGCTCATTCAAGGAAAAGTGTGTTTGTCACATCGACAGGGACATTGAAGGGAAGGAGGAGGTAGATGACGAGTTGGGGAACACCCTCGGCCCAGAGCCTGCTGGGCGCCCTGACCTCCCCTGGCTCCCACTCTTGAAACTGTCCACACTGAGTGAGAACATGTGCGTGTCAAGCCTCCCCAAGGCTGCTGGCCGGTCCCCTTCCCCCCGTGACCAGAGCCAGGACACCCGCTCCCTCAGGCTGGGCCGCTCAGACCCAGGTCACTTCGTCAGGCCCACTCCCAGGCGTGGGTGCCAGGAGTTTGAGCCCTAAAGACTTCGCGTGCATTTCTGGTCGCACTGTCCACAGCGACAGCTGATGAGGAGCAAGGTCGGCTCAAGGTCATTGCTCACATCCTAAGGGGAGGGCTGGGTGGAGGGGCCACTGGCCTGACCCAGTGCCCGTTGTTCCCTAGCACACAGCCAGCCGGAATTGTAGGACCTGTGCAGGGGCGCCTCTGGCTGCTGCCATCTGCGCCTCCCCAGGCCGGTCCCTGCTCCTGCCAGCCATGGGGGATGCCTCGGGGCCCGAGCCATGGCTGTCCCCAGCACAGGGCCTCACACCCAGCACCGCCCAGGACCGTCGAAGCTCTGGCGGTGCCCTCAGAGGTCACGTGCCACCTCTTTTGCCCCCGCCCATTTCATTTCCCTCACCAGCGTGGTGCTCGAATATTCATTTCTCCCCATCACTTCTGTCCCAGGGTCACCAAGAAAAAGAAAACTGGCAAGAAGAAGAAGACCAGATCGGATGAGGAAGCAAGTCCACTTCACCCGGCCTCGGCCCAGCACACCGGTGCCAAGAGGGGCGATGGCGACAGCCATGTCAGCAGCCCAGGCCTTGGGCAGGCCTCGCCGGACACCCAGGAGGAGGGCGAGGGGCCCAGCAGCACCGCCGAGGGCGGCGAGCGCCCGGAGCCCAGCCAGATGGGCCTGCTCATCCCCGAGATGAAGGACACCTCCATGGAGCGCGTGGGGCAGCCCCTGAGCAAGGTCATCGACCAGCTCAACGGCCAGCTGGACCCCCGCACCTGGTGCCCCCACGTCGAGCCCTCAGACCACCCCTTTCGGACCGGCTCTCCGGGGGGTCCCTCGGAGAGGCCACCATTTTGCGACTTTAGTGAGGGGCTTCCAGCCCCCATGGACTTCTACCGCTTTACCGTCGAGAGTCCAGGCACTGTTACATCAGGTGGCAGCGACCATGACCCTGCAGGGCCTGGCCAACCGCTGCATGTTCCTGGTGGCCCTGCGGCTGCTGGCCAAGAAGAGGCAGGAGGAGGCGGAGAGGGACAGGCGCCTGGGCCCCTAAGGGACAGCTCGGGGGAGGCTCCGGAGCCAGAGGCCCAGGAACTGGAGACCCAGCTGCCCCTGGTCATCGAGGGGCCTGTGCCTGAGCCAGAGCCTGGGACCCAGGAGGCTCTTCGCCAGCTCAAGCGAGACCAGCCCAGCCCGGGTCTGAGCAGCGCTGAGGACTCTGGGGTGGAGGAGGGGCAGGGGAGCCCTTCTGAGATGACCCACTCGGCGGAGTTCAGGTGAGCAAGATGGGCCGTGCCGCTCATGCGAGACTCCCACCCAGTCCTTGAAGCAGGGGACGTGGGGTGTCTGTCCTCCAGATAAACTAAACGTGACTCCTGGGTGCTCTAGCCTGGGCGAGGAGGTAGGAAGGCGTGTGCCCCTCCCCTCCCTCGTGTTTTGTTCCTGGCTTGGGGCAGGGCCACGGTAACCGCGTTGCCTCTGGGTGCCTGAACCACCTCCGGGTGTCCGTGTCGCCTCAGGGTGCGTGGATGGCCTCTCCGTGTCTGTTTCACGTCTCCTACCCCTGCCCAGCCTGACACCTCGCTCCCCCCACACTTGTCCTTTCCACAGAGTAGACAACAACCACTTACTCCTGCTGATGATCCATGTGTTTCGGGAAAATGAGGAGCAGCTCTTCAGAGTAAGCCCTGGGAGGCGGAGAACGAGAACGAGCAAGAGTGGCACAGCTGGGGGGCAGATGGGCGGGGCCGGGCGCCCAGCCTCTTGGTGGGGGGGGAGCGTGCTGCTAAGGGCGAGGCTGCAGTTCCTGACCAGTCTGCTGGGACCTTGCAGATGATCCGGATGAGCACGGGGCACATGGAGGGCACCCTGCAGCTGCTGTACGTGCTGCTCACTGACTGCTATGTCTACCTGCTCCGGAAAGGTGCCTGCCACCCCCTTTCCCCAAGCCCCCCGCACCCCAAGGGGCTCTCAACCGCCTGGCGTGTGGCGATGAAAATGCTGCAGTCCCAGCAGCCCCAAGGCGTGAGCCCTTCCAGATTGCAGGGCACGGGCGGGGCTTCTCGGAGAGCGGCCGGGTCTTAGAAAAGGGGCCGGGGGCCGCGAACAGAGGCCACCGCAGGTGCTAGACATTGGTTCTCCTCTCTCAGGGGCCACAGAGAAGCCGTACCTGGTGGAAGAGGCCGTTTCTTACAATGAACTTGACTACGTGTCGGTGAGTTGAGGCTCCGCAGTTGGTGTTTGCTGCGGGGCGTGGCTCCTCAGGTCACCCACCCTCGGAGCTGCTGAGCAAGGCACGCACGTCCCCTGCCACAGCCCCCAGGGTGGGCGCCCGCTCACCTCTGAGCAGCTTCTGCACGTGATGCTGAGCATAAGAGCCAAGCTCGAAGACGCCTCTTCGTCCGCCGTATTTCTGACCACCTCTCCCTAACTCGTGCCAGGGTCCCTTGGCGACCTCAGGGTGGCCTTCCTCCCTCCCCAGCCAGCCCTCCATCTGGCCCTGGCTGCCTCTTCCTCCAGGCGGTGGCCGAGGCCTGCGTTCATGCGAGGGTGTGGTTTCCGGCAGGTGGGCCTGGACCAGCAGACGGTGCGGCTGGTGTGCACCAACCGCCGGAAGCAGTTTCTGCTGGACACGGCCGACGTGGCCCTGGCCGAGTAAGTGGCACGCTCCACCTTCCGCTGGACTGGGGTGGCCGTGCCCCGGACTCCCCGCCCTCGGGGGTGGAGCGTGGGAAGCGGGGACAGGGATGCTCTCTCTGGAGCCCGCAATCTAGTCAGAAAGGCAGGGAAGTGAACAGACACTGGACAGTTGACTTGTGGTCGACCCAGGTGACCGGCAGAGAGGAAGGGCTCTGGTGTGAGTCACCCGACAGGAAAGAAGGCACAGGCCATGCTGCTGGATGCTGGCACCCGCCCCCCCCCCACCGCCACCCACCCAACGTACTTCCCTACGAAAACTGTGTGCAGTGAGGTCGGGTTGTTGTACAAGTCCAACATGTCCCCTCGCTTTGTCTTCCCTCACGGTCACCGCCCAAGGCCCCTTGGCCATTGGGAATGGTTGGACCTTTTGCAAGTCACCATCGGATGACCACGGACTGCTACCCCGTCGTCGCCCTGCCCGCTGCCCTAAGCTCAGGCTCCAGCCAGGTCCCTCCCCCAAGTTTCTGTCACCCCTGCAGGCCAGAGGCCCTCCACAATAAGCCTCATCTTTTTGAGGGGCGGGGGGCCCCCCCACTGCAGGCCTCTGACAGCAAACTCCACTCCCTGTGCAGATTCTTCTTGGCTTCCTTGAAGTCGGCCATGATCAAAGGCTGTCGAGAACCACCGTACCCCAGCATCCTGACTGACGCCACCATGGAGAAGCTGGCACTGGCCAAATTTGTGGCTCAGGAATCTAAGTGTGAAGTAAGAACCCAGGGAGGAGGGGGCGTCCCTGGGACTCCAGCCCTGGCATTAGGGTCAGGAGGTACAAGGAGACGTCTTTAGCGTTTCTCCATCACCCACCCTGGAGGGGCCGTCCCGCCCACGATCCTGCCTCCTCCCTCCCCACTTGGGGTGCGTCCTCGCTCGCTCAGTGGCCACTCCTGGTGCTGGCGCAGACCTCCGCGCTCTGTCCGCTGCCCCCTCCCAGGCGACGGCTGTCACTGTGCGCTTCTACGGGCTCGTGCACTGGGAGGACCCCACGGACGAGTCCCTGGGCCCTGTCCCCTGCCACTGCTCAGCCCCCGAGGGTGTCATCACCAAAGAAGGCATGCTGCATTACAAGGCAGGCACCTCCTACCTGGGCAAGGAGCACTGGAAGACTTGCTTCGTGGTGCTCAGGTGAGAGCCCCGCAGCTCCAGCCGCAGACTCCGCTCTGAGATCGTTGGGCTCTCAGGGCCCCAGCAGAGAGAAAGGCCCAAAGCGGGTGGCTCCCTCCTCCGCGGGCCTTTGGTGTAGACGTATCCCAGGATGCTAGGGCTTCTCTGTGAGGCCAGCTGTCTGTGGGACCCAGAAAGGCCGCCTCGAATGCCTCGGGCGCAGACCTGGCCTGGGGCTGCACCGAGCTGTCCCCGGGGAGCAGTGCCGCCTGCCGCCCCCCTGCAGCCCTTTCCTCGCCCCCCCTTCCACCGAAGACAGGCCCCTGGCCTCTGGGGTTCAAGGCCCCAACTTGTGGGGAGTCCCGGGGATCTGGGCTCTACCTGGTCCCCAGTTTTGGGGACAGGCCTCACCCCTCCATGTCGTGCCCTGCAGCAACGGGATCCTCTACCAGTACCCTGACCGCACCGATGTCACACCGCTGCTCTCGGTGAACATGGGGTGAGTGTCGCCGGCCATGGGGCTGGGCAGGTGTTGGGGTCCCGCATTGCTGCCTGAGGTCAAGGGGCTCCGGCTGAGCCCGGGGCTCAGGGCTCCTCTCCTCCCCGGCTTGAGCTGGTTCTCCCTCTGGTCAGTTCAGCCTGCCCCCTCGGTCCCATGCCATCCAGCAGCCCTGAGCAGTGCCCCGCATCCTGCTGAGCTGTGAGGGCTGCAGGAGCTCCAGGGAGGGGAGGAGGAGAGGCTTCCTCCTAGGAAAGCAAGAGGAGCCATGCTCGCCTATAAAGGGCCCAGTCTGACGGGGCGGCAGTCCCCCGGTCTGAATGGCGAGGCAGCCCCCCAGTCTGACGGGGAGACAGTCCCCCAGTCTGACGGGGAGGCAGACCTGGGAAGCTCCTGACCTCAGGAAAAGATGGACACACATATTTGGAGAAAGCATCGGCCTGTAGGGGGAATATGAATGGTATGCACTGGTTCTGAGAGCTAAGACCTAATTCTCACCTGGCCATGTTTAGGTATCTAGAAGGATCTTGGCAATTGTGGACATAAAAGACAACACACGGAATGGAGTGGGGCTGCCCGGCAGCTTTAAGCCTTCCCTGAGAGCTAGAGGGGTCTGGACCACCTTCTGGTGTGCTCCAGCCCGTGGGACTGAGGGGCAGGCCCTGTGTCCACATGCCTTGAGCCATGTCGAGGGGCTCCCTCCCCGTGCCACCCCTGCCTCCTCGCTCCCGTTTCACCCCTCCTCCTCTGGCCCAGGGGGGAGCAGTGCGGTGGCTGTCGGCGGTCCAACACCACGGATCGGCCCCACGCCTTCCAGGTCATCCTTGCCGACCGGCCCTGCCTGGAGCTGAGCGCCGATAGCGAGGCTGAGATGGCCGACTGGATGCAACACCTCTGCCAGGCCGTGTCCAAAGGGGTGAGCTCCTCCTGCCTCCGCTCACCTGGCCTCCCGACCCCCTCCCAGTCCCTTCCCCAAAGCCACATCATGGAGCAACCTGTGAGGACCAAGATAGGGAACTTCTGCGGGACAGCCCAGGAGCAGACCCTGGAGCTCAGGGCCACCTGTGGCCCGGACACTCTGTCACCCCATCCCCACCTGTACTCCTGAGGTGGGCAGAGCCTGCCTGACCTCTGGCTGGGCCCCTAGAATGGGGAGTTCTGGCGCAGACCAGCCTGGCCCGGCCCCAGCTCGCCTCTCCTCGCTCTTCTGCCAACGCCCTTCAGGTCATCCCGCAGGGGGTGACCCCCAGCCCCTGCATCCCCTGCTGCCTGGTGATCACCGACGACCGCCTCTTCACGTGCCACGAGGACTGCCAGACCAGCTTCTTCCGCTCCCTGGGCACAGCCGAGCTGGCCGACATCAGCGCCGTCTCCACGGAGCCGGACCGGGAGTACTGTGTCTTGGTGAGCCGGGTCGGGGGGCGCCGGAGGCAGGCCCCTAGGAAGGAACGCGGTGTCCGCTCACCCGGGCCCCGGCTCTCCGCAGGAGTTCTCCCGGGACAGCCAGCAGCCCCTCCCACCCTGGGTCATCTACCTGAGCTGTACATCTGAACTGGACCGATTCCTGTCTGCACTGAACTCTGGGTGGAAAACCATCTATCAGGTACCCAGCCGCCCAGGGCCCTGTGTGTGTGTGGGGGGGAGGGTAGAGCCATTCCCTAGGGAATAAAGCCCTGCGTGGCACGGACCGAGGCAGGAGTTGAGGGCCTGGGGACAGCACTGTACCTGTAGCTCTAGGACAGACACGAACATTTAGGGTCAAAGGGTAGCCCTGACCCGCAGTGAGTCTGAGACTAAAGCCGAAAGCAGGACCCAAGAAATGCCATTGCTGACCTTGGTTCCCGTCAGAAAGCGCACGTTAAGTGCCCACAGTGGGGCCGAGGCACAGAGCTGGTCCAGGTGGGCAGGATGCTCGTGGGGCGGAGCTCACTGGAGCGCTGGGCCTGCCGTGTGGGGCCCGCCTGACAGGTAGGGCCCTCCTTGGACGGAGGAGGCTCGGAGCATCACCCCGTCGTCAGCTGCAGCCCCTCCTTGAAGGGCAGGAGAATCTAGCAGTGTGGACGTAGATCCCGGACGGGCTCCGCCTGGCGCGGAGGGACCCCATGGCCCTCACGGGGTCTCTGCACGCCCCCACGCAGGTGGACCTCCCTCACAAGGCCATTCACGAAGCCTCCAACAGGAAGTTCGAGGACGCCCTGAGCCTCATCCACAGCGCCTGGCAGCGCAGCGACAGCCTGTGCCGAGGCAGAGCCTCCCGGGACCCCTGGTGCTGAGGGGGGGCGGGCTGGCGTCCTGGGGCGGGAAGGGCGGCACGCCAGCCAGCACACACTGTCGTCGCCGTGTCATCGTGCTGCTCGGGGCCAGGCTCCCGTCCCCATTCCACAGCCCGCTCCCGCCCCAGGCGGCAGAACCACCGAGTGGGGCTTGACACGGGGTCTGTCCCCTCCCAGGGATCCAGGACGGGTGCTCCGAATGGGGGCATGGGGGCATTGTGCCGGGCAGGTGGGCACTGGGAAGCACAGGGACGGAGGGTCCGAGCCCTATGGGCTCTGTGGTTGCACGGCCTCCTTCCCCTGGACCAGCGCCTCAGCGCACACCATCCCCGCGAGATGGTGCTGGGAATTCCAGCTCCGAGGGGAGCGGGAGGACCGGGAGGGCAGGAGTCCCCTCGCCCTCCCCGGCCAGGGGCCCTGGGTGCCCAGCCGCCGTGCTCGTGTTTGAACGGTCACCCGGCTGAGCGGGGAGCGGGAACGCCAAGGGCTCAGTGCGCGTCCTCGCCAACTCCAGCCTCCAGCGCACCGCTGCCCGCCTCCCAGGGCCCGGGCCGGGGGCTGGCGGCCAGGCCGGCCCTCCCTGGCCGCCAGGAGGCCCTGCATGTCCATGGCCCCCCTTCTCCTGCCTCTCCCCGGAATCTGGCAGTGCCCAGGGACCCAGGAATCAGGCTGTCTCCTTTCACGGGGAGCAAAGGGGAGGGAGGAGGGCTGGGAGAGGAGCGCAGCCCGCCAGCCCGGTGTCCACGTTGGTGCCTCCTGACTGTCCCCGGCTCGGCTGGAGCCAGACCCTTCCCAAGAGCTTGTCAGGGGCCTTCTGGGGGAAGGAATTAGGTGGTCTGGGTTTTGTTTTTTAAAATAAATAGACATGTTATATTGCCAAGCCTTGTCACTGGCCCTTTTTGACCAGGGTGGAGGTGGGGGCCCTCCAACCCCTCTTCTCAGGCCCCTGGGCCCTTCTTTCTTCATCCTACAAATCAAACGTTCCCTCAGCTGCCCTGTGCCCACACTGGGAACACTGGGGACCAGATCCCCTGCGGCCCTCACCATCTGGAGAAACCAGTCCCCGGAGTTTCTTGGCCTGAACTTTGCCCTCCCTCCTGCTTCCTGCAGTGACCAGGGCAGAGGCCACTCTAGTCCAGGGGCATGTCTCCCCTGCCAGGGCACGGAACTGCCACCTCCCCGGCCTCCCCAGCTCCGGGGATAAAGGCAGGCCACTGGGGTTAAACAGAACGATTTCCGGCTGTTGGCAAGGCCTCTTGCTGAGCTGCCGCCCCTGGGGCTGGCCAGAAGATGCCAGGCCTGCCTGACCCGACCCGGGGGAGCTCTGAGGCCGTCCAGGGCCTCGCACGGGAAGAGGTGGGTGTGGAGGCTCCAGAGGCAGAGTTCCAGGCAGGGCGGCGCTGCCTCTGGTTTTGACTGGGACATGGGTGATTCAGGGTGGCCCTGGCAGGAGACAGCTGTTCTGAGGATAGAGGCCAAGGTGGGCAGTGTGGTGCTGGCCTCCGGCCTGAGCAGCCCGGCTCCTCATGGTGCCAGGAGTGGAAGGTCCCTTCTCACCAGGCACCAAAGGCCATTTGCATGTCAGGGGCTCCCACCGGGAGGAGGGTCGGACTCGGGGGCAAGTCCTTACCAAGTAAGTGACCAAAGCCACTAGTCACTCCTTGAGACACAACAGCCCTTATTTTTCCATCTTCTATCCACCCAGAGCCCCCAAGGAAGGGGGTGGGGGGGCCGCCTTATTGGCTGAAGCACTGTGCTATGTACGTTCTTCGCACATCTCTAATCCTCCAACGGAGCTCTGAAGTGGGTACCGATGTCCCCATTTTACAAATGGAGAAACTGAAGCTCAGAGGAAGGGAGCGACGTGCCCAGGGCATGCACAACAGCAGAGCCCGGGGTTCCAGACTGGTCCTCCACCTCTGCCCTCACTGACCGGGGCGACCAGAGGCTGTGAGAGCCAGATCGGGAAAACAGTCGGGAAAGGAGGCATCACACAAAGTGTGGCAGGGGCGGGACTGAGGCAGCTGCGGAGTTGCCTGGGCACTGTACCGGGAGCCTCCCGGAGCTCTGAGCTGCAGCAGGACCGGCTAAGCCAGAGGCAGGGCAGGGGCACCATCCCTTTGCCCCAGGGATAGAGGGAGAGCAGGACTAGAAGAAGGTCAGAAGGATGTGTCTGGGCTGATTGGCACCTTCTCCCCGCCCCCAACCTCCCGCAGGTCCCAGGTGACCTTTCCCCCAGATCCCAGGGTCCAGGCCCCGCCCCTGACAGGAGGTGCGGAGAACAGAAGCAGCTGGGATTGGTCAGAGCTGGCAGGGGGTGTGTCCCAGGCCCCGACAGCGGGCTGCAGAGCTGAGCAGGTGGACTCTGGAGACAGAACTTCCTTAGCCGCCTGGCAGCTGCTGCAGGCCTGTCCCAGCCGGACCCCTGCCCTCCAGACATGGTCCCGGGCCTCCTCGATCCCCAGCCCAGTGGCATTATGGGGGTGCAGACAGCCTAAGTGGCGCACCCCAGAGGCCCCGCTTATGCCCCTGACCAGGACACAGCCAGCCGCCGGCGCGGAGGACATGGAAACAGTGGCCCCAGCTGTGGACCTAGTGCTGGGCGCCTCGGCCTGTTGTCTGGCCTGTGTCTTCACCAACCCTCTGGAGGTGGTGAAGACTCGGCTGCAGCTGCAGGGGGAGCTGCGGGCCCCGGGCACCTACCCTCGGCCCTACCGGGGCTTGGTGGCCTCTGTAGCTGCCGTGGCCCGTGCGGATGGGCTGTGCGGCCTGCAGAAGGGACTGGCTGCCGGCCTCCTCTACCAGGGTCTCATGAACGGCGTCCGCTTCTACTGCTACAGCTTAGCCTGCCAGGCTGGGCTCACCCAGCAGCCAGGTGGCACTGTGGTCGCAGGTGCTGTGGCCGGGGCACTGGGAGCCTTCGTGGGGAGCCCTGCTTACTTGGTGAGTACCTTGTCTCCACTCTCTACCACCCCATGACCCAGTTCCCTCTGGGGCTCCGAAGCTTCCCCGGCTGGTTTCAGAGGACAGGTGGAGGGGGGCAGGGTGGGTGGGGCTGCTCTCCTGAACATCCCAGCCCAGACCTGGAATTTTCCCCTTGCCCCAGTCATCACTGCCCTGGGGTCCTCGTCCTGCAGGTCCTGAGCCAGAGTAGGGGCAGAGGGTGGCAGGGGATGCGCTGGCTCAAACCCACGTGGTCACTTGTGTGGCCTGTGCCAGGGAAGAGTAAAGCCTCCGTGGAGCCCGGGCCCTGCATCGCAGGCAGGATGCAGCACCACGTCACCTCGCTTACTCCTCCGGACAGCTTTTCAAGGCTCAGCGGGCAGCCTGGGGAAGGTTAAGTAACTTGCCCCAGGTCACGTGAGGTGCAGACCCAGGAGTCTCACCCCACCCTGTTCCACACGCCCCCTAAGCTGCAGGTGCGGGCTCACGGAGGCCCAGGTGTCAGGACACAGGGAGGGATGCCCTCCCCTCCACACGGAGCTCAGCCAGGCTCGCCCACGCTCCATCCCCAGGCCTTCTGTCACCTTCGCCTTCACAGGTCAAAACGCAGCTGCAGGCCCAGACGGTGGCTGCCATGGCCGTGGGGCACCAGCACCACCACCAGGTGGGACTGTCACTCCCCAGGGTTCCTCGGGCTGGGCGGGCTCCTGGGCCAGCTGGGGCTGCTCAGTGACCCTGTGCCTTCTCCCCGCAGAGCATCCTGGGCGCCATGGAGACCATCTGGCGGCAGCAGGGCCTGGCAGGGCTGTGGAGGGGCGTGGGCGGGGCTGTGCCCCGAGTCATGGTCGGCTCAGCTGCCCAGCTGGCCACCTTCGCCTCTGCCAAGGCCTGGGTGCAGGAGCAACAGGTGAGGGGCCAGGGGCACCTGCGCCCACCCAGAAACACAGGAATGAGGAGGGCTACCCGCCTTCTTTCTCCCTGTCTGAGTCTGAATCACAGTCTGACATCTCCAGCTAGACCCCCCCCATCCCAGGGAGTGGTGACAGACAAGCATTGCATCCAGCAGGAATGGGGGGTCAGCAGTGAACCCTGAAGCTGTGAAGGAGCTTGTGGGGGGGAGATGTGGGATGGGGAGATATGGGAATGGGGAGGGGCCTTGTCTGCTCCCCTTCCCCAGCTCTTCCAGCCTGCAGGTGGAGGGCAGCTGCAGGTGTCAGCAGCCTGTACCATCCCCACAGTGGCTCCCAGAGGACAGCTGGCTGGTGGCCCTGGCTGCAGGCATGATCAGCAGCGTGGCTGTGGTTGCGGTCATGACCCCTTTCGACGTGGTCAGCACTCGGCTCTACAATCAGCCCGTGGATGGAGCTGGCAAGGTGAGCGGGGGACCAGGTGGTGAGGATGCAGGGAGCTGGAGAGCACCCCCAAACACACGCACAGCCAGAGTCACACAGACATGTGACATACGTGCAAACTCGTTAGTTCGGTCTGCATGCTGAGCACCCAGCTCCCAGGCATACGCTAAGCACTTTCGCAGCTGGATTTTATTCCATCCTCACAACCACCTTCATTTTCCTGATGAGGAAGCTGAGGCTCAGAGATAACGAGTAACTTGCCTGACGTCACCCGGCTGGTAAGTGGCGGAGCCTGAACTGGAATCCAGGCCTGACCCCACGACCTCATAGACGCACACCGGCCATCACGTGCACTCCCACATGATGGCCCAATACACAGGTGCCCTCCACAGGCGGAGTCAGGGAGGAAACCCACCTGTTTGCCACCAGCCAGGCTGAGCCCCTGGCATGGGGCTGTGGCTGCCTAGAGGAAGAGACCCCTTTTGTAATTTTGCAGCCTGAAGGGTCATCTTTCTAGCTGGGGGAAGCGCCTTTTCTGACGTGCCCCAGAGACCCTTACACACAAACAGAGCCTGTTGCGCCAGCCAGGGCCCCACGTGTGATGCCCACCCCATGTCTGTCCCCAGGGCCAGCTGTATGGGGGCCTTGCCGACTGCCTGGTGAAGACCTGGCAGCAGGAGGGCCCCCTGGCACTCTACAAGGGTCTGGGCCCCGCCTACCTGCGCCTGGGCCCCCACACCATCCTCAGCATGCTCTTCTGGGATGAGCTCCGGAAACTGGCCACGCGGGGCCGGCAGCAGGACACCTAGGCGGCGTCCCTCACCCCGAATCCTGGTGCAGCCTGGCGCCCCGCTCCAACTGGGAATGCCACCTCAGAGCCGGCCACAGGCCCAGGGAAAGTGTGGACAGCTCTGGTCAGCGCAGGCCTGTGGCCCACCACTCCACTCACGCTCTTCTCCAGAAAGTTCTCTTCCCTTCCTTCTCTGTTTGGGGTCACCTTGTCCCAGAGCCTCACCCATTGTTATAACGCCCGCTCCAGAGCGTCGCCGTGAGCTGGGTCGCTTACATGCATCGGCTCGCTTTGTCCTCGACCGCGCGACAGGGTAAAATCCTCTTTTACTGGTTGAGGAAGTCGAGGCTCAGAAAGGTGAAGTGTTTTTGACCAAAGCCACACAGCTTCGAAGTGGCAGAGGCAGGGCTGCAACTCAGTTCTGCCCAGCATGGAACTGTGCGACTCGGCAAGACCAAGTGCCCCTGAGGGAGGCTCCAGGGCACGCCGGGAGGCCAGAGTGTCACCTCGGAGTTAGTCCGCAGCGGCGGCTGTGACAAAGTCCTCAGACTGGGCGGCTTACACAAGAGAAAGTTATTTTCTCACACTTCTGGAGGTTAGGTGCCCGAGACCAAGGTGCCAGCGAGGCTGGTTTCTTCTGAGACCTCTCGTGGACGTTCCGCTGCGTGTGTCCGTGCCCTAATCACTCTCCGTATAAGGACACCGGTCATATTGGGGTAGGGCCCACCCTAGTGATCTCACGTTAACTTCCCTACCTCTCCCAACACCGCCATCTCCAAATACAGTCGCATTCTGAGGCCCTGGGGGTCAGGGCTTCAGCATATGGATGTGGAGGAGAGACGTGATTCAGCGCATGGCATCGTCTAAGGGCTCCTCCTGAGGCCCCCCCTGGGTGCCCTGCACTGCGGGCATCTGCCAGATCCTCACGACAGTTCGGAAAGGGCCCCCTCGAGATGCCCGCGGTTCAGATGAGGGCACCGAGGCACGGGGCAGGGAGGCGACTCCCCCAGCGAGTGGCAGAGCTAGATGTCCTCGTCCTGGCCCTCTGTCCACGCCGCAGCCACATTCCCCGCACAGGTGTGTCCGAGGCCCGCACAGAGCTGTGTACTACGGAGGTGGACACCTGAGTCCCTGGAAGGGACAGGACTGGCCCAGGTCAGGCAGCCTGACCTGCCTTTCCTGCCACACCCCACGACTTAGAAGGCTGCTCCCCAGGAGCGCTCTGACCACACACTCCAAACCAATAAAGTTTTCTATTTTGTTTACTCCGACTCCCCTTTGCCGGCAGCCTCGGTCTCCCCCACCCCTGAACCTCTGCCCTTTGGCTCTCTCTCTACTTTGTCTGGGAAAGGAGGAGGATCTAAAAGAATTTGGCAGGCCAGCCCCACCCCGTCCGGCCCAGGGGAGGCCTGCCACCTAGCGGACACAGGGAGGATGGTCGCGGCATCCTCCTGAGGCTGAGATGGGGAGGGCCCCGAGCTGGATCCCAGAGCAGCGGGTGGGGGGATAGGCGTCCCCTTCCAGATCTTGGGCTGGGAGGGCAGAGCCCAGACCTAAGGCTGGGGGACGACAGACAAGGCCTGGGACTTCACGAAGGCGCCGTGTGGCAAGCCCTAAGGGAAAGTAAGAAGAGCGGGCACCGGATTCGAACACGGACAGAGACAGAGACAGAGACAGCCCCAGAGATGCCCCTTCCCCCCACGGGAACACCTGGACCGCAGTGGGTCCCAAGGCCCCTTAATCCTGCAGTCAGCAGATTTAAGGCCCTTGGCTCTCCTCCCCATCTTCCCCTCCCCCCCGCCCCCGCCCTGGGCTTTCGGCCCCTCCTTCCCCCCTCACACCTTTGCCCCATGACGTCAGCCTCTCCGGAGCAGACCTCGCCCAGCCCTAGCCGAGGCTGGGGCCGGATCCCGGGAGCCATGTTCTCTCTGCCGTCCCTCCCCTCCTGGCTCCCTGGCCTCTCCTCCCTCGAGTGGGGCTCCAGCCTCCTCGACTCCCTCCTTCAAGGTGAGCGCCTCCTCCCCAACCTCTCCTAGCACCTGTCCCAGGCAGCGCAGGGTGGACCCTGCCCACGTGGTTCTCCCACCACCTAGGCTGCCCCTCCTCCAACCCTATCAAGCATGCTTCCCTCCCTCCTGCCCCTCAGGCCTCGTCGGGGCCTTCGGAGTCTCCGTCCTCAACAGCCTCCTGCAGGTTTACTTCTTCGTGGGCTGTGCCAAGTGAGTGCTCACCTCCCTGGCCACTCTCAACCCCTTTGGGTCCCCAGGCTCTGAGCCAAGACTCTCTGGTCTCTGAGGGAGACTGGGAGCAAGAGACCCCCTGCCGGCCCAGGAGAGTGGCCCGGGGGCCCCTGGCCCCCGCCCAGGGCCCAGGAGAGTGGTTCTGCCCCTCTGCCTACGCCATCTGCCCCCACAGCAACCCCGAGCGGCGGCTGGAAAAGGAGCGGCTTCGGGCCCGATGGGCCTCGCTGGAGACCGTGCACCTGGCAGGCCTGGCCCTGATCCTGACGGCCGTGGGGGCCCGGGTGGCCGCCCTGGTGGTGCTGGAGTTCTCCCTCCGGGCCGTCTCCGCGCTGCTCTCCCTGGGCAAGGTGAGCCGGGCCCGGGCCCTGGAGTTCGCCCCGGAACACGGGAAACTGGGCCCCCTTGGAGCACCCTGTCTCCGCACCACCCCCCTTCTGAAAGATTGAGACTAGAGACCAGGTCGTGACCGCCAAGGCAAAGTCTCCACTCGGAGTGGACACGGCCCGAGGCCACGAAGATGCTAGCGGCGGCTCCTGGGTATCAGGAGCTTCCCACGCTCGGGATATTTTGAGTGCGTCATCCCACTCACCCTCACAACCACAGCGGGTGAAG
Source organism: Eidolon dupreanum (assembly GCA_028627145.1). NCBI lineage: Eukaryota > Metazoa > Chordata > Mammalia > Chiroptera > Pteropodidae > Eidolon > Eidolon dupreanum. The sequence goes on from CM053502.1 coordinate 6,331,686, forward strand.
GTTTGCGTGATCCCCACGGCACAGATGGGGAAACCAAGGCTCGGAGAGAATTAGTGCTTTGTTGTCAGCAACCCACAAGAAGCAGAGTCAGGCTCTGAACCCGGGTCTTTGATCCGAGCCACCACCCTTCAGCAAGCAGATGAGTCCCACATCGTAATCGTGCTTGAAATTAAGCCAGAAGAAATGTTCCCATCAGGGCCTGACCTGCAGGCAGTATTCCCTCTTTGGGAACAATTCCCGGGGTTCCTTCGGGCTCCAGCCTCCTATAGACTGGAGTGTCTGTACCTTGGCAGCCCTCTTGAAACCCCAACGGTGAGGGGAGGCCTGAGCCCCACCGTGACGGTCCCTCTTCGGCCACCTCCCCGCCAGGGCACCCAGGGCACTGAGAGGCTGCGGCTGTACCTGCTGTGCCAGTTCTCGCTGGGCTGCGGGCTGACCTGCGGCCTGAGCTTCCTGCAGGAGGGCGCCCCTCACCGCACGCTGAATCTGCTGCTGGGCCTCGGGCTGGCCGCTCTGCTCAGCAGGGTCGCCCGGCGCCTCTGCCACCACGTCTGCCGCCTGTACGAGCTGCACAGCCGCCAGCACTACTGTGGGGTCTGCCTGGGCCTGCTGGCCGGCGCACGTGGCCTCCCCCAGCTGCTGGGCCGCGCCCTGGCCGTGGCCTTCGCTGTGGGCGACCTGGCGGCCGTGGCCCTGATCAACCGGGACTTCCTGAGCACCTCGGAGGCTGTGCGCTTCTGGACGCCGCTCACCATCTGCTACACCCTGCTGGTCATCTACATGCAGGGTAAGGACCGCAGGCAGGGTCCCGGGCATTCGCTGGGCATTCACATCCCACTGCCCGAGGCAGGCCCAGCACTGTGCTCGACCCCCAGGAGGCCGACAAGTCAGCCCTGCCCCTGCCACGCCGGAGTGCCAAGCCTGGTGGCAGAGGCCATACCGTGGGACAGCCCAGAGAAGGGTGCAGCGTGCAGTGGGAGCCCTGAGGAGATAGTGCTAGAAGTGGACCTTGAAGGATAAGCAGGGGCCCCCTGAGAAGTGAGGGGAAAAAGAGACCCTGACAGAGGGCCTTGCATGCCGAAGCCCAGACGCGAGAGAGCGTGGCAGCCTCAAACAACTGAAAAAAGCTGAGTACATTTGTCACACCAAGGGCACAGGGAGGGATGAGGCTGGCTGGGTCGCAGGGGCCTGCTGCGGAGCCCTCGCCAATCAGGCTGGGCAGTCTGATGATAACTCGTGGCAGGGTTTTAAGCAGGAGAGAGTGACCTGGTCAGACCTGGCTGCAGGGTGGGAGTGGGGTAGAAGTGGCAGGACAAGGAAGCGAGAGCAGCAGGTACAAAGGCCCTGAGGTGGGAATGGGCTTGGAACGCTCGATGAACAGCAAGGAAACCGGGACGGCTGGGGGTTCGAGCAAAGGGAACAGGGTCAAGGATGAGATGGGGCTGGTGAGCGGGCGCTGGTCGGATCGGGCAGGACCTTGTAGGCAGGGTAAATGAGGGGTTTGCAGTTTATTCTAAACGCAGCAGGAAGCGCTGGAGGATCACAAGCACAGGAATGATTTCATCTTGCTGAGGTGTTAAGAAGGTCACTAAGTGCTGAGTAGACTCTTGAGCTGTAGGGTCAAGAGCAGAAGTCAGGAGCCTAGTGAGGAGACGGCTATGAGAAATGAGGGTGGCTGGCACGGGGTGGGGCAGCGGAGTGGCGAGGTGCACTCGGGTGGGGATCTGCTTGTCAGAAAGAGTTGACAGGACTTACTGATGGATTAGACATGGGGTGCAGGCGAGAGGAGTCGGGCCGACCACTGCAGCTCCAGGCTGGCGTGCTGTGTCCTGACCGCAGGAGGGACACTTGCGGGTGGACACTGAGGCCTGGGAGGCAGAAGTGGCGGCTGCCCTGTGGGGGTGCTGCGGAGGGTGTGCGTGGGGCGAGGAAGAAGGGAGAGGGGCTGCGAGGGGAGAAGAAGCCGGGCACTGGTGGGGGAGGCGGGTGAGGGAGCTGGGAGGTCCGGCCTCCATCCAGCTGGACGTGAGTTGGGGCCCCGGGTGCAGCAGTGGGCAGGCGGCGACAGGCACCCTGTCCCCACAGAGGAGCAACGGCTGAGCCCTGGCCTGCAGAGCCAGGTCCAGACGGTGCTGGTGCGCATGGGCGGCCTCTTCGTGCTGCTGCTGACCGTGGGCCGCTGGCTGGACCTCCTGGGTGTCCTCGTCTCCCTGCTGGGCGAGCTCTGGTGCCTAATGGGTGTCCGCACTCTGCTCCACCTTTGCCAGATACAGGTGCGCGCCCCCCACTCCATGCGTCCCCCCGGACACAGAAACCCTGCTCCAGACAGTCCTGGGAGCCTTGACAGGCCCAAGTTTAAGAAGAGCTGAGGCAAACTCTTAGGAAAGGGGACAGAGGGCGCTGGAATCCTCTCTCCCACCTGGTGTTAACCTTAAACCTCTGCCCAGGAGGCCCCAGATTAGGTCTTGGATAAATGGAGGTCTGAGGTGCCCCCAGGGGATCAGGAATTGGGTGGCGTCCTCCATCATTTCCTCCCCTCCTCCCCTCAGGACTCTCCATCCCAGAGGCTTTTGGTGTCAGCTCCAAGCCAGCCCCGGGGGACGGCCCCCTCCTGACCTGCCTCAGCAAGGACTCATAGTCGATCTCAGGCCCACCTAGGCTCACCTGGAGGCCTTTAACCCAGCATGCTTCCTGGAGGCAGAGTGGCAGGGTTGGCCCCCACCTAGAAATTGGGGCGGGCACTGGAGACCCCCATGACAGAGGGAAGGGTTGGCCCTCAGAAGCAGGGGCACCTAGAGGCCCTTGGGGTAATTTTTCTTTTTCTCAGGGTAGGCAGTAAACACACAGCCCCCTTGGACCTGCCTTGGCGGGGAGGTGGAGATGGGGAAGAAGGGTGTCCCCAGAACGCCTCCCACCATACTGGCCTCCCTAGCCCTCTCCACGAACAATAAAGATGGTTTTCTCACCCTGTGCTTGGAATCCTGAATATGCAGAGAGGAAGGAGGCTTTTCTGAGACCAAATGGCCCGCTGGCTTCGGCAGGCTCTGGGGATATGTGGCAGGAGTTCAATATCGAGGTGACTGAGGAGGAAACGGGGTGTAGCGGGATGGACACGTAGTTTAGCACCCACTTGTAGTCCTGGGTGGATAGTGCCCCGTCCTGTACCATCCTCGGCTGAAAAACAGCTGAAGGGAGCACAATGCCGCAAAGGCCTCTATTGATGGTCTTGGGTACCCTGCCCCGCCCCGCCCCTGACTTGTCTAAGACCGTGAGGATGCTTCCAATCTCGGCCGACTCGGCCTGTTTTCCCTGCAGGGCCCAGCTCGAGGAGGCCACTGAGAATATGAAAAAAAGTTAGGTACCAGCTCTGCTTACCTGCTATGCGCCCTCGGGTGAGCCACTGCCCCTCTCTGCCCCGTCAGAACTGCCATGGTTTGGGCACCTACTATGCGCTGGCCACTGTGCCGAGCGTTTTTATGATCTCATTTCATTCTGACATCAGCCTCAGGAGGTACAGATTCAGGAACTGAGGCTCAGAGAGGTTAAGCAACTTATTCAAGGGCACACAGCTAGTTAGGCGCAAAGTCAGGGTTTGAATTCAGGTGGTGTAACCCCAGCGCTCAAGGGCTTTGCAGGCTCCCTGCTACCCTCTTCTCGTTGAAGAATTGGGGCCAGGGAAGCTAACAAAGATGGGCATGAAAAATATAGCAGGTCTGTGCCTGGCACGTTCTGGAATGGGGTTCTGGCCAACTTTTGTCCAGCGTAGTCTGAGGCTCCATGACAGTCATGCTCTCCTGGCCCAGACACCCAGCACACAGGGCGGCTTGCTTCCATGGAGACTGAGGGTCCCCACAGGGCAAACGACACTCCCAGCCAGGGGGCTTCCGAGGGTTTGTGAGGGTCAGGTTGTTGGAGGCCCGGGGGAGGCACCAGGAAGGAGGGGAGGCCTGGAGAAGGTTCCAGGAGGTTTCCAGGCTCCGATGGGCCTCGCTTCTCAGCCTAGGCCACCATGGTCACACAAAGGCTACTGCTTTGGAGCAGATAGTGTCTGGCCTAGGATTCTCCACTCGTCACCTTGGGGCACAGCTGGGATACAGGGACAGGCTGGCCCCACGGCAGGACAGGGCGGTTTCAGCTGATCCTTCCAGGAGCGGCCACCCAACAGACAGCTGGAGCCCCAGCTCTGATACCTTGCTCTGTCCTACCCCCAGGAGGGGCCTCTCAGCCCCAGAGTAGCTGAAGTGGGAACATGCTTGTGGATGTCCCCCTCCCCCATACAGCACCCAACCCCCCTCTGCCTGGGAGTGCACTCAGTTCCCTCTGGGCAGGAAACTCGCCTCAATCTAGGAGGAAATGGCTCAGTTAGGTGGGCACAGGGCCAGCCAGTTGCCAGACCCAGACTGGGCTCCGGGTTCCAACCATTCTGATGTTTTTGCTGGAAGGTTCTCCTGCCTCCTGGCCCCTGGCACAGCCTGGACCTGGTGGAGACAGAACCGGGAGGGATTGGACTTGGTTGTCCTTTCCTTTTTATAGACACAGGGACTGTTTTCCAAACAAAAATGGGGACATGTGGGCTGGAATAGGATTCTTTTCTTATCTATTAAGTTATTTTTTGTGAAAGGCCTGACAAGGGTATAAAAATTAGATCGCTCTGACTGAGGCGTTTAGCAAAGCTCCATGCCAAACAAAGAGAAATAAGCCTGAAGTCGGGATGAAAGAGGAAATCCAAAAGGTCTGGCCTGGAACAGGGACATGATGCTGGAACTTGTTCCCACAGAGACCTCGGGAACCCAGACCCTGGGCCCTGAGCAGCATCCTTCTGAGGAGGTGGGAGGACAGAGCCTCCAGTCCCTACTAAGAGGGGATGGTAACGTCCGGAGCAGCTGGGATGGGGGTGAGCCAGCCACTTCCCGCCTGAGTCCCCCCTTCCCCACTTGTTGCTTTTCTGAACTACGGCATGTTCCTCTGCATGTCCTGCATTCCTTTCCCTATTCACTCATTCACAAGTAATTACTTAACACTGGGTAAGGGGATAGAGTGACAAGGGGCTACAGGGTAGGAAGGATGTATTTGTTATCTACAGTTGTGTAACAAATGACCACCAAAATTAGTTGCTTAAAGCAAAAGTCTTTTATGGTCTCACTTTTTGTATGGGCCGGGGGTTCTGGGTGCAGCTTGGCTCGGCCCTCTGCCCCAGGGTCTCTCATAGCCACAGTCAAAGTGTCGGCCCTAAGGCTCAACTAGGGAAGGATCCATCCACTTCCAAGCTCACTCGCGTGGTTGCTGGCAGGACTCAGTTTCTTGTGGGCTGTTGGGCCGAGGGCCTCAGTTCCTCTCTGGCTGTTGGCCGGAGTCTCCCTCAGTTCCTTGCCATATGAGCCCCTCTATAGGGTGGCCTCACAACAGGGCTGCTGGCCTCCCTCTGAGCAAGCCAGTGAAGTATGGAGAGAAGACGAAAAGGACAGAAGTCACAGTCTTTTTTGTAACCCCATGTTAAAAGCGTTAAAAGCAACGTCCTACTGTTTTTGCTGTATTCTATCGGTTAGAAGCAAGTCACTGGGTGTGGCAGAGGTGGGGGTCCTTGGGGAGCATCTTAGAATCTGCCCTCCATAGATGGCTTCTTTGAAGAGACCCGGATGGACTGAGGGAGCCAGCCAAAGAGCCAAGCGAAGAACATCAGCACAGGCAAAGGCCCTGAGGTGGGAATAAGCTGGGGATGTTAGGCACAGCACGGCTGGAGCATCACAGAGAGGATGGCATGTCAGGGGCGAGGTCACGGAGGCGGGCAGTGGCCCCAGCAGTCATGGCCGTGGTGAGGGTTAGGATTTCATTCCCCTCTGGTAGGCAGTCAGCGGAGGCTTTGCACGAGGAGGTGACATAATCTGACATATGTTTACAGGATTCCTTTCCTTGCTGTTTTTAGAATAGACAAATGTAGAACCAGCAAACCAGCTTGAAAACATTCGGAGTAACCCAGCGAGATGATGGGGGCTTGGACCAAGCTGGTGGCCCTTGAGGTGGCCAGAAGTGGTTGGATTCTGGACTTATCTTGAAGAGTTGATAGGATTTTCTGATCAATTAGATGTGGGCCTGAGAGAAAGAGGAATCCAGGGGGCCCTTTGATTTTCGACCGGGTGATTGAGATGGGGCATCTCTGGGGGCGGAGTGGAGTTATCGCACACAGGTGTGGTCAGTGTTGATGGAAGGTCCAGGTGTGTGACATGGTCTGGGGTTCAGGGAGGCCTCGCTGGGAAACAGCTGTTGAGACCGAATCCTGAAGGTGGAGTGGGAATTCCCAGGCCAAAGGGATGGTCATGAAGCCCAGGCAGGTCTTAAGGGTCCTGAGTGGCCTGAGGGACTAAGGAAGGGTACACAGGGCTGGAGCAAAGGGGTGAGGGTCACAGTGGCAAGGGATGCTGTCACGGAGGTGGGCAGGGCCATGGCAGAGGTTTGGCACACCCTCTTCCCCAGACCGGTGGGAGCCACATAAGGGCTGGGGGGTGGGGCAAGATGTCAAGAACAGATCATAAGCAGGGCCAGTTCAATTTTAAGAACCCCTTTTCGGGAAAGAAAAAATGCAGAGTTCATATGAAAATGAATTTGAGAATGAGAAAGAAAAGAACAGATTGCTGGAGCCCTGGAGATTTGGGCCCATTCTTCTGACATGTCTCTGGGCAGTTTGCCAGGAACACTTAGTGGAAAATGGTTCCTACGGGTAACCTGGCTGTCCCCCCCAACTCAGAACACTCCATAACTCCCAGCAACCCCCAGCCCTCGCGGGGGCCTGTGAGAGTTAGATGCCTGAGCAGAAGTTTCATTAACTTCACAGTAAGGCTGCCTCTGGCAAAGAGAGAAGTGGGAGGGCCAGCTGAGGGCCGTGGCAGGGTCTAGGCCACGTTACACTTTAGTAAGGAGGGGTCTCAGGGATCGGGGGTGCTGAAATAGATGCTGCCAAGAATGGAGGCTCCCAGTGGGGCAGGGTTCAGGGAGGGGGGTGGGATCAGTGAGGGAAAAGGGGCTCAGCCTTTGCGGGGAGCTGAGGGCTTGGGACAAGCTCAGGGACTCTCCAAAGGAGGAGACGCTAAGATTTCCTCCCCTCTCCACACAGAAGGGGCTCTGACCTTCAAGGCCAGGGTCAAGGAAGGGACCTCCCAACCTACTGAGCCTCAAGCCCCCTCCATGGCCCACCCCACACTCTGGAACCTGTGCTGGTTTGCTAAGTGCATGGCCTGGCCATGGGAACCAGCAGATTCAGCTAGAGCCAGCTCACGCCCCTGGACCAGGAGGGAATTAAGACCCAGACGTTGTTATCACAGCCAGGTCTGGGAGGCTGGGCCCTGCTGGGCCCAAGAGGACACAGGCTGGGGCCTGAGAGCAGCTCTAGCTGTGGTTCACTTAGTTCCCTCTTGGTATTTGAACATTTCCCCACAAACATGGCCTGCTGGGTAAAGGAGCTCGGAGCGAGACTGCCTGGGTTGGAGTGAAACACTGATGGATGTGACCTTGAGCGAGTTACTCTCTATTTCCCCATCTGTTGAGAGGACTGAACAAGATGATGGAGGTAGGGCACTTAACCCAGAGCCTGACCGTGGCCTCTAGTGCCCCTCACACCCAGAAGGAATTGTAACTCAGTCTCAGCCACATCCTTGTGCTGCGAAGAGTCAATGAACACATATGAGTGAGGGGACAGCGAAGGAGCCACCGGATCAGGCAGGAGAAGCAGGGACTGACCTCGGTGGAAGAAAGAAAAAGAAATCCCTGCCTCCCCACTCTTGTCCACCGAGGGGAAGATGAGCACATTTGCATTTCACTTGCCATAGAGTTAGTATGGCAACTCTTCATTGAGGAATTAAAACACTGTCTCTCTCCTCAGCTCTCAGAACAGCCTTCGGAGGAGTTGATTATTGTTCTTTCTTTCTCTCCAGAAGAAAACTCAAGGTTCAGAAAGATGAAGCGATTTGCTCAAGGTCACAGAGCTAATAAGTACAGGAGCCAAGATCCAAATTCAAGTGGGTTAGACTCCAAAGCCCAAGCTCTTATCAGCTCACTACTCTACTATTTCTCCCGTGATTTGCACGTCCAGCTACTTAAGACCTCACTCATGCATTTTATAGGAATTACCGAGCCCCTACTATATGTCAAGTACTGTGCTGGGTGCTGGAGACACGGAGATTAATAAGACATAGCCCTGCTCCCATTCTGGTGGGAGAAGTGTCTCAGTACAACCCCACAGCTTTCGGTATCCACAGGATGAAAATGACTCCTAAGCCTAATTAGAGGCATCAGGGTAGGCTTCTCAAAAGTGGTGACGGGTGCAGAGTTTGCCAGGACGAGGTGATCCCAACCCATGGAGTCTCACCAGTCTTCATCATGACTCTGCTTTAAGCAACAGAAGCATAGTTTTAACTGGTTGAAGAAAAAAAAAAAAACTAGGAAAGAGAGAATGCATTGGCTCTAGACATCCAGGGGAGGATTTCAGGCATGGCCAGATCCAGCAGCTAAAGTTATGGAATCTGTTCTCTCCTCTATCATCTTTGCTCTCCTGCCCTCCACATTGGCTCAAATATTGGCAAAAATGGTGCCAGGCTTGCATCCTGACAACCTGGAAAAATAGACCCTCTCCAAATAGTTCCAGCCAGGCCCTGAGAGTGGGCGTGAGGTTCCCCAAACAGAAATTGGATGCTGTTACCAGAATCCAGAAAAGTGATGCTGGCTGACAGAATCCATGTCTCTGAGACTCTTCAGCAGGACTAAGTCTCTTCCTTACCCTCAGCATTTTGTTCATCTCCCTATAATATCCTGAAACCTCTCTCTAGGGAAAAGGAAAGGAACTCACCCGTGAATACCTGCTAAGCACCAGGCATATTTATCCACACTCATCCTATCAAATCCTCACAGTGAAGCCACAGGAAAGTACTGCTACTCCCAGGTTACAAGAGGAAACTGAGGCTCGGGGAGAGCCTCATATCTGTGCTTGCCCCATCCCCGCCTCTGCTACAGTGTGTGGGGTGGGGGCGGCTTCCACTTCTCTGTATGATGCACTCCCTGCCCAGCCCCTAGCGCAGGGCCCTACACACAGTAGGTGCTCAGGAAATATGTTGAACTGAGCCAACTCTAAGTGGCATAGCGAAGGAGGGAGGGAGAGACAGGGGCCGAGTTAGGGCTAGGAGACTCGGGGACAGGAGTTGGGGCAGAGGGGGGAGGTGCTTCTGAGACTGTTTGCTAAGGAGTGGGCACCCCTCCCGACCTGGATAGACAGCTTCATGTAGCTGTACATCTGGGCGCCCCTAGGTTGGGCCTGACAGTTCAGCTCCCACCTAGCCCAAGCAGCACTTGTGAAGGGCAAGGGCCGCTGGGCAGACAGATGCTTCCCTTTCTTGAGGTCTCTGGGCCCTGAGGACTTCCGCTCAGGGAAACTTGTCCATATCCTTGGACCTAGCCGCAAAGAAAATGGACCATGTGGGCAGAGAGCTCTGGAAACCGGGCAAGGATGATGTGCAACATAGCCAGTGCTACCATTGGTGGGGCATCGACTGGGGGCGAGACCCGGGGGTGCCCTTTCTGTGCCTCTGTCCCCAGCAGTTGCAAAGGCAAGCATTCAAGTCCCCCATCCAAGGGCATCCAGCCGAGCTCTCCTGTTACAGGTGAGGAAATGGAGCTTTGATGAGGGAAGGAGCTTGGCCGCAGCCAGCTGGGAGTTAAGCCTAAGTCTGACCTCAAAACCCACGTTTCCCCAACTCCCCTCTCTCTCTCGTGTTTTTCTCGGCTGGCTCCTCCTCATCTCAGCTTAAATGTCACCCCCACCCAGCCAGACAGGCCTGCCCTACCCTCACCTGCACCACTTATTCTGTCTTAGTCCTTTGTTCATTCCTTCAGAACAAGGATTCCCAACTCCTGGGCGGCAGACGAGCCCTGGTCCATGGGCTGTTAGGAACCAGTCCGTGCAGCAGGAGGTGAGTGGCAAGCGAGTGAGTGAAGCTTCATCTGTATCTGCAGCCGCTCCCCAGCGCCAGCATCACTGCCTCAGCTCCACCTCAGATCATCAGACATTAGATTCCCTTAGGAGCACCGGTTCCTGGTGCCAGAATGTTGAGGACCACTGCTCCAGAGCAGACTTCACCACTGGTAATTATTATATTAAGTTGCATTATATGTCGATCTCCCCCACCTTCCTATGAGTTCCATGAGGACTAAGATTGTGTCTCACTTACTTCCTGTGACCTCCTTGACTCATGCCTAGCACATAGTAGGTGCCTAATTAACATTTGTTGGATCAAAGCCCTCCTGCTGTCGGCAGCAGGTGCCATACTCTCCTCCCCGGCAGACTGGACAGCAGCAAATGTCCCCACTGCCTTGGATCTTGCCCCCAAACCTGTGTCCTGCCCCTTCTTTACCACTCAGGGTCTCAGCCGTTACAACCTCTTGCTCAGTTGCTTGGGAGAAAGCTGGTCCGAGGCTGGCACGTGGGGAGGCGGGGAGCAGGGCCTGTGAGCTGGCAGACAAAGGGCATGTGTTCTCATCCAGCACACTTCCTGGGTTTCCATTGCAGGAAGCTTGGCACCTGCTGAGGTGACATTGACACCTGGGCTGGTGCAGGCGACCATTGGCCAGGATGCTCCTCTCCACCTGGGAACAGCAGCAGAGTAGGGACAGGTGGCCAGGGGTGCTGGACGGCAGGTAAGTGGTGGCAGCTGGCCCCCCACATTCCCCTTTGACCTTCCCCCATCCCCAGACAGTCTTAGCCCAGAGCAGATGTGAGGATGCCTGGGCCCTAGATGACACCCGTGTGACCATGGACAAGGCCCCAAACCAACGCCTTGGTGCCTCATTGTCCCACCTGGGGGTGTGGTGAGGTGGCATGATGGCTACCATATAGGTGAGGGAGGGCAGCTGCATTTTTCTGTTTTAAATGAGCTTCTGCGTCACAAGCACTTGGGAAGGGGGTTCTACAGCCAAAAGTGTCTGAAAACCCCTGAATCTCACCCTCCTCCTTAAGGTCCTCTAGCTCCAAGCACTGTGCAACAGGAGAGGTGTCATTGCCAAGCCAGAAATGAGCCAGACCAGGGGGCTCGGGCTGTCTCTCTGGGCCTCAGCTTCTGAATCCGGGAATAGTGGCAATAGCACAGTCCCAGAGCAGCGAACCCAGGGAATCTGACTGGTCTGGGTTTGAATCCAGCTCTGTCCCTTACGTGGCCTTGAGCCTCTCTGGGCCTCAGTTTCCTCATCTGTGAAGCAGGAATAACCAGCCCTGCCCCACAGAGCTATCCTAGGGTCAAAAGGAAAGGAGACCTATAGGCCAGGTATGGACTCACAGCAACCCCTATAAATGGAAGCTTCTGCTATTGCTGCTTTTGTTATTTCAGAGCGGCTGTTACCGGAACCCCAATGTTTTGTTTTGTTTTGTTTTGTTCTGTTTTGTTTTGTTTTGTTTTTGAGTTCGCCTGCTTGTGCCCACTGGCCCAAAGAAATGCACGAATAGAAGTTTATAGAATAGAAATAAAAAAATAGTTTGATACTGAATTGGCCAATACAGAGATGGGGACCTTATGTCCAAAACCCCCACTCCCTCCTGATGGTGTGTAAGTTACAGATTTTATAAAGCAAAATCGTAAGACACCGTGGGTTAGCGGGTTTGAGGTCATGCTGGGAGCTGATTGGTAGGAAGTAAGGTAAGGATAATAAGTAATTCCTTCAGGTGTTGAGGACAGTTCTGAGGTCTTTTCCCCTGTGCCACTGTCCGGGTCTCATGGGAAAGTAGCCAGGGGGTCATTCCAGGAGCTGAACGTAACTTAGGTCAAGATGTTATCTTTATCCTGCAGAGGTCTGGGTCCTGTGACCAGCAGTCAAGCCCAGGCTCCTGTCTTCTGCTGCCTTGTGGGCTGCCGACCATGGGAGAGGCTAGCTCTCTGAGGGGGAAGGAGAGAGAGAAAGAAGGAATGGGGAGAGAAATGTGATTTCTAAAGCTAGGATAGAAAACTAAATTTAATCAAAATCATAGGGACATTCCTTTTCAGCTCTGAGGATCCAGTGAAAAAAGGATGACGAAAAAGTAGGTGAGGGATTTAGGAAGGAGAGGGTGCTGGAGTATGGGACAAGTTTCCAGGCAGCCGCCCCACACACAACCCCGGTGAGCATGAGCCCCCCGAGAGCAGCCGAAGAGCCACCCTGGCCAGGGGGACTGTAGCGTCTGCCCTCGAGTCAGACCATGCCTGGCTTCCCCCCAGATGGCGCTGGGTCCAGGCCTCCTCTGGCCTCAGCCACTGTGGCTTTAATCAAAAGAACAATCTGTTTGCTTCTGAATCAGACCCAGATTCTCTTTCCCAGCAATGATCCAGAGGCCTCCAGGGACGCAGGCCGCCCATCCCGGCTCCATCTCCCGGCCCAGGGCCGGGGCTCGGCTTTCCCTCCCTCCTCCATTATCTGTCCATTCCAGCTTGTGGGGGGGGGGGGGTGCAGGAGGCAGGAAGGGGTCCCCGACAGGTGACCTGATTGCCATGTAGGCCCTGTCTACCAGGCCTCCTGTAAGTGTATGTAGTCCACGACTCTGGGACCCACCTGTAAAGGGTTTAAGAGTTCCAGACAGGTAGTGACAGCTGAGGACAGCAAACCCAGGTGACCTGCTTCACAGGGGAACCCCCAAAAAAGCCCCAAGTCAAGCATTTATTAACTATTCTCTGTGTTTTCTTCACTGTCATTATTACCTTCTATCCTCAGGCTGACCCTGAGAGGTAGGCAACCATACCCCCGTTTCACAAAGAAGGAAGGTGGAGTGGCTGCCCAGGGTCACTAGGTCAGTGAGTGGCCATGGAACCCAAGTCCACCTAACTCTGAGGACCTTGGGAGATTCCCCGCCAAACTAAAGTGTAAGCACCCCCTCCACCTGAGAGGGCAGGTAGGGCCATCAACCCAATTGATCTAGGGGAGGGGGCAGAGTAAGGACCACTCAAGGTACACAAAGAACACGGGTGAGGGGGCAGGGGGGGTGGGGTGGTAGGGAGGTGGGCAGTGGGGGAGGCTGCCCACCCTCCCAGCCTGGGTCTGCGGGAAGGGAGGAGGGGTCGAGGGAACAAAGGGAGGGGGAGGGGGCGGCACGGGGCGCGGCCAGCCAGGTGGGGGGGCAGGTAGGGGCCGTTTCCGCTCGGCGGGAATCCCAGGCCCCCTCCCCCAAGCCTCACCTTTTATGGTAAGGCGCCCGGGCTGCGGGGCGGAGGGAGCCAGGGGGCGGGGAGGGCGGAGGGGCGGGAGGCCCGCTCCTCCCGGCTCTGCCAGCTAGGGCGTCGGACCGGAGCCGGCTGGTGTGCGGGCGACCCAGGTAAGCGGGGCTGGGGGTGCGGGTCGCGTCCTTCCGTCCTTGCCCCGGCCACACACAGGTGACGGAGCGAGCAGCCCCGGGCCGGAGCCCACCCCGCCCCCGGCCGGGACCCCAACCCTGGCGCTCCCTGCGTCTCAGTCCCTCGGTCCCTGTCGCCGGAGTGGGGGTGAGGGCTGGTGTCCCTGTCCGGGAGCGGGGCGCCAGGGGCAGCGGTGGGCAGGACGGAAGCTTCCGCACAAAGAGGACAGCGTCCCGCACATGGATCGAATTAAAGTCCCCGGCGGCGCCCCACGGTGACCCGGCCAGCCGCCCTGCTCGGCTGCTTGCGGGAGGGCGCCGGCTTTCCGGAGCTTCGGGGACCTCTGGGGCGCTTTACCCAGCCGGGGTCAGGCGAGGGGTGTGGGGGGCGCCAAGACTGCCCCTCTCTGGGCCTTAGTCCTCGGAGGTGGCTGGGAAGGGGTGAGCCTGGGCGATCCCCAATGTGCGTGCATCTTGGCGTGGATCCTCCAGCTCAGATCTGAGGAGCCGGGAGGAGGCTGGGCAGCGGCTGGACTCCTGCTCTACATAAGGGCGGGAGCTGAATCCTCGTCCTCCCGGGGGCTCCTCTTCACCCTCGGAGGCTGAAAAACCGGCCGGCCTTCTCTTTGCACTTACTGAGCACCACAATCTTGAGCGCCCGCTCCCCTCTTATGCTCTCAGCCATCCCCCCTTCAAGACGCACTTCATTCTCACCGTATAAAAAAAACCACGAAGCCCAGAGAGGTTCAGTGACCTGCTCAGGGTCACCCAGCAGGAAAGGGATGGGGCCCGTGTGAACCCAGCTCTGTGTGCCTCCCACCTCCCTGTGGTGGGTGAGAGAAAGGGGGAACCCCTATCCAAGGCTTCCAGGTCCCCTGAGGGGGTGCAGTCCCACCCCCACTTCCAGCAAAGTTTAGTTCCAAACCAAGCATAGGCTGCTTATCAGAGTATAGAAGAACAATGCTTAGGGGTGGGTCCAGAATTTTGGAGGGGGTTAGAGGAGTAGTATGGGGGGCCTACCAGGAGCTCTTAGAGACCCTCCTGCCAGCCCGCCTGTCCCTGCCCTGGCTGCAGCCTAAAGCCAGGCTGGGTGGCTGACTGGCTGCATCTCAGCCTCCTTCCTTCCTCTTGACAGGAAATGACTTTCCTTCCCTTTGTTCCCACTTTCTCCGCTTACCCAGCTGGATCTCTGATTCGCTCTCTGGGGGAGGGAGAATGGGGGTGGCGGGTCCCCTGGGTACGAATGGCTGGGAGGCTGCCCCACAGGGAGCTTTCTCACATGTACCCCATTCCAAGGTGTCCCCTGGGTCAATGGAACCAGAGGGAAGCTGAGCCTCCCTTTCCTGCCGGGGCCTGACTGACCCAACTGACCAGCCTTTGAAAAGTCCCCAGCTTGGCCCCTTTCCTTGGGGTCTGAAGTCCCTGCAAGAACTGTAGGGAGTTTGGGGAGGGGGTGCCCAGCTGTGAACATCTGGCTCAGCACTGGGACTTCTGCCTTGGGTGTTTTCCGAGAAACCGCAGATCCAACTTCCCGAAGGGGTAGGCGGGTGGGGGGCGGGGTCAGGTCAGGGCAGAGTGGGAAGGAGGCCGAAGGGCATCCACAGCCGACTGGGGACAGCCCAGAATGCACTGGCCACAAGATGGGGCCATTCTGGGGTGAGAACAAGCCTGAGAATTTGAGGGTTCCCATGCCATCCAGGGAAGAAAAAGTGTGGCTCAGGTCCAAGGACACCCATGGATTCAGGTCGGATGGTGCTCCGTTTAGAGTCTGCCACTATGGCCTGTAAAAGCCACCTAACCTCTTGGGACATCACACAGCCCATCTGTAAAGTAGGAACGAAATGGGCTATGTTTAGAATTAGGTGAGTTTTGAGGCACAGAAAGCACTGGGCGTAGTGGCTGGCACACAGCCAACATTTTATCAGCAAGTGATCTTGTTTTTTGTATTAAATCTCAGATGCACTCTGAAAATTATTTACAAAAATAGATAATTAAACTTGTAGCAAAGTATAAAGCCAAAGACTATGACAGTCAATATAAGCATATATACTTCAAAACATCACTTACAAAACAAGAAATGAGAAGAATATTTTTTAAAGAGCTTTTGAAGCTTTCTTCATTTATTGCTTTCTTTTTTGGAACAGATCTATTAAGATCAGACTGAGCTATACATTTTAACTAAACATATAAATCAATTTAGGAGGAATTTGCGAGCATTTGTTGTTGTTCCCATCAGTCACCAAGATTGCCCTTGGTGGCCAGTTGGGCTTTATACAGAGGGAGGCCTTTGAGTGGCCACTCAGGCTCCAAGTCCACCGTTAGGGTCCCTCAGGGCCTTTACCCCTCACCCGTCCAGCCCCACTTCTTGAGGTTAACTCTCTGGGTCCCTATTTACTTTCTTCCCCCATGAACCTATGGGCTGGGCTTTGGGGCCATGTCAGGGTGGCCTAACTGGAGAGTGAGACAGAAAAAGGGCATGCTTTTCCCCCTGGGTGCCCACGTCAAGCTCCTGAGCTGAGTGTGGTCGACTTGCCCCACCCCACTTCAGCCTTGGCCCTGGAGGCTGCTGTCTGCAGGAACCACCCGAGCGATGAAAAACAGGCTCTCTCTGCCACGCTGCTCCCAGATCCCGGCTTTGGTGCCTGTGAGCTGGACTCAGGTCACACAGAGATCACAGACGTATCTGATGACACATGCAGTCGCTTATGGGGGGGAGGAATGACAGTGAGCCAGACTGACCTGTGAGCTGTCATCACTCTGTGGAGCCAGACAGGGATCAGGAATCAGGGGAGGCTTCATGGAGGAGCTGGGCCTCTAAGGAAACACTGAAATTCAACCTGTCTGGGAGGTGAGAGAGGATGAACAGGTGGTGGAAAACACTCCAAGGCAGGTAAGGAAGAAAGTCGAGGAAGGGCGAGGGGTCCAGGGTTGTCAGAAAAGAGGTTGAGGCCAGGGGAATTTGGACTTTAACTTGAGGGCAGTGGGGAGCTTTCGAATAGAGCAGAAACGGCTTCATGATCTACAAAGATCACTCCAGGGACAGGGTAGGAGACAGGATCAGAGCCCATTGAGGCACCTGCCTGAACCAGAGCCCTGGTTTTGGAGATGGGGCAGGGTGAGAGATTCCAGCGATAGAATCAAGACCTGATTGGCTGAAGGTGGAGAAGAGGATGCTAGCTGTGGGCGGGGCGGGAGAGGGCAGCAGAGCCAAGTGGCCGAGAGCACGGCCCCCGGCCTCAGCTCCTAGCTCCACTTCTGCGTGACCCTGAACAAGTAACTTCACCTCTTTGCCTCAGTTTCCTCATCTGTAAGATGGGAATAGTCACAGTGCCTCTCCACCACGTTGGGGAATTTATGAGTTAATAGGCAGAAAACGTTTAGGGCAGCGTGTGCACAAAATAGGTCTTAGTAGCCAGTAGCTCTGACGGTTCTGTCGCCTCTGCTTCCTGGAGGCCAGCCCCAATGATCTGACGGGTTCACGCTGTTTTCCTCCCACAGTGGAGCTGGCCTGACCTTGGGGACTTTGGCTATCCTACTATCCTAGGAGAATCCAGTTCCCAGGTGAGGGAAGTAACTTGGGGTGTGGCCGTGCCGGCGGGGTGGGGGGAGCTGGAGGAGCTGCTCCTCCTTCACACTTCT
This sequence comes from Eidolon dupreanum, assembly GCA_028627145.1. Taxonomy (NCBI): domain Eukaryota; kingdom Metazoa; phylum Chordata; class Mammalia; order Chiroptera; family Pteropodidae; genus Eidolon; species Eidolon dupreanum. The sequence continues at coordinate 6,348,655 of CM053502.1, forward strand.
TAGAGGAGGAAAATTAATCATTCGTGAGGTGAGCAGGGCAGGGCTGCCCTTTGCTCCCCCAGCTGTGCATCTTGGGAGGAGGGGCAGTCGGGACTGTTGGGACCCACCCTGCAGCCAAGTCCCCTGGTGGACACCTACCCTCCCCCAAAGGACATCCCCAGCCCCTTCTCTGGCTGGGCTTGGTTCCACTGGCACAGTGGGGTGGCCGTTCCTGTCTCCCTGGGGGAGGGGCCTGCATGTCCCAGCGGAGTGTACCCCTGCGCCCTGAGCCTTGCCTGAGTCCAAGTTCCGCTCTGCCCCCAGCCCCACCAGGAGCCGAGGCAATGGCTTCAAAACCTGAGAAGCGTGTCGCCTCGTCTGTCTTTATCACGCTGGCACCCCCACGTCGACACGAGGCTGTGGCTGAGGAAGTGAGGCAGGCAGCTTGTGAGGCCCGGCCTGGCCGCACCAGGGAGTCTTCCGCCCCCATGAAGGCAGCCGGGGCCGGCTCAACAGGGAGGCCCAGTGTCTGGACACCCCCCGGCAGGGCCGCAGCCCCAGTGCCAGCTGTGCCCCCGCAGCTCTCCAATGGAGGTAAGGGGGTGGGGGGAGTGGGCAGAAGACCGGGTCGGAGGCAGCACTGAGGTGGGAAGGGAAGGGTAGACTCGGGTCATTCATTCTTTCATTTATCAAGCATCTAATGTGCCTGCAAACTCTGGAACCCGCCTGCCTGGCTCCCTCACTGCTTGGCTGTGTGATGTTGGCAAGTCACTTAACCTCTCTCTTCCTCAGTTTCCTAATCTGTAAAATAGGGATAATAATAGTACGTTTCTCAAAGTGCTGTTTTGAGGATTAGATGAATTAGTACACATGCTTAGCCCAGCACCTGTCATGTAGAAAGTGTGAAATGTGTTACCTGCTGTTATTATTCTAGGCCAGACACTGGGGGCATGAAAAGAGAGACAAGGTTTCAGTCTGCATGAAACTTATTTCCTAGTGGAGGAAACCGATAATGAAAATATAAAATATAATGTCAGAAAAACAAACACAAGTCCTATACAGTAATAAAATGTGGTGCAACATTTTATGGAGTGGTCAGGATGGCTTCTCCAAGGACGTGACATTCGTGACATTCGGCTAAGACCTGAATGACAGGGTGGGTGGAGCTAGCCAGGGAGGTGGAATGCGAAGAGTGGTGGGAACAGCAAGTGCAAGATCCCTGAGGCAGAAATGAATCTGGCAAGTCGAAGGACCTGAAGGGTGATTTTCTTCTCTCTCGGGCTCTGCTGTCCTCTTGCCGTGTGATCTTAGACAAGCTGTTTCCTTGCTGGCTTTCCTCTGGAAAATGGAAATTTGGTCATGTAGCAGTGATGCATCCATCACAGAATGGATGCTTCATAAATGACTGTTCCTTTACCTTGCACTTCGTCTGGACTGGCCCTGCTGCCATGGTGACAGAGAACCGTCTAGTCCTCTGTCCCTGCCACTTCCATGGAAAGTCTCAGTTGTTGGGTTGGGTGGCAGCAATGAGGGATAACAACCAAGGCCCCGAGGCGGGGGGCCGGCTCACTGTCTGGCAGGGCACCAGCTGGAACAAGGAGGCCCTGAGCCGCCAAGGGTGAGAGGCCAGCTCAGGATGGCACCTGAGCTCCCCAAGTCCCTGGTGCCTAGTGCGACAGCCCTGTGCAGCCATCACCATGGAAACCACCTAGAGACCAATAGGAAGTGCCAGTCACAGGAAGCGGAAAAGGAGCAGGAGAAAGGGCCGTCCGCGAGAGTACGTCGATATTCATGTAACATGCCACCTCCTAAATGGGTCTTTCCATCCTAACCACACATCCTAAGGACACAGCCTCCCCAGCTGCTTCTCCACACAGGAGAACGTGGACCATGATGAACCAGATTCACACCGCAGGACGTGTGAGTCCATGAAAAAAGAAAATTATGTCCCTTCTGGGTAGGAGATAGAGCTCAAGAAGTATTATTTAGAAGCCAAAATGCCAGAATTTCCAGGACATTTCTGTGGGTTATTGGAATTATAGGCAGGAGATCACAGGAATGTGATTTAAAAAAAAAAAAAAGACCTTCCTTGGGAGCGAGTGGCTTCATGGTGACTGGTCAGTCATTTTGTTTGCCACTTGGGTGAACCTGAGCAGAGCACAGCGAATCTTGGGGTTCAGCCCTGCTGGAGTGAGGTATCTGCTAAGTGAGCCGCTTGGACACGAGTCTGGTCTGCCTACAGAACGCAAAGCAGGCTGTGGGGTCCGGCCAGCTGCTTAAAGCCATCTCTACAGCAGGCTACCATCAGATGCTTCTTCTAGTGGTTGTCCTCTTCATCCGGGAGAAGCCCCCGCTTTCCCTTCACTCCTGCCCCATGCCATGCTAGACACTCACAGCTGCACCACTGCGCTTATTCCTGTCAGTTTTTCTCATGGCTTCTCTTTAAAAGGCTGCTGCCTTTGCTCTTGCCCTGGGCCACCTGAACCGAGTCATCCTCGCTCGGCTCTGACCCCCTTTCTGCACACCTGCCCTGTCACCTCAAGTCCCTCGCTTTGTCTTGAATTCCTGCCCCTGACGGGACCTGCCACCCTTCACAGCCTATTGTCTACAACCTGAGGCAGGTCCTGGGAGAGGCCTCAGCGCTCCCTGTCTCCACACCTGGTTCCTGACTCACATGGGCTCATCTGGAGCGTGGTTCTCACACTTCAGTGGCATCAGCATCCTCGGGGGCTTGTTCAGACACAGCTGGCCTGGCCCTACCCTGGCTGTTTCTGATTCAGCAGGTCTGTCATGGGGCCCTAAAATTTGCATTTCTTACACATTTCCAGGTAATGTTGATGCTGTGGTTTTTGAACCATGTTTCCGGGTAACGTTGATGCTGTGGTCTTTGAACAGGCAGCATCCAGAACTTTTCAAACAATGTCAGTTCTCTGAGCTGACCCCTAACCTGCTGAATCAGAAGCCCTGGGGGTGGGGCATTAACAAGCCCCCAGGTGGTCCTGTGGTGTGCTCGCAGGGCTAGAACTAGCTTCCCATATGTGTAGTACATTCCCGGCAGCCCAGAGGGGTGCTGCGGCAAGTTAGCAGAGGATGGGACCAGAGCCCAGGTCTTTAGGGAGCAGGGATTGGGGCACTTGCAGTGTGCTTTCCATGAGTGTCCAGTGCAAGGTCTAGGGCAAGGCCGCCTGACCTGGGTGGAGCCTGGCCTACCTTGAGCCGCAGCTGCAGGAGGTAGGCAGAGTGCCATGTCTTTTACCCTGAGGCACTATTAATAGCACTCACCCTGTACTTGGCAGTGACAGGATTTTCATGGGTGTGTTCACAGCCCCACACTACGGATTCTCTCCTGACCCTCCAGTAGCCTCTCCAGGGGGGCTGGGCAGCCCCTGTCAGGGCAGCAGGAACGGGTAGGAGTTATTCTAGTGATTGTTCCTGGAGAGCGGAGGGCCTGGGGCTAAGGCAGGAGCTGGGCGATCCCCCGCCCGCCTCCTCCCTGCCAGGAGCATCCGAAAGGCTGTGCACAAGAACTCGCAGGCAGAATGGAAGGCCACCCTCAATGTCACTCCTGTCTCGTGTGTATGTGTGTTTGCTGTTGGGCTGCCGTGTGTGTGTGTGTGTGTGTGTGTGTGTTACTTTAATGAAACTTTCATACATACACAGAAGTAGGGAAAACAGTACAAGGAACCCTGTATACTTCACGTCCAGTTTCAACAATTACTAAGTTTTTGCCATATTTATTTCATCTTCCTTCCTTTCTTCTGTTTTATAAAGTATTTGGAAGGAAATGCCAGTAATCAGGTCATTTCAGTCCCGCATTCTTCAGGGTAGATCTCTAAATATGGCCATTTTCTTACATAACCACAAACAAAATAAGAATGCCTTATGATTATCTAATATTCTACCCATAATTAATTTTCCTGAGTTGTCGTAAAAATGCCTTTTAACTACTGGACTGTAGTAGAATGAGTGGTTTACATTATGTCTTGTCCTTCTTTTGAGCTATATTATTCTGTGGAATTTTAAACTTTTTCTCACCTTCAAAATGAGGAGAATTAAGTGAGATGATTCATCCTTTGAATTAGGATCAAATAAGATCGATACCAGCACCATCCAATAAAAATACATGGTGAGTCACAAATGCAAGCTTCATATGTAATTTAAATTTTTCTAGGATCCACGTAAAAAAGTGAAAAGACTTAAGTGATACTTCTTATAATATATATTATGCAGCTCAATATATAAAAATTACCATTTTAGCATGTAGTCTTTATAAAAGTGATTATGAGGTGGAAGACATCCTTTTTTCTTCCATGAATCTTCCAGTACATCTGTGTCAGTGTGATTTTTCATGTGCTTGATAGCCACACGTGGCCGGTGGCAATTTCATTGGCCAGCACAAATATTTACAATTATATTTGGTGGTTCTTCTCTAAAGTCTCTTAATTTCAAGGAAATCATCTCTCTTCTTCTCTCCCACGCCTCTGACTTGGTGCAGAAATAAGGTCAGTTTCTGTAGAATGTCCCGAATGCTGATTTGTCTCTGCGTCCTGTGGTCTTATCCAACTTGCCCCTCTGCCTTCCAAATTTATTATAAATGGAGGTTAACTCAGGAGACCTGCTTAGATTGTGTTTGGTTTTGGTTTATGTGTTTGAGCTTCTTTTGGTGGGAACACTTCAGAGGTGGTGCCCGTGGCTTCCTATAGCAAAGCAGGGGTTCAAAGACCCCTGACGTCTGCTGAGGTTCACTGGGGGTGGTGTCAAGCTACCCCCTCCTTTGGAAAGTTCACCATCAACCTTCCACTTAATGCTTTCAGTGCCTGATGGCTATTACCTGAATCTGTTGAACTGCTTGATGGTTCCTGCTTCAGCACCACCCGGGGGGAGGGCTTAAGCCCCACATGGCCAGGTTTCTGGTTGTGGGGGGCGCGGGGGGAAGGGCCGGGTGACTTGGCAGGCGAAGTTGCATTTCTAACTCTCTCACAGGCGGGGCTGCTGGCCATGCTTTGAGAACCACCGCCTTAGGGGTTGGATCTGCTTGTATCCCAACAAGGGCCTCTAGCAGGGGTTTCGGGCATGCTAGGAGTGGGTTGGGAGGGCTGCTCTGGAGGGCTTTGACTGCTGCTGCTGTCTGAGCCTGTGGCACAGCCCGTCCACGGTGCCAGGCCCTCACCTGCATCATCTCATAGTCTTCACAACAACCCTAAGCAATGGATACCCATTTCCAACTGAGCGAACGGAGACTCAGCCTAAGTCTCTTGCCTGAAGACAGTTGTCAAGTTAGTGGCAGAGTTGGGGATGGATCCCAGGTCTGGGTGACCCTGGACCTAAGTCCGCAGCCACCTCGCCGCACAGCCTTCCGGGCAAGTGGACACCTCCCCTGTTCTCTTGCACTGACCGTGGCCAATCCTGTCTCCCCTTCCGGCTGCAGGATACTCTCTTCCTCCTCCAGCCCTGGATGGTGAGGACGCACTCCCCGACCTGGACCTCCTCCCACCTCCGCCGCCGCCCCCACCTGCATACCTGCCACCTTGTGATGACCAGCCCCCGGCCTCAATGGGAGCGTCACTCATTTCGGACTTAGAGCAGCTGCACCTGCCCCCACCGCCGCCCCCACCACAGGTACCGCCAAGGCCTTGACCCCTGACAGAACCCCACGGGCTGGGGCGGGGGAATCTGTGCTCTCTGGGCCTGTCAGGGGTTCTCAGCCTGGAGGTTGTTTAGTCCTTCCTCCTGCTTGAGGGCAGTTCTTCGAAGCATTTTGAAGCTGATAAAAACTGGTCATGTTTTTCAAGGTCCCAGAGAAGGGGTGCCACATTCTTTTCCCCCTCAGGGTGCCCCTTCAGCTCTGAGAAGACATTTCCCGGGGTCTGATCTAAATCCTTTATGCTGCACAGGAAACCCATATGTAATCCTCTGTCCTTCGTAGAAATGGGAGGGGCTTCAGGGGGCTAACTGTGCCTGGTACCACCAGACAAGGAGCAGAGCTGAGAGGGCTGAGTGGGGTCGCCACTGGATGACTTCTGTCCTACCTGCTCTCCTGTCCCCACAGTCCCTGGTGGAGGGGGCTCCATTCCAGCCTCAGCCCGGTCATCTCAGGCCTGCGGAGGAGAAGCTGCCGCCTCCCCCAGCAGAACCTGTTGGCTTCCCTGAGAGAGAGGCATCCACAGGTATGGGCACAGGGCTGGGAGGGTTCTGGAGGGTCCCCAGGGGCACTTGTGAGGCTGGCATGGGCTTCGCGTGGGAGCTGGGAGAGCAGGGACCACAGTGCCTGCCCCAGCTCACGGGTCAGTGACAGGCCTTTATCTGCATGGCCGTAACCATTTTTCCTTTATAACTAAAATCCATTTAAATATGACCAAAACAAAATTTGCTGCAATAGCAAAAGTGCCTTGAACTTTTTTCAGTATTTACGTATTTGAATACACAAGACCCTCACATAGTACAAAAATAGAAAGCGTGAAAGGGCACACAGTGAAGAGTCCACCCCTGTAGAGATAGCTTCTGTTGGTGATGTCTCACATACTCTTCCAGAGCTATTTTATGCATATGTGAGCAAATGTAAATATGTATCCACTGCTCCCACCCCATTTGTCCAAAAATGACAGCAAACTTTGTGCTTTTCTGCACTTTCTTTTCCTTCATACATCTTAGAACTCGTTCCACATCAGAACATAGAGTGGCTCCTTATTCTTTTTGACAGCTGCATAATATTCCTTAGCTGGGTCCTACTATGTGCATTTAACCAGTTGTCTGAATGGGTGCTTAGGTGTCTTCTTGATGTGACAAATAAGGCCAAAATGAATTGCCTTGCATGTGGGTCATTTTGCTCACGTGCAAATTTGTGAGATAAATTCCTAGAAGAGAAAGCATGGTGGTCAAAGGGCAGGTGCATTTGTAACTTCAGTATTTTTGCCAAATCGCCCTCTTGGTCGGCCCGGTCTACGCTCTGGCCCGCAGTGTCTGCATGCCCGTTTGCCCACAGCCTCTCCTGTGCTGGGTCACTCATTTAATGAGCAGTATTAAGTACTTACCGTGCACCAAAAGGCCTTCTCTGCCCCAAGATTATAAACTAATTCTCCTCGGAGTTCTTCTAGTGTCCTTGTGGTTTCATTTTCCACATTGAGACCTGTATGGAGTGACCTGGGTGTGAGGTGTCATGAGAGAGCCCCCCACTCTCTTAAATTTTTGCAGAGGGCAACCCAGTTGCCCTCACACTCTTTTCCTAAGCTGCTCACATGGCTTTTTACTGCTCCTCAAGACCCTCAGGAGATCAGGCCACGGTCACAACACCCCCCGGGAATTCGAGGCAGAGACCTGGCACTCTGGACGTGTCCTGGGTGGTGACTGGGCACAGCACTCCCAGGCTGAGTGGATCATGGCCTGTGTCTGCTCTACCCCAGACATCTGTGCCTTTTGCCACAAGACCGTGTCCCCCCGAGAGCTGGCCGTGGAAGCCATGAAGAGGCAGTACCACGCCCAGTGCTTCACGTGCCGTGCCTGTCGCCGCCAGCTGGCCGGGCAGAGCTTCTACCAGAAGGATGGGCGGCCCCTCTGCGAACCCTGCTACCAGGTAACCCCCCGTGGCAGTTCTCCAGGTGCCAGGGGCCAAGCTGGGCACCTGCGAGACGTTATATTATTACAGTCCTGGACCTCAGGTAGGCGCTCTCGATGCATTTCACAGATGAGGAAGCTGAGGCTCAGAAAGGGGGAGGGGCTCAGCCGGGGTGTATTAGCTTCCTGTGGCTGCCGTAACAAATTGCCACACACTTGGTGACTTCAAACGGTACACATTTATTCTCTTACAGTTCTGGAGGTTGGAAGTCCAAAATCAGTTTCAGTGAGTCAAACTCAAAGCATGTGCTCCCCCTACCCACAGCTCGAGGGGAGAAGCCATTTCTTTGCCTTTTCCAGCATCTGAAGCTGCATTCCTTACATTCTTTGGTCCATTTTCAAAGTCAATAGGGCAGCATCTTGCTTCAGCATCATATTTCCTTCTGCGTCAAATCTCTCCCTGCCTCCTTCTTACTAGGACATTTGTTGTTGGCATTTGTGGCCCACCTGGATAATCCAAGATAATCTCATCGCAAGGTCCTTAACTCAATCACACCTGAAAAGTCTCTTGCCATTCAGTGCGGTCACAGGTTCCAGGGATTAGAACCTGGGCATCTTTGCAGATGTCACTCAGCCTGTCACACAAGGTCACACTCCAGAAGGCAACGAAGCTGGAGTTCTACCCCATGCCCATCTACTCTGAAGCCTGTCTGTGGTCTGACCACTCTCCCACCTAGAGCCACGAGGTTCTGATGCACGGCCTAACAGGGGAGTCTGTATTACCTCTGGGTACCAAATGCAGCCCGGGAGAGCTAGTTTGGATGCCAAGGTATTGGAATCACTGACTCTCCAATGGTGTGTGGTGGCATTTTTCAGTGTAGTGTATAGATCACCCATGAACGTACCACCTGGATGTGCATAGGCCTCACCTCGTCCTCCTGATGATAGCACCTGGCAGTCTGCATTTTAAACAAGTCTCTCAGGTGATTCTCAAGTTTGAAAACTACTAACTTGAGGAGTTAGGATGTTAGGAGTTGGGAGTATCTAGAAAACTCAGAACGATCTGCCCACAGGCAACGAGGAGTCACTGTGGGAGGAGAAAGGAGCCCTCTGTCCCCTCAACATGACAGTGATATGTCTTTATCCCCTTCCCTCAGCTTGTAGCCAGGCAAGGGTGAGGCACTGAGGGGAAGCAGAGGTGAGAGGGGGTGCTGAGAGCTGGAAACAGCCAGGAGGGACTTTAGCAGTGTGCTAGCGAGGGAAATGGTGCCTCCACCAAATATATATGTAAGATGAAATCAGGTTAAAATTAACAGGGGCACAGCCAGGAAGGGAAGAGACATGTCTAAGAAAAAAGGTGGACTGGTTAGAGGGAGGCCTCCTCTCTGCCTCAGTGACGTCTCTCTGCCTCTGTCTGTATCTCTGTCTCATCCCCTCTCCTTCCTGAATGGATTTGAGGCAGTGTATAAGATTATAAGATTGCACAGATACCTCTAGTCAACAATACTGGACACTTAAAATATGTCAAGAGGCTACATCTCATGTTAAGTGTACTTACCACAATAAAAACACATTTTTTTAAAGAATACATACAATACTATGAGATGTGACTTGAACAAATCAGAACAGAAGAAAATCAAAGTAGAAAGTGAGATGATACCAAAGGGAAAGTTACTACCCCCAAAAATATATAAATGAAAGACCCCTACAGTTGTTCCTAAAAGTAGAGCATGAAATTTGACTCTGAGCTTCCAAGTGGCCAAATGGAAAAGGGAAAGAGTTTCAAGGTTTGTTGTCCGTAAGATGAAAAGTACACCAGTTCTGTAGGAATTCCTTTTCTTGACTCTGAGATTTAAGGAAAATTTCTTCTATGGGCCCTAGTGGACACTGGCCTCCAGCATCTCCTAGTAACAAAAGGTGCAGTCACAGATAGATAACATCATGGCAGGGGTCCTCACTGTAAGCCAAGGACACAATGCCAGGCTCGATCCATTTTAAGAAATAGTGGAGGTTCAGAGATAGTACTTGCAGGCTGACTACATCAATCTGAGCTCCTCTCCTGCACCACTGGCCTTCTATGCCCCTTCTGAGCTAGCCAGAAGTCCCTTGCATGTGACACATGCAAGGGAAGTCTCTGAAGCAATGGTCCTCTGTTTCAGGACACCTTGGAGAAGTGTGGCAAGTGTGGTGAGGTGGTCCAGGAACACATCATCAGGGCCCTGGGCCAGGCCTTCCACCCAGCCTGCTTCACGTGTGTGACCTGTGCCCGCTGCATCGGGGACGAGAGCTTTGCCCTGGACAACCAGAATGAGGTGTACTGCCTGGACGACTTCTATAGGTAGGAGAGGGTTCCAAGCACAGTGGGGCCAGGGCGGGACTCAGGCAGAGTGGAGAAGCTGAGCCTGCGTGCTGGGGGCTGGGTCAGAGCTTTCCTGCAGAAACTGCTCTGCCTGCTCCACACACCCTCTCTCTGACCGTGCACCTGCTTGCAGCTAACTTTTTGAGCATCTGCACTGTGCCAGGCTCTTTTGTCCTCAAAACTGTCCTATCAAGGCAGGTGCTATTAAGGGGTCTGTTTTACCAAATGTGGAAACTGAGGCATGCAGCAGTTAAGTATCCAAAGTCTCCCAGCTGGTTAAGCATCGATTTAAACTCCCGTCGACCTAAATTCAGGGCCTTGCTTTCAACTCTCAGACCACAGTGCCTCCCCTGGAGCTGTAGGAAGCAATGGCTGCACAGATATCCCGGAAGCTCAGTGCCTGCCCTCCAGTTGCTCACTGCCCAAGGGGAGAGACAGATGTGCCCATTAAAAAGGCGAGAAGAGGAGGAAAAAGCGATGACCTATAATACAAGATAAATGAAATGGGCCCAGCCCCACTAAACTCACATGAGATGTCTCTGCTTTCTCAAACTCTAACATTACCCAGTCAGTTCCTTGCCTCAAGCTAATTATACCCTGGGAAGCTGAGTGTAATTACACACACCTCTCCATCTACTCCTGCCAGGAAGAAATAGGCTTTTGTGGTTGTAGCTCCAGGTGCAGTCACATAGCAACAGGTCTGAAATAGTTCTGAGAGGTGAACTAGAGCCAGCCCCCGTTCTGACAGCTAATTTCTGTGGTTGTCGGCGTGAACACCTCCCGAGCGTGGGTTCCTTCCCCTCTAGGAAATTCGCCCCTGTGTGCAGCATCTGTGAGAATCCCATCATCCCCCGAGATGGGAAGGATGCCTTCAAAATTGAGTGCATGGGAAGAAACTTCCACGAAAACTGCTACAGGTGTGAGGTGAGTAGAGCAGTGATGGTTTCATGACATGCTATGGGTCATGTCCAAGAGCCTGCTGGTGCCAGGCCCTGGGCTGGGCCAAGGCAGGGTGAGGGCTCTGCTCTGAGGTTGCTTACTGTCCAGTAGCAGAAACAAATACGAATGGAAATGATTGTGAATAGTCTATTAATCAGGACTCTGAGTTAATGATAGAAACCAAATTCAACCTGCTTTCCACAAGAAAGGGAATCATGGGACGGCTCGCGGTGGTTATGTCATTGATGGTTTCAGATGATATCATCGGGGCTCTCTCTCCATCTCTCAGTTCTGCCCTTTTGGTGTTTGCTTCATTTTTCTCTTCCTGTGGGCTGGCGTCCTCTGTGAGGAGGGGGATATAGCGTAGGGCCATGTTCGGCCCAGGTTTACATGCTTTTTTACCTTAGAAACTACTCCAGGGATCCCATTCAGTCCCAAGAAGGCTTCTGATTGGCCCAGCTTGGGTCACATGCCCATTCTGAACCAATCACTGGCCAGGAGCTACCATTTAAAACCACTGGGAGGCAGAACCATATGAAACAGGAGTTGACACAAGCATGGGAAGGAGGAAGGGGATGCTGGACAGCCCCATGCCACGTATGTCCTTTCTGGGTTCTGGGAAAGAACATGTATAAACCAGCTTTGGGACTAAGAAGGCAGTGATCGAATCTAACCAGGGTGCTGGAATCAAAGGCACTCATAGAGGAGGCGAGGCTTAACCTGGGTCTCGCAGGATAGTAGAAGTTTGCCAGATAGTCAGAGAGGGGAAAGGAAGTCCAGAAAGAGGCAAAGGTCTGTAAAAACCTGCATGAGCAAGCCTGAAGAATCAGAGGACATGGACATTCCTAGGTGTGTCTGGAGTGTAGAATGAAGAAGGGTGTGGTCAGAGAGAAGGAAGGGCCCCATGTGCCAGGCCAAGGAGTCTGGACCTCAGGCTGCAGGGAGGGGCGAGGCCGAGATGGGGAGGCTGGTCAGAAGCTGGTGCAGTAGTCCCTGCGTGAAATGCCCAGGGAGTCACACAGGTCCCCTTGCTCAGAAGGGTCCCATGCTTGCTTCGAAGCTCTGCTGTCACTGTCTTGAAATTCTTAATTGTTGAACAAAGAGCTCTGCATTTTCATTTTGCCCTGGATCCTGCAAATTATATAGTCAGTCCTTCTGGGGAGGCTCCGAGAGTCCTCTCCTACCTCTTCTACTGTCACCTGCATGTCACTGATATTTCTGTCTACTCTGGTGATGACAACAAAGGTAGCAACTTTATGAGTGTCACCTAAGTGGGGACTCACAGAGCAAATATCTTAATCAGGCAGTGAGTAATTCTAAACATTTATTCAAAGAGATACATGGAACCCAGAAGCTGTTTTCGCCGATAGTAAACAAGGCAACTTGGTGGAGAGGCTGACAGATTGCTTCATAATTATGTTGTCTTTGTTGGTTAAGAGCTCAAGGTCCAGCTGATAACACATCTTGAAAGAACAATGACGAAAATCAAGTGCTGTTATCACCACCATAGCCCTCATAATGTCCAGTGACAATTAGCATTCTCCTGAGCCTGGCTAGTGAGCAAATGACCGCTCCCTGCCTGTCCTTGGTCAGCTTGGCCAAGGCTACCGTGAGCATAACCCAGGTTGCTACAGGAAATTGAGTTTGGACTCCAGCAGTTCCGTTTCAGATGGTAAGGCTCAAACCACAGCGCCTGGACCAATTTGGGTGCCGTTTCTCTAGAAAGGAAAATGGGGTGTCAAGGTGCCGTCCACACCCCTCTCGTCATTCCTGCTCATTGCTGGGAGGGTAACAATACTTTTATACCTGGGTAGTGTTTTTTAATTTACACAGTGCTTTCGTGTATATCTCCTTATTTAATCCTAACGACGATCTTGCGAGGTGGGAGTTATCGTCCCCAGTTAAGATGGAAACTGAGGCTGAGAAAAGTGCTTCCAGCGCTTGTTCGTCTGGGCTGGGGCTAGCCAGCCTCCTGCCGCCCTGCAGCTTATTGCCAGACAGTGTGACTGGGTTGTAGTTGCTGTGTTTCTTCACTCGATTCAAATTTAAAAGAAGTCACATGTGCCCCTTTGGGACTTCAGGTTTGGCACTTGATGCTTTTAGAGTGCCCAGCAAGTGGCAGGTAGGAACGGCACAGATCCTAGCGTTAAACGGCCCAAGTCCCCATTAGAGACTGGAGGTGCCATGCAGAAAAAGGACACATGAGGGCGCCCTCAGCAGGCTGCTGGGTCAGGAAGGTGCCTGTGAGCCCCAGGCGGTCTCTATGGGGACCGACCCCTCTGGACTGATTAATACAGCTTCCAGAGGACACCAGCCATGCCCTGAACCAGGTCTCGGGGCAGTCATTGTTCCCATGATTACTGCCCAGCGTGTGCTCAGGTGAGGCCCAGACGAGGTGTGTGCTTGCAGCAGAATGGTGAAGTTAGCAGTGTGGGCCCCAAATCTCCGTCCTCCTCATTCTGAAATCCTCTGGTGAATTGAAAAACTGGAATGTTAAAGTCTGTGCCAGTGTCGAAGCTGTGCGGGTGGTAGAACAACGGAAAGACCTTGCACGCTAAGCCTGGAGACCTGGTCCTACCTCAGGTCTGGGGCCAGCGATGCGGCCTGGGGCAAGCCCCATCCCCCGCTGCACCTCAGGTCCCCGTCGGTGAGGTGAAGCTCTGCACTAGACTGAGTCACTCACTTAGCAGAGGTTTATCGTGTGCCAGCCGCGCACCAGACCTTGGCCTTGGCGGGATCTAGCAGGAAATGGGGTTCCTGCCTCGCAGAGCTCCTGTTCTCAAGGGGCCGCTGGGTGGTGGGTGAGGCCCTTCCGGATCCTTCCATGATTCCTCAGGGGACGTCTCGCAGTGTCCAGCTCTCCCTGGCGCTGACCCTGCTCTCGTCACCACACCATGTGTGAGTGACAGGCCCGTGTGCCTTGCCTTATCCTCCCGGGTGCAGACCTAGCTCGGGTGTGCTGGAGAACAGGGGTGACGAGCCACCTTCCTCAGCTTGGGGGCGTGTGTTCGCCCGGGTCATTTCATCAGCACATGCTAGGCGAGCCCTGACCCTGGGCGGGCTCCACGCTGCTGCACTCAGGCCGGGGTCCGACCGCATGTCCCTTGTCTCTGCAGGACTGCAGGATCCTCCTGTCCGTGGAGCCCACGGACCAAGGCTGCTACCCCCTGGACAACCACCTCTTCTGCAAGCCATGCCACGTGAAGCGGAGTGCCGCGGGGTGCTGCTGAGGGCCCCACCGGGCCCTGGGGCGCAGAGCCATCCACCGGCCCCAGTCAGGGGAGCAGGGGGTCTTCCCTGACTCAGTTTCCCTTCCTGACCTGCTCTTGCACACTTTCCTTCCTAGCCACAAGGACCAGCCCGTCATGTCTGTGACCCCAGCTTAGGAGTGGGTGGCAGGCAGAAGGCGCCTTTCAGAATTTCGCCTCCTCCCCTCCCCTGGGCATCGGAAGTCTTCATGCCTGAGTGTCACACCCTGGGTGTGCGCTCCAAGCTCCGGGCCTCTGGCCCCTCTTGAGCGCTGGCCGTGACCCCATTTCCAGGGGTGAGTCGGGGCGAGTCTCCAGGAGGCACCGCGTGTCCCTAGCAATGACACTTTCACTGTCTCGTATGAGGTGCTGAGATCAGCTCTGGCTTGCAGGACTGAGCTGTTTGAGTAAAACTCCAAGGTCCTTAAAAAGCACTTTTAAAAAAAAAGTGAGGTTTAAATAATGGGGCACATTCTTTGTATTTTTGGGAGGGTCAGTCTTAATAGGTAATGTCTCCCATTTGTTCATCAGTGTACAAGAAGGTGACCTAGTGTTGGCACAGCCATGGACCTCTCACCTGGGTGATGTGGGGCCCAGGCCCAGCTGTAACCCCGAGGAACAGAGGCCGGAGGGCAGGGTGAGGTATGCGGACAGGCGAGGATGGCGCCAGCCCCTCCTCCTGCCTCCCTGGCGCTCCTCCTGTGTGCAGCAGTGACATTAGGTGCCTGTTGTATGCTGGGAACAGGGCGCAGGAGCTCTGAGTGTTCTTCCTGCAGCCTTGACCGGGGCCGTGCACACCCCCAGCCCACACGCACACGCACCCCTCCAGGACAGCCCCCCAGTTAACCCCCGAAGTCCCACTTGGGCCCTTCTGCCCAGGCAGCCCCGTGACCACTGCCTCCTCAAGGCCACATCTAGAAGAGTTGTCTTTCCTTTTAAGGAAAAATCACTTTCTTTGCTTTGTAACTTCTAGACATTTTGCAGGGCATGGACCAATGTCCATGCAAGACGTGCTGTCCTTCCTGCGGCCGTCTCAACGTCCCACCCACTCCTCTGAGCATGCCTGCCTCCACAGACTGGGGGTGCTTCTCCGTGGAACCCCTCAGGGGCTGCACACCAGAGCATGGCTTCCTGCCCAAAGCTTAGAGCAGTGAGTCCCCAAACCAGGATTCATGTACCATCTCCACAATTTTTGTCATAACCAAGGACCTCCTATTCTCGTATTTCCTTAATGTTGTCGTATTTCCTTAATGTTGTCTTTAAACCAACATACTTTTTAAAACCTCACTTCCAGCTGTAGTCTCGTGCTAAGCAATATAGCTATGCAGTCACATGTTGATGTGTTAGTTATGTTTTTTCCTATCACACATGAAAATAAATGCGTAACTATCAGAAGTCCGTCTGTGTTCCATCTAAGATCTCGCCTAGGTAAACTCAGGCCCTTGGTAGAGCCCTCAAAACATGCTCACTGGGCCTCTGTTCACAGTGGCACAAGTGCCCAGTGCCTGCACCTCCTTCTTCCCAAACTGGGGCTCAGCTCAGCAGATCAGGAAACTTACGTCCTTCCTCATGAAGATTTACACCGGTCAACTCAGGCGTGCTGCTCCTGAGCACAGGCCACCAGCAAAGGAGTTGGCTGCAGGGTGTCCAGGGTGGAGCCTTTGCCGTAGGAGGCCCTCTAAGCCACCAGATTTTATACAGAGTCAACGTCTACCCTCGGGGTGTGCTCAGTGCGCGGGAGCAGGGCTTGCTTGCTCCAGAGAGCAGGGTGCATGCTGGGAAGGAGCACTGAACTTGGGGCAGCAACTCCGTTCCCAGACCTGGCACTGCCACCCAATAGCGCAGACTAGTTTTGAATCCTTTGGGCCTTGATTTCCTCATCTGCAAAATGGGAACAACATGGATATCTATCAGAGGGTTGCTGTGATGGAAAGAAACCTTGGGATGGTGGGTTTCTGACTAGCCACCTGCTCCCTCTGCTACTGGCCGGCAATTCTTAGCCATCGCTCCTTTTGTCAGCATTCCTCAGTGGTCCTGTTGAAGCCCTTCAATCAGATCACTGGGGACATGCCCCTGGTCAGCAAAGCAGGCTTTATTGTTCTTGCTGCGGCCACACAGCATGGGGAACTTCAGGGCATCTCAGTAACCCAGGGGTAGTTCTATAATTGAGAACTTTAATTTATTTACATCCAGGAGGTGGCGCTACAGCCGTGGTTGGCAGGGAAGCAGCAGTGGCTCCCAGGCTGGGGGAAGGGGGTGCTGGTCATTTTTGCAGTTGGCCCAGAGGTGCAGCGTTCAGGTCATAACCACAGTGAGCTGTGAGATAAGAGGTCACCGAGACCCAGCTCTGAGAGCCAGGCAAGCTCCCAGCATCAGGGATCCCAAATTTGGTTTGATTTACTTCTTCCTATCATTACATTATAATCTTGTGCTGTGATTCCTAGCTGACTTCTGGTGGCTTATGTTTGGAGGGATGGTATCTGGATGAATTCCTGGGGGGTGCCTTTGTCTCCAGGCTGCACATTTACAAATCGCTCCATGAGAGGAACACTTCTAGGGGGACTTCTGCAATGTGAAATAAGCCAGCCACAAAAGACAAATACCTTACGATTTCACTTAGGTGAGGTATTTAGAGTAGTTAAATTCATAGAGGCAGAAAGTAGAAGAGTGGTCGGTTAGAGGCTGGGAGAAGGGAATGGGGAGTTGTTTAACGAGATCAGAGTTTCAAGATGAAAAGAGTTTGGAGATGAATAGGGAAATAGTTGTACAACAGTGTGAATGTACTTAAATGCCACGGAACTGTACACTTAAAAAATGGTTAGGATGGTACTTCTTATGTATATTTTACCACACTTGAATATATACATAAATATACTCAGAGACAGAGGGGAGGATGCGAGGGGCCATATATCCCCTGGATTGAGGACCTAGGAAGGCTGGCGGTTGCTGTGTGCAAACCCAGAGAGGCTGCTGGCTGACCTGGGCTTCCTGAACGCAGGTGCTGCACACAGCCACTAGAGGGCAGCATGAGCTAACGAACTGGGCATGGGGCCCTGAGGCACCAATGTTCTCACGCCTCTCTCAGGTCCTCAGCTTCTCCAGATGCAGGATGGGAATACTTCCTGCCGGCCCACTGCACGTGGTTGCAGTGAGAAAGAGAGAAGAAAATGAATTGGAAAACTAGACAGAGAGCGATGTGGCTGTGGAATTGCTGCAATTAGAAGACACCTTCTTGGAGGGAGACCAGTGTGTCAGGAGAATTCTCGTCAACCCAAACTTCTACCTGTTGAGAGGGTCTCACCTGGGAGCTTCCACACGGCCACTCCTGCACGTTGGTCCCTGGGAACCTGGGCTCAATAAACACATAACAAACAGGGCCATTGAGTTGCCAGAGCCTTTATGCTTGTCACACCCTCCCCGGGGGCCCCCCCTTGCCCGAGACCACGCCCAGGTGCTTGGACATGTTTGGAGGTGTGAAAGCCACCCAGCATGTGCCAGCCCCTCCAGGCAGCCAGATGCTGCCCCCTCCCACTGCTCGGGGCACAAGTGGTGGCAATGAGGACTTAATTGAGAGCAGAAGGGAAGCGGGGGTAGACAGAGAGTAGAGAAGGCTGGGCTGATAAAGAAGAATACCAGTGACCACAAGACATTTTTTAAAAAATGGCTTTATCAATTTAAAGGGCACTTCTCCTAAGGTGAATAGCTACTCATAGAATAATAAAAGAATAATAACCTATTAAGTTGGTGTTATTAACATCCCAATTCAGGGACGAGGAAGCTACACATCAGAGTGATGGCGTAACTGCCCAGGGCCCACAGCAGAGTCAGGGTCAAACCAGGCCCAGTGAAAACTACAGGCCACTGCTTCAGGCCCATGTCACAAGCACCCATATTCTAGAGTGTTCCAGATGCCAAAATCCAGCTGAAAAAAAACCTTGCTGATTTTAGGCCTCAGGCCTCCTGCTCACCATGAGATGTAATTTGCCCAATTCCGTCAGAAAGGATTTGCATTCCTACTGTATGAGGCATACTAACCCCGTGAATGATCATCAGGTTAGAGACCATGGCGTGCACCCTATTCATGACCTTCCTTCTACAGAAAAAAATGTGCATTTCAGTGGAAAGCTATAGATTGCTGGCTTTCATTGTCTTTGAGCTCTTTTCCAACTCAGGTCAGTTGTAGGTCACTGATAAATTCTGTCCTATCTGGTAGGTGGTCCCCTCACCCCCTTATGGAAAAACCAGTTTTGCCTCCAATTGCACATTCATTACAATATTTCTCATCTATAAATGTGAATGTTCTTCTGTTGCCCTTTTGAGCCGATCAGTTGTAACATCTCTCTGGTTCTCCTAGGAGTTAATAAAATGTTCAACACATGTCAATGTTACATCTGCATGGAAGTCATGATTTTACCTTTTTTTTTTTTTTTAATTTAAACACTTTCTTCATTGGGTGTTGTGTAAGGACTCCTCCTTTAGACCAGGAGAGGTGGTGGCTAACAGCGTTAAGAAAGAGCAGACAGGTGGCAGCTGCCTCCCAGAGGGCGGAGGGCCCACATGAGCTCTGCTCAGGTTGATGGGACAAGGTCTCAGCAAGACCTAGAATTCCCTCTGGTTGAAACCCTAACCAGCTACTTGACCTTGAGACAACCTCTTTAGGCCTGAGGGTGAGGAGGGGTAGCGGAAACTGACTTTTATTTCCTGAGTTCTTGTTTGGGGTGAGGCTGAATATGTCAGATGATTGATTATTCCTGACAGGAAGTGGGGGTTTCAGCAGGGTCAGGTAGCCTGCCCTGAACGGACCCAGGCCTGCCTGACTGTGAATCCTAGGCTGTGACCCACCTGCCCCTCAAGGGACCAGAGGACGACCACACTAACAGCTCCTGGGGGGCTGGCCCTGGGCTGCTCCATGTTTGTTCCATGGTGTCCTCCCAACACTTCTGGTGGGAGGCTCTGATCATCCTCATTTTGTAGGTGAGGAAACTGAGACTCAGGGACATGCTATGACTTGCCCAAGGACACGCAACTAGAGGCCACCGTGGGGTTACTCCTTAGGATTTCTAACTCTCAGTCTTAAGGGCCTGGTCAAAGCAAGGTCTGCTGGGCCTGTTTTCCCCCCAGTAAAGGTGCCCAGAGGGTGAGTGGGGGGTGGGGCTCTTCTAAACATAATCCCTAAAGAACTTGGAGTGGGAGAGCTCTAGGCTCCTTAGTGATGATGACACTGCTGGTAAATAACAACAGGGGCCATTTGTGGGCAGGTAGACGCCCATGGACATGACCTTATTTAGTCCTGCTCCTGTGCTAAAGTCAATACTTAGGATCCATTCTTCAGACAAGGAGATTAGGGCTCAAGGTCACAACACTGTGATTCCGGCTCCAAATGTCAACTCCTAATCCCTTTCTTCCGCTGCCTTCACGTCCTAGCTATGTGACCAGTCAAGTCATTCACCTCTCCAATTCTTTTTCCTTCATCCGTGAAATGGAGATAATTATCATTATCATCACATTTAAAGGGATAGAACAGCATCTGACTAAACGAAACGTTGGTTTCCTCACTCTGACAAATGTAAGACGTTAACAAAAGAGAAACTGCTGAAGGGCATTAGGAAACTTTGATCTTTTGCAATGTAAATCCAAAATTATTCCAGAATTAAGAGTTTATTATTTTAAAAAGTAATGGGATAAAGAAAAAAGTCCGTGAGCTCCAGGAGGCACTGCCGATCATCCATACAAGGACACAGGACAAGAGGAGGCCATCAGATCCTTTCCTGCAAATGGGGATATGTTGAGTTGGGAGAGAAAATGTCTGGAAAAGGGCAAGGGTTCCTCTGACAGGGGAGGGGGCACCCCATCCACTTTCTGTGGATTCCTCATTGTCCCCAGGAGTAGAGCGAGTCCCTGGTGGCCCCGCAAGTCCATGGCCAGGCAGCCAGTATAAACAAGAGCATTGGGGCTGGTGTTCCCTAACCCTGGTGACCTCCAGAGCCTGGGAATGCTGGGGTGGGGCTCCCCTCCACCCCAGCAACCAGGAGGTAGATGCCAAATGGGAAGTGGGTGGCGAGGGGTCTCAGAAAATCAGAATGACTATTAGCCAGCGTGGGTGGTAACTATTTTTCCTCTCCGTAAACAGAAAAAGAATTTCTCAGGAAAACATTACTACGGCCCAGGAATCTTTAGCAGCTCCTTTAAAGCCAGTGGGATCTTGTAAACTTCCAGCTCATAGGGAGAGACTGACCCAGCGGGAGGGAAACCAGAGAGGTATTAGCCTAAAGGCCTAATCAGAAGGCAGATCTGAAAAGGCCAGGGAGGGTAAAGAAAGCTGTTTGGGGTCTATGAGTCATGGGCCAGGCAGCTCGGGGCTGTGGCAGGGCTGGATCCCAGCTGGAACCTCTCCTGAAAGTCTACAGCCCTCCCACCTGCACCCCCTCTTCAGCAGGGCAGAGCTCTGGTGTGGCCTCACACCAGGCCCCGGGTAAGAGAAGCAAACCATGGCTCCAGCTTGCCTGAGGAGCTTCCACTTTATTCATTCATTCATTCATTCATTCATTCATATTTTTCTTGACCCCTTCTGAATGCCAGTCAATGCCCTTGGCACAGAGCTCAGCTGAATGAAGAAAAGAGAAAAAAGGATGGCTCTTGCTAGGGGACATAGCTGGCAGGTCAGGAGAGGAGGGCCACAGGGAAAGAGACATCCAAGCTGGGGCACAAAGGATGACAGAGCTCAGCCAGCTGAGGTGCCATGTGGAGAGCACTCCACCTGCATGCTCTCTGATCTGGCCACAGCTGAATGTTGCTGGGGGCACGGGAAAAGCCTCAGAGCACCAGGTGTGGCAGGACCAAGCCCTCAGGGGTCTCTCGGGCTGTACGGAGATGTTGGAATTGTTCTCCTGAGGGCAATGGCGGTGAGGAAGCCCGACCCTGGTAGAATTCCAGAGCCGAGGAACCGGTAGGACGTGAGTCCAGCTGCCTCTGGCCCTCTTGCAGAAGTGGAGACTGGATCCCAGGGAGGGTGTGAGACCTGTCAGGGTCACACAGCTGGTTAGTAGTCATGCCCCGGGAGTCCTGACTTCCAGAACGGACTTTTCCCGCCCCTCCCATTGTCTCTATGATCTTCTAAGACCAACTTGTAGACCCAGGCAGGCACCTGCAAACATCTCAGTATGTCTACACTGAGGCGGAGGAATGAAGGGTGCTGGTGGGCGAATCAGGTCAGTATTATGAATAGACAGACTCAGGTCGTTTGATCCTGTCAGGTGGGAAGGCAGGCGGCAGGCTTCCTGCAGGGGTGAGAGGTGACTTGACCCAGATTGATGAAGTGAGTCACGGGGGAGCCAGGCTCACACTTCCTCCTTCCTCTGGGTTTTGCTCAGCTCCCTGGAGGGAGGTGCAGCCTGGATTCCTGGGGGCGGCTATCCTGCCCTGCCCCATGGGTCCCTTCTGGTGAGCCAGCTGTCTGCACCTCCCCCAGCTCCTCTACACTCCCTTTCTGAAGCCCTGGTAACTTTCCGTTTTGGCCCCATGGTCTGACTCAGGCTTGACCCATCACTCAGGACATTGGCTGCAGGAAGTTGTTAGTTTCCCTCTCCTACTGCTGAGCTCGGCCATGCATTTCACTGCCCTATGCCACTTCCCCTCCTCTCCCGGGAGGTTGATCCAAAATGGAAAAGAACCCATGGCTGCCCAGCCAGTGGAACAAAATAAATGACTGCAGGGTGGTCACTAGGGAGCCCCTGGACTGAGGACCAGAGATGATAACCCCAGTACTTATCATTGATTGATAACATGGCCTACTCTGTGCCAGGTGCTCATGGAGCCAACAGGCCCAGGAGGCAGAAATATTACTCTATAAAACCCCATTTTATAGAGAGAAGGGCGTGCCACATGGGGAGAGTGAATGACCGTGACATACTGGCAGCATTAAGGGCCCACTCAGGATGCATGTCATGAATTTAAGGTGAGGCAGCTGGCAAGGTGGAGTGTTTTTCTCCAGCCACATCCCGCTGCCCAGGTGCAGGTGCAGCGTAGGCAGAGAGCTGGCTCTGACCCGCGCTGGGGTTTTTTCAGGTGATTCAGATGATGTGAGGAGTGGGGAAGATCGTGGAGGTGGCGAGTGACTGGGCAGGAAGGGCAGTGAGGAAAGAGGGGCTGAGGGACAGTGACAGGGAGGGCCCTGTGGATTTCTGGAGACAGGAAGAAAGGAGGTGAGAGTCAGAGGTTAGGCAGTGGAATTATGGGGGTGGTGCAGGCACTGGCTGTGGGGCTCTAAATACTGGGGCGCCCTTGCCCTTAGGGTGTGAGTTGTTTGTTTCACATTGCATTGCGTCCTCAGTGCATAGACTGTGCAGAGTAAGCCCTCAGTGAATATTTATGGAGTAAATGAGGGGTGGCTTGGAGGAGTGGAGGTGGGGGGATGACTAAAAGAATATTTTACTTTCTTCCTCCTACCTTTATTTTTTTAAATAACAGTTTTATTGAGATATAATTCACATACCACAAAAAAAAGTTTTTTGTTTTTGTTTTAACCAGTAGTTTTTGGTATATTCACAGAGTTGTGCAGTCATCCCCATATCTAATTTTGGGACATTTTGATAACCCCAAAAAAGAACCCTATACCCATGAGCAGCCACTTCCCATTCCCCCTTCCGCCATTCCCTGGTAACCGCAAATCTACTTTTCGTTTCTATGGGTTTGTCTATTCTGGACATTTCTATAAATGGAATCATACAGCACATGGTCTTTTGTGCCTGGCTTCTTTCATTTAGTATGTTTTCAAGGTTCATACGCGTTGAAGTTTGTATCAGCCCTTTCATTCCTTTTTATTGTCGAATCCTGTCCCATCATGTAAATCCATCGTTTATCCATTTGTCAGCTGATGGACACTCGGGCTGTTTCCCTTTAGGGGCTATTGTGAATCTTGCTGCTATGAACATTCACGGACAAGTTTTGTGTGCACATGTTTCTCTTGGGTAGACAACTAAGAGTAGACTCGTTGAGTCAATTTCTACTTTGTTGTGAATGGGAATAAATTCTTTACAATAAGCACATAATTCTTTTACAATAAAACTTTTTTTTTTTTAATCATTTTTCTAAAACAGTAAGCTGAATTCACAGGGGAAAAAAAATTGCCCCAAATTTGACACAAGGAAGAGATAAGGACCAGCTGGGAGCCCGGACTCGGGGAGGCCAGCACCAGGTTGGTATGTAACTTTGAGCAAATTACTGCCCTTCTCAGGGCCTCACCTGTGAAGTGGGGGTGGGCAGGGGTGGGCAGAGCAGCAGCTGAGTGTTGAGCTGGAATGAAGACCTCTTAAGCCCCTCCCAACCCTGACAACTCAAGCTTGAGGCAGGCTAGGTTCCCATAACCGGTTAGAGAAACAGATTAAGGAAATAATCTGGTCTTTTGAGTTCTTTCCCTCAAAGGATAAATACCATAATATTTGTAGTCTAGGTAACAAAGCCGAATTCAACCCAGAAGAATGCTTTAGGTCACACCCTCTCCAATCTCTAACAGAGATGAAATGATAGTTAATTCTGCTGTTTACCTTTCCCTCTAAACAGGTGCTTCTCAAACTAAGATGAATATGCAAAATCCTGGGGACCTTGCTACTATGCAAATGTCGATTCAATAGGTCTGAAGTGAGACCTGAGATTCTGCAATTCTAATGAGCTCCTAGGTGACTCCAGTGCTGCTGGTCTCACACCACAATTTAAATAGCAAGGCTCTATTTTTCCCACTGGAGGGAATGAATGGCACTCTACGATTTTTGCCATTATTCATCAGGGAACTCTGTCCCTATTGGATGTATTTTGATGGATCTCATAGTTGTTTGATGAGTAAATGAATAAAAGAACAAAACTCTTGTGCCTGTTCCCAGAAAGAATGTGAGGAGTAATAACGTTATTTAATCCTTTCAATAACACTGTGAGATTAGAAGGTTGTCCCCACTTTGCAAATGGAGAGGTACAGAGGGTGAATGGCAGAGTTGTGGTGTGTTCTCCCGTCTGACCCCAAACCCAAGTGCTTGCGCCCCTGCTCTTCCCTCTGCACCCTGATGTTCACTGGAGCCGCCTTTCAGCCATGGACCTGGCAACAGTTGCTAGCCTCAGATAGAAAAAAAGGGTGTAAGATATCTAAGACCTGAGATCTCCCATAGACATGCAAATTTGTGACAAAGATGTTCTTCAAGCTTTACTTAGAGAAAAGCTGGAAACTCCAGGCACACCGTGTAATTGCTAAAAGATGACATAAAACCATACAAATTGCCTTCCTGCTAAATTTTGTCACCTGTTATTTCTTTCTTGGTTTTCACTACTACTTGTGTTATGTCTATGTCTGTCCCCTCCTCTAGAACATAAATTCTTTGAAGGCAAGGACACTGCTGGGTCCCTAACTTCTGAGCACATGGTAGGGGGTTCAATAAATATTTGTTGAATGAATCTAAACATTTTGAGATAGCAAGTAAAAAAGCGAGTTGCAGAATGTTACACATAGAATGATTGTATTTTTATTTTAAAAATGTTTGAATTAGGGTAGAGAAAAATCTGTATTAATTGGGACTGGATTAGGTGTGGTTATTTCCATTTTCTATTGTTTCATTCTTTTTTTTTTTTTTTTACTACAAGCATGCATTTCTTTAGTAATAACAACAATAAATATTTTTAAAAGAATACTCATCCAGACTCCTTTCGATGTATGCAAGGACGGATATAAAAGAATGTTTATTCCAGCACTATTTGTAGTGGCAAAAACATTGGAGATGACTATTTGCCCACTTTTAAATATATATTGTTTTAATTTTGTGCAATGAACTGAATGTTTATATCCCCCACCCGGATTCCTATGTTGAAATCCTAACACCCAAGGGTGATGGTATTTGGAGGCAGGGCCTTTGGGAGGTGATTAGGTCATGAGGGTGGAGCCCTCATAAAAGAGACCCCAGAGAGATTCCTCGCCCCTTGCACTAGATGAGAACACAGCAGGAAGAGAGCTATCTATGAACCCAGAAGGGGGCCCTTGCGAAACACTGTGAGAAAATAAATGTCGATTGTTTATAAGCCATCCAGTCTATGGTATTTTGTTATAGCAGCCCAAGCGGACCAAGACAAACATAAACAAAAACAAGAGGCCAAATGTGTGGGCGGGCTAGCTGGCTTGTAACACAGACAACAGCCAGGCACAGGTGTCCCACTGGCCCCAGTCAGGTGCCTCTGCACCTGGCTGAGCCTACTTCATTCTCCCATCACACCAGATGAACAGTGGAAACAGTGTTTGGCAACTGTGACCAAGAGTGGAAAATAGGTGATCTGCCATAGAGACCAAATGCCCAACTCTATGCAGTCTTTTTAGGGACAAAAGTCAGAAGCCCTGATGATCCCAGGGGCTTGTCCCTCAGATCAGTCACCTCCCAACACATGAGCTTGTCTCTGGAAGCTGGGGTCTCTCTCTGGCTAAGGTTTCACGGTCTCCCCGACCAAACCCTCAGGACAGGATAAACAAAATCCCTGGAGGACAGGACGGAGCTGGGTGTGTTAAATCAGATCCAAGTCCCACGTCTGGTTCTCTCTGTTGGGCAATTTATCTGCCTCATTATCCCACACAAGCTAGAAGGCAGGGTGGTGAACTGCTCTTCAATAATGATCTCCGTGACAAAATAGGACATTAGGACTTCCTCCTGCCTTCTATAAGTTGACAATGTATAATCACAAGTTCAAAAGAGACAAGTTCCTCCAAATGAGGGTCCTGTAGAGACTAAGAGGACCCTGAAATGCTTCCATTCTGGGGACTCCCAGTACAATACCAAACAGAAATGTTAAAATGTTTATAAAAATTATAGTACATTTTAAATGCTTATATTAAATAGATGAACCCTTTTAAGACACACACAAATCACAATGCAATTGTGCTAGTCACAAGATGATAGGAATTATAAAAATATTCATGCATAACAGGCCACAGGCCACATGGCCTGGAAACGAGACAAGTTTAAAGTTGTCAGATGGATGTCTTCTTTCAGTCCTGCCTGGCAATACCAGCTACAGTATGTAACGGTTGGTGCCTACCTGTGTCTGAGCACTCTCTGTCACATCACACACCTAGTTTGTTTTCCTTTCCACACTTTATCAGAAATCATCTTATTTGTTTTCTCATTTGCCAAATGTCCCCTTTAGTATACAAGTGCCAGGAGACGGGAATCTTCTCTGTCCACTTCACCCCTGACTGGCACATGGTAAGTGCTCTGTAAATTGGGTTAAATAAATGGATATATGATATCTTCATTTATGTAAGTAGCACACAATGGGATTTAGTGCTAGGAGAAACCAATTTCATAGCGTATGATGGTCCCCAGGGCAGACTAGCAGATCTTTGGGGTTCCCCTACCTGGGCACCCTACAAAGTCAGGGATGTGATACTTGAGCTGGATTTTGAGAGATGAGTGTGGTGGGGATTTGTGGGGAGAGAAAAGGCATTTTCCATCTCCATCTGCTCGTCTCGCCAAATGACAACATGAGAAAGAAAAGGCTGTTCAAGAGATTATTGTTAAGTAAAAAAGCAAGGTTCAGAGGAGTTTATCTCAAATGATCATATTATTGCTAAAATCAGTAATGATGTTACTGATACAGGAAAGGTTGAGGAATCCACACCGAATTTTTGATGATGTAGATGCTGCAGGATAGAGGATGGGGTGGGGGGGAGGGGAACGTGGATTTTACTTCTTATGCTTTGGATTTATATAGTGCTTAAATTTTATATATTATGTATTATATTTATAATTAGTAAAGAAAGATAAAAAATAACATTGTTATATTGAACTGTTTTACAATGGATTATACACTTTCCTTTTTCCTTTCTTCCTAGAAAGTTCTGTTTTGTTTTTGCATGAGTCAAGGTGATTGATTGTAGGAATGCTCCCAGGAGCATCTGAAACATGCGGGCTTATTTTGCCTTTAAGCAGAATACTTCTGGACTACAAAAACCGTGAGTTGATTTTAAGATGTGCAAAAGAATATATGTAATGTATTTAAGTTAGGAAGCATAATAAACTATGAACTTGGTGCTCAGTTTAGGAACCAGAACATTACTGATAACGTGTCTTTCTCTGTCCCCTCCCCTGAGTCCCCACCAGGAAACCACTACCCTGAATTTTGTGATTAACAGTCCTTTCTTTTTGTCATTCCCTTTTAAAAAGTAATTTTAATGATAAATGCATACATCCTTAATCGATATATTTGTGAACACTCATAAAGCTGTATACCTGTATTTTGTGTACCTTCCTGTACATACATCTGTATGTATGAACATCAATAAAAAGTTAGCAACAACAAAAGCACAGGTGCTCAGGGAGTCCCACCCTAAAACCAAGTTAGGTCTTCACTTTTAGAAGACCCTGCTCTGTAGCAAGTCCACGGAGCCAAAGGGATGTGCCCACCCAAAGGCCACAGCCCCACTTCTCCACCTTGTTGCTGGTACCCAGGGCTCTGGTATTATGGCCCAAATGCTCTGGGTCAACCTCCAGAGCCTGCGCAGGCTCTTCCAGGGGCCATTCTCCTGAGAACAGACTGTCTTGCTGGTGTGTGCACTTCTCGGCCAAGGGCTCTTTTGATAGGAAGTGCGACTGGTGCTTGGATGTAGAGGGAAGTCCACAGACACGTGCATGAGTCTCTTGAAGTGTAGAATGGCATTAAAGGTAGGAAGAAAGGGCCAACGACCAGCTGTCCTTGAACTGCCACCACCTCTAGTTGAGAACTCCAAAGGGATGAAGAATTTTGCATTTGAACCAGACCTTCCAACTTGTTATAAAGGTGTATTTGTCAAGATAGGAAGAGAGAAAAACATTTTATTTAATAGTTTAACTTGATTTGTAGCTTTTAAATATTTAGGCCTGGGTATGGGAATCTCCACCGGTACTTTTGTTCCCGGCCCTGCAAACTGTTAGTTAGCAGTGAGGCTGTGGCCAGGGCCCATTCCCAGAGTGGGTGGGGCTGTAGGGTTTTTTCAAAAACCCCTCAGGTGATTCTCCTGTGCACCCAGAGTTGAGAATTTCTGTTTTAAAATGTCTTTTGATTTGTTTTGATGGAGCTAATGTTTCAGTTCTTCCCTTTATAGTCTGCTGTTTTTTTTTTTTTTTTTTCTAATCTTAAGAAACCCTTCTATACCCTGAGCTCATGACAATCATCTCTTGTATTTTTCTGAAAATGTTTTCATATTTAATACCTGGGTTGATTTTTCTCATGTGCAGTGAGATAAGATCCACTGCATTTCTTTCCAGATAGGTTATGGATTATCCCAGGAACATCTCTCACCGGGTTACACTTTGCCCCAGGCTAGTGATGCCATGTGTATCATACCTGGAATTTCTATCAGTGTGGATCTGCTCTGGGGCTCTTTTTCTGTTCTATTAGTGAGGCTTATCTTTCTGGAATTAATATTTATCTCTCACGAAATACGTTTTATTTTCCCATTAAAAAAGAGAAAGAGACCCTACTCTCAGGAAAAACTCTGAAATCATTCACCCAGATTTGTGATTACTAATGGTGTTAAAATGCTATCACTCCCAAGGTGTTTTGTTTTTTTTTTTAATTTAACTCGGACCACACTTAAAGCACAAGGAGAGAAGCTCCAGCGACATCTCAGCTGAGCTAGCCGTTGAGTTGGGTGGTGTGGAGGAGGAGGCCAGCATCATGGTGGTGGAGCCCTGAAATCATGCCACCCAGGAAGCGACACCTGTTGCATACACAGGCTAATCCTAGCACAAAGGTAAACATTTCACGGCACTGGGATGGGGGGATTTGGGGAATCTATTTACCTCTCTAATGAACAGAGAGGGAGACTGAAGAGGAGACTAGAGAAGTACTTGGTTGGCCCCTCCCCTTTTGGGGGGATTCTTGGCATCTGAGGAACTCTGCATCCATACCTAGCTGCTGAGCCTGATTCTTCCTCTAGGGACACAGTCAGCCTTTGTACAATAGAGTGAACTCTACTTAGAGTGGTGGGCTTTTTTTAGATGAATGGCTAGCTACCTTATGGAAAACAGACAGAGCACTAGACTTTTTGTACCCTGAAGACCTGAGTTTGAGCACTGGCTCTGCCACCCATAGGCTTTAATCTCAGCGTATTCCTTTACAAACTTAGGATAATGCTGCCAGAAAGTTCTAAGGAGCTAAAGTATTGGAAGGAGCTTCGTAGGCTGCAGAGCCCCTGCCAAATGTTTGCTCTTTGGATAAGACGTAGGTCCAGCCTTCTATGTGAATATCATCCCAAATGATTACTCTCCCTTGTCTTTCCTAAGGGAGAAAAAGAGAGACATTTGAGTTGAAGTTTTGTAATTCACTTACTATAATTAACACTGGGCAAGAGCTGAATCACAACACATGAATTACAGCCTAGACATAGCTCGATGGAAACATTCTTCAACATTTTTAGCCAAAAAGTTGTTTATTCCTTAGTGTTCTTTCTCTTCTGCATCCCACCCCCAGCCAAGGACTGACTCAGTCTTGACGTACAAGTAGCGTGAATTCAACAACCTTGTATTTAGCATCTTTTTTTATATTCCTACAGTAAGCCAGATTTCTTTTGGCAAGGAAAGCCCCAGAACTGGAGGTCTTCAAGAGACCAAATCAGAAGTTGCCAGAGATGTCTTAAATGGGGTTCAGGCATTAGATGAGAGGTTAGATTGGACATACATTAAGATCCCTTCTGACTGTGAAGTTCCACATGGAAGAGTTCTTGCCTTCTAGAAGTGTACAATCTACTCAGGGAAATAAGATATGAACAATGTGAATATTTGTAGGAAGAAAGGCCAAAATGAGTGACAATGAAGAAAATAATGTAAGACCTCAGAGACTAGTGGGGGCTGGAGAGGAATGTATTCTTGGAAGTGAACCTTGAAGGTGGGGCTGGAGGAATGAGCAGGATTGGGAAAGGGAAAGGGATGAGGCAACGGACACTATCAGCCAAGGTAGGAATTGAATTCAACAGCTATTTACTGAGTGCACCTCTGGGGCAGATACAAACATAAATCAGAATTTCAGTCCTGAAGAAATTCTGAAATACCATCTTGGTGTCAGTCACATGACTTTCTCTACAAGCTGAAAGTGTTGGTGCTGCGGGCAATGGAGTTCTTTGTTGCAGGGCAGTGATCCCCCGGAGGTG
Source organism: Eidolon dupreanum (assembly GCA_028627145.1). Lineage (NCBI taxonomy): Eukaryota > Metazoa > Chordata > Mammalia > Chiroptera > Pteropodidae > Eidolon > Eidolon dupreanum. The sequence goes on from CM053502.1 coordinate 6,378,881, forward strand.
GAAACCTGACTTGAGGACGGCCCATCAGCATCGTGATGAGTGGGCTTCTGAACTCTGTCCTCTTTTTGCTCCTCCAGCCCTTTCAACCCGTTTTAAATCAATTGCCTACATAAAATCCACTTCTATCTGAGTTACTTAGACTATTTTCTATTTTTCCTAACTATTCAAATACAACAAATGAATAATTTAAAATAAGTGGTCACAGGGCACCCAGAAGAGGCTCTGGCCCTATGTAACACTCATTGGGTAGCACTGAGATCAGTCTGGCTGGAGCAGGGAGGTAGCTAAGCTGAGAGGGAGAAGGCTAGGGAGAGTCATTCTCCTGGGTGCCCATTGCCAGACATTCTTCTAGGCACAGAGGTTACATTCCAATGGGAGATGCAGACAAAAACAAGTGAACGAGAGGTTGTAGGTAGACATAAGTACAAAGAAGAAAAATAAAGCAAAGGAAAGATATAGGGTAATGGGAGGGAGGGTGTTCTTGATGGTGACAAAGAGCCTAAGGAAGTGCTGTTTGAGATCTGATCGATGTCAAAGACCTGTGCATGTGCAGATCTTGACACAAAGCTTTATAGGCACAGCAAACAGCAAAGATAAAGTCCTGAGGTGGGAACAAACATTGCAAGGTCTGGTGACTGTTTTTCAACTGGGTGAGGTATGTGGATTTAACCCATGGAGGCACTCCCTTGGAGCTGACTATGAGACAGGTATGGCTTAATAAGCCAGCCTACATGACCTGAGACAACTAGAGTTGGAAGGCTTGGACCAGCTGTCACTCAAGGAAGGGTGGGTTCTTGGTCTGTAACTGCCAATCAAGGCAGAAGCAGCAGCAACACTGCAGTTGAAGTTGCTGTTTCCTAGTCAGTGGGAGGCTAGAGGCAGCTAATGCAACAAGTTAAATGCTACTTACGTTCTGGACACTGTTGGGACATTGCAGAGCTCACACGTATTCTCACGCATCTTCTGAGTTCTATGAGGTACGTGGGATAGCTCTTCTATTGTAGATGAGGAAGCTAGAAAAAAAATGATTTACCTGTTATACAGTAAGCTACAGGCCAGGTTGAGACCCACTTTTCCTGATCCCCAGTTGAGTGCTCTCATTTCTTAAAGAAGACAGTCACGGGAACCCCAAGATGTTAGGGCCAGAACTCTAAATAGCTGATGAGTGGGGGAAAGCTTGCTTCTGCCTTATCTTACCCCAACTTTATGTATTTAGTAACATCTCTACGCTCTACCTTCCATTTCCAAACATACACAACTTTTGGGGCCTCTATTCCTCTCAAAATCCGTGCTCAACTTTATATCACATCCTCATTAATGTTAAATGATGATAAAATTAAATATATTGTTTCAAATGCAAAAATATTGCATTTGAATGCGGGACAAATCTTAAATCAATGAAATAAGTAATCTTCTGGAGCAGCACTGTCCAATAGAAATATAATTTGAGCCATATATGCAATTTAAAATTTTCTAGTAGCCACAAATTAAAAGTAAAAAAGGACGGATTAAATTAATTTGAATATATTTAATTCAATAGATCAAAATATTGTTTAAAACATATAACCAACATAAAATATTAATGAAATAGTTTAAGTTCTTTTTTTTGGTGCTAAGTTGTTCAAAATCTGGTATACATTTTACCTTATAGTGCATATCCATTTGGATTAGCCATGTTTCAAGTACTTGACACCACCTGTGGCTTAGACAGTCTTGTACAGTGCAGCTCCAGAAGTAGAATTGCTAGTATTTGAGGCTGACCAGTATGAAGTTGGCAGATGCCTTTTGGGGGGCAAGCTGTCTTCTAATGTCTCTCACACTAGATAAGCATGTACTACATGCTTAAAAAGGAACTACAGTTAAGACAACTGTAAAAATTGTAGAAGGGCTCTCTGAGTTTCTTAGCCCAGAAGTCAGCAAACTTCAGCCCTAGGCCATATCTGGCTCACTGCCTTTTTTTTTTTTTTTTTTTTTAGCCTGGGAGCTAAAAATGGTTTTCACATTTTTAAATGGTTAAAGTGATAGAAAAAATAAATAAGTAAATAAATAAATAAAATAAAAATAAATTTAAAAAGTGATAGAAGAATAATGCTTCATGACATGTAACATATGAAATTCAAAATGCAGTGTCCATAATAAATGTGCCTCTGCATTCACTTGTTCACATTTTGTCTGTGGCTGCCTTTGAGCTACAGCAGCAGAGTAGAGTAGTTGCCACAAAGATGATATGGCCCACCAAGGTCAAAATAGTATGATCTGGCTTTTTATAGAAAACGTTTTCCGAACCCTGGACTAGACCAGTAGTTTCCATTCTATCGGTGGGGATCGAAGCACAAAGAGAAGGCCTGAGAGCACACAGTCGGCCCGTGGCTGAAATGCGAACTCTGTCGTTTCCTATTAGTGCTCTCTTTGCTAAACTGTCACATCAAAACAGACAAGTGTCACAGTTTATCGTGACGAGGAGCGCTCGGTCCTTCAACATGCCTTAACCCTGCTCATTCTCACACACGGGCTGATTTTTGTGGGGCAGCTACATCTACAACCTCGAGAGGGCAGCACTGGATAAACTGACTCCACAGTGCAACCTGTTACTCGAAAGAGAGAACCAAAACAGAGTCAATGCCCAAACAGAGTCAATGCTTTCGGTCCGTCTTAGAAAAAGGAAAAAGAAAAATATTGGCCAAAAAGAGCTTGAATTGCTTTTGATGATATGTATACATACTAGTGCAAATGTAAGACACTTTTTGACAGATTGCCAAAGGTGAATTCAAGCACAAAAAATCCCCACATCTAGCTGGAATGTTCAGAAGCCAAATCAGCAGCAAAAGAAAGGTAATCATTTCAGAGAGAAGCACCCTCTCTGAAGTACCCTGAGTATTGGGGGAACATGGAGAGGAAATTAGTTCTCCTAGAGCCCCAGAGACAGTCTTAAGTAGGCAACTGGAGCTGTGCTCATAACCCAGATTTGTCCTCGTTTGGTGTGGGCTAAAGAAGGGGTTCCATCTCTTCATTTGGGGATGTCGTCATAAAATGAGGCTAGTGGGGCTTGCAGCCTAGTATCAATGAGATATTTATGAAGTATAATTAATGTTTGCCATGGGCTTTGAGAGCCTTCAGATTAAAAGGTGCCCTGTGCAAGATGGACAGGTGTTACTGTGAGAGCAGATATAGTTTGTGGGTGTCGCCACTGTTGTTGTTTACTGAGGCAGTGAAGTAGGTTAAGACCAGGTGGTACAATCCTTTGATGTGACCTAGAACTGGGCCACAGGAAACCTGTATAGGCAGACTATCACATCAGATGGTGTAGAGAAATTTTACTGAGAATGCATAAATCCCCAGAGGCAGAATGGTTAGCTTCATGACACATAATCACACCTAGAAGAAATCTGGTGGGGCTAATTAGAAAAACACATATGGCACTTCTGGCTTTAGGGAAGGGGACTGAGTTGCATTACTCAGCAAATATCTTTCCTCGGCTTGAGCTTGACTTCCAGGATTTTCTGAGAACGGAGTGTTTTTCCTAAGTCATCTTAAAAGGCCTGGTGCTGGATAACAGCAGGAACTAGGTTGGTCGCCTAATTAGGCATCCCTGTACTGCAACACTTAAAAACACTTAAGGGAATCCCAATGAGTTCCTAATGCCTAATTCCTAAATTTAATCCTCAATTGTTGCACTGAACCCTTTTGTATGACCTTGGCTAATTATGTAATATAATTGCCAGTGATAATGATGAAAAATTGAAAATGATGACATGGTAGTCGATTCACTTCTCTTTGCAGGAATTCTGTCAGGACCACAGGGCCTCTCCTAGGAATAAAACCTCAGCATGTTGGAAATTGCTTTCAAACTCAAGCCATTAACTATATTACTTACTTTAGTCCCCAGAATGCTAAGAAAATGGAAATGTACCGAATGGCATTTTTTTTTCCTTAGTTATTTTTTTTCAGCCAGAACTTTGGTCTAGGTTAGTCATATAATATGTAGAAAGACCATGCAGATTTATCATGAAAACAGTGTATTTGGAATATGTTAAAAAATCCTTGGCAGAAACATCAATAAATTTAAAACTTTATTCTGTTACTTAGAAAAGTAAATCCACAAAACTGTATCTGCTTTGAAAATTATAATCTACCAAAAAGCAAAACAAAGAAAGGAAGAAAATAAAGAGAAGCAATATACCACTCATGCCTCCAGTATTGTTAATGTAACTTGGAATTTAATTTATGACATCAACATAAAGCTAATTGACTTAGTTTTATTTTTTGGCTTTTGTATACTTTTGTCAGTTATGTAACTACATGGTTTATTGGGTCAGATCCAATTTTATGTATATTCCTCTAAGGAAAAAGTCCAACTAATAATGACTGTTTCTGTATTTATATTATATTGATCATTTAAGGAGTCAAAAAAATTCAGTGGACTTTATCCTAACTCTCCCTAACATAAACACCTAAGGTTTGAATAACATTGCTCAGATTATAAAGCATGTTTATATCCATTCTCATTTCATAGATCTGTGGGAGTAGATATGACATATGTGGTACAGTTATTCAATAAATTAATTTCTAAAATTATTCAATGAATATTTATTGAAATAGTTTGCCAGGCATTATTTTAGATAATGACCATTTGGTAGGAAATAAAACACACCAAGATCCTGCCAGAAATGACTTGCCCAAAACTACAGAAAGTAAATCCAAGACATTTTGACTGGTATACTGTATGTTATTCTCATCTTCAGTTGGAAAACTAAAGCACAGATAACTTACTTGTTTTGCCTGCCTCTTAGTATATTAGTGGCATTTGTTGTAGAGACTTGCTCAACCACATCTGTTCACCAGCTTTTGGCACCCATCATTCTGGGTTTTGGTCTTTCACTAGAACTATTTGATACTATCTAAAGCCAATTCCTTCATGTATCCAGCTCCCTCTCCTGCTTCTAAGGACATGGACCCAGTCAACTCTCTCCCACCCACATCAATTCTCTACTGTATCAGCAATGTTGTGAAAAAGTATTGTAATTCCTTCCACCTTAATAACGAACTTCTCTTGACCCCATTTGCCTCAGCTACTGGCCCCTTATCAGCTACCATTCCATTTTTCTGCTCTCCTGTTGCAGCAGACTCCTCTCATTCTCTAATTTAATTTAAAAGTCAATTAAATATTTATTGAACAGTGATTCTATAGTGTTAGCATGTCTGCTTTACATGCACAAGGTCCTGGGTTTGCGCCCCAGTGGAGCCATGGTCCATGGTCTACGGCCATGCCACCCTGAACAAGCCCGATGTCTGATCTCGGAAGTTAAGCAGGGTCGGGTCTGGTTAGTACTTGGATAGGAGACCACCTAGGAAGACCAGGTGCTGTAGGCATTGAAAAAAAAATATCTATCTATCTATCTATCTATCTATCTATATATAACAAACGCAGAATAAATGAACTAGGGATGTTTCACATAAAGTAAGTTCAACTATTCAGAGGACTTATCACCAAAAACAAACAAACAAAAAAAAAACAACAAAACTGGTTCTATATTTCTCAAAAGGAAGAACTATAACCGATGGTTAGAAACTTCCAATATATTTGTACAAATAGTTTCAATTTCTCCAATGTAATGGATGCTACATTTTTACAAAGTAAGAAAGGAGATAAAACCTTAAAGATACAGTATTTTTGGACCTCTCCAGGGAGCAGTTGTCATAGGAAATATATCTCATCTAACGAGCTTGTTAAGGAAATGGTCTTTTGTTCCTCTGCTATATTTAAGTTCTACGTCAGTGATTCTCAGGAGTTGTGAGAAAAGTCAGAATTTCCTGGAATTTTGATATTCCATTCTAGGGAGACAGTATTCCTTAACCCTCAAATGAATCACTACCAGTAAGAACCAGAGTAACTGATGGAGTACAGTGAGTGCTGGGACAGGGAAAAACAGTTGAGGACTAGTCTATATAAACTGGAGAGAGCAATATTCCATGAGTAATTAAGATACATAAACTTAACCACATAACGTGCTAGGCTTCATCCAAATTGATGAATATTTCAAAATAAAGATTCTTTCAACAACTATTCAGCGTAAATGTTTCAGGATAAAATATACATAATACTTTACATCTATATTTTATCACATGCTTCAATAATGAATAAGGTAATACAACTGAAGATAAAAATTTTAACTTCTATATTTATCAGTATATAGAATTCAGAAGATAGACCTTGAACCCAGGATGATAAATATTTTTTCATAAAAAAGCACATAGCCAAGCAGGGTAACTGTTGTTCACTGATGATTGGTGGAACTAGAGTGAGCTGATGGTAAGGGATAACAAAGACCCGTTAAAAGGAAACATCCGGCCACTTAACTCTTAGGGCATTACCATTCTCGTGATGGACTCAGTTTGCTGTCATTGTTCCAGTATTTTTATAGGAAGTCCAACAAAAGCTGCAAAGTCCTCAGGGATTGAGGTAAACACTTGAGAAATGAGGGCACAGTCTGCTTTGTTGCATCTCTAAGCCCTGCATGACTAGGTGAATCACCTCAGACCACTGGTGAACACTAATGGCTATATAAATTTCAGGAAAATCTGTGTGTTAGATTCCTTGTCCTACTGACCAAATTCTTCGGAGTACTGACTAAATTCCAAGTTCAGAATTTGCAGATTTTACAGGTGGCAGTATTCTTTTACAAAGAATTGTGTATTATTCATGTCCTTATGGAACAGATAAAAGGCTAGCAGCAGACTGTATCTTGAGGGTGTAACAGTTCTTCCAGAAACCTAAAGGTCTGAGTTTCTGATTCTGGTACTGATCCAGGAACTTTCTGAAACTGAAGGTACTTTCTACCATCACAGTCCCTAGTATCTGCCCCTACAACTCCACTGCAGTACTTTTCCAAAGACTAATTTTTTCCAACCCAATCCAAACTTTTGCCCTCACTGCTCCACCGAAACTGCTCATCAAAATTACCAGACCTCCATGTTGCTCCAACAGTCAATTCTCAGGCCTCATCTTAACCCTCAGCTGCATTCCACAGTTAGTCACTCCCTCTTCCTTCAGTTTCTTCACCTGACTTCCGATAGGCTACTCATCTTGGTTTCCCTACCTAACTGGTTTGCTCTCAGTTGCTTTGCAAGTTCCTGCCTTCCAAGACCTTTTAAGTGTGAAATGCCTCAGGACTTTCCTGGTTCTTTCCTTCTATACCTACACTTACTCCCTTGGAGATCTCATTCAGTTTGACTTCAAATACCATGTATATGCTCACCTGCCGCCGCCCCCCCCAATTTATATATAATACATAATATATAAAATGACATGTCATATATAAGACTACATTTCTGAAGAACTTCCTCTTGAACATGACTCATATCCAACAGCCTTCCTAATGTCTCCATTTGAACATATAATAAGGATCTCAAACTGAACATGTCCAAAATGAACTCCTGATGTGCCCCTGGAAAACATCTACAGTTCCCTGTTTCAACTGATTATAACTCAACCTTCTAGTTGGCCATGTCAAAAACTTCAGGCTCATCCTTGACTCCTCTTTTTATTAACTCTGTGTTCAGTCCATTAGTCTTTTTGGATTTACCTTCAAAATATCCAGGATCCCTTAATCATTGAAGCCACTCTTACTTTTCATTTGGATTACTGAAATAGCCTCCCTCACTGGGCTCCTTCTTCTACTCTTGGTCTCTTACTCTAAATACCTCTAAAAACCTAAGTCGTATCAATCATGTAACACCTCCATGACAACTAAAAGCCCAAGTTCTCCCGCTATGGTCTGCCAGTTTCTACAGATCTACTCCCACTCCCCTCACCTCTTTGGCGTACAGCATCTCCTGCACTCTCCCTTGCTCGTTCTGGTTCAGCCACACTGGTTTCCTTGCTAGTTTTCATATGTGCCAATCATGCTCTTACCTGAAGACTTTGCACTCACTGTTCCCTCTCCCTGGCACCTCATCTCTACATATCCATAGTTTGCCCTTTAGTGCCTTTAAGTCTTCAAATATCTTCTTAATAAGGCTTACCCTGACTGCTCCATTTAAAATTGCAATACATGCTTCATCTCTCCTTTCTATATTTTCACTGCAGCATTTACTGCCCGTTATTTTTCCTTTTTTTATTCTCTTCTCACCCTCTCACTGCGACCCCTGCCATCTCCCCTCACACCCCATAAGCTCCATAACAGGGATCTGTTTTAATCAGCAATGTATCCTAAGTACTTGGAATAAGATCTGGCAGAAGGTTAATGCTCAAAAATTATCTGTCAGACAAAGATCTTGACTTTTAGAAGTCTTTTTGTTGTATTGTCTAACTAGGCCATTTAAACCAGGACGTCAAAGCCTATAGGTTTCACATAATCTGCACAATTGTCAGGATCAAATTTTGATTTAGGTTAGACCATTTGTATTCTGGAAGGATAACTGTTGCCTTGTTCCAGGAGTAATTTTTATTTTTATAGACATGTTTCTATTTTTCTAAGAAACATACTGTTGGCTGCAAGGATTTGTTCTTTGAACTCCAATACTTCTGAAGTGCTAAACTTGTGAGTTTTGCCTCAAAGGGGAAAACACTATTACAGCATGTGGGAGTGCTTAACTGCTGCCAAAAATATTTTGAAGGACTTCCCATATTACTGAAGTCTCTAAAGGAGCTCATTTATCTTTACCAGGAAAAGGTTATTATTGTTAAATTCTCTTAGTCCAGAATTTGGAATGAAAAACTGTACTTTCCTGGAACAATGAATAGAGATATTTAGCATTTCTATGTTGTTTGGAAAAGCTGCATATAAGCCTCACCAAACACCAAAAACTAAACAAACAAAATCAAAGGCATGATCAAAGGGGCCTAGCACACACCACTTCTATTCTACACTGGCTGCCTTAAGGATCTTGGGTAGAAAGGTTTTGGTTAACACCAAAATCTCCTTCGGGGAACACAGACTGGTACAATTTAATTCAGAACCTCGGTTTTAGAATAAAAAAAACTACAGCAACAATGGATTGGTAATCCTGGAACTCACTAGTTCTGCCTGGCCTGACAAACTGAAGAGACCTAGCACTACATACACAAAAGCATTTTCATTCCTGGGGCAGATCATGAGATTGTGGTATTTCAAAATCTATTTATTTGAACATGGCTCTCTGCAAGTCTAAAGTTCACCTGTTTAAGTGTTTTGGCTTTTTGGCTGAGGAAGCTGAAAAATGTTTTGAGGCCAAAGTTAGGATGGCGGAAGGAGGGTTATTTCTGAACTTCTGTTTGGTGTGTTTTGTGTTAAATGTAATAGTAAAAGGTGCAAACAAGTATGCATTTTATAAATAAAAACATTCTAGGAATTAGAATTCCTTAAACAAATCCTTCTACATCTGTACAAAGTGAAAGATGGGTTGTGCCTTCATTCTCTGATTTCAACTGCTTGTCTCATTAGGGACATATTTTGTTTTTGTTAGTAGCATATATCCTAATTTCCCAATAAAACTAATAGTTTCATATTACTTAATTTTGATTGTACAGGCAAAAAGTAACAGCATTTAAAAACAACACATTTCACAAGCTCTCAACGCCAAAAGAACATACAGTACCGTGCTTTACAGATTCCCGAGAATATAAAAAATTAAACTACAAAGGGCTTTTAGCCAAACTGGAACTAAAACAAAATTTGGACTCTTAACAGCCACTCCTCAGGTGTTTCCTTCTTTTAGAAGCCATCAAACCCTGATCTGTACCCTCAACGACAAATATAGTTTTTACATTTTCATCCTATCGTTATGAGACTAATCCCCCTATAACTGAAACACGTAACAAAACCCTTATAATTATTCAGAGTAAAAACAGAAAACACAAAAACCTTACTGTAGCTGTGTCACCAAAAGCCTTGAACCAGAAAAGGCTGGCTCGGTTATGAACTCATGCTGCTGTTAAGAAAAACCAAAAGAAAAAACATACTTTGCATAAAAAGCAAGGCTGGATAACAAATTTAGCTGCATTACTCTTTTGAGTTTCCTGGCTTTGTCGACGCGAGCGGCAAAGTTAACATTAAAATGCCAAGATTCACATTTAAACATTTCCCTTGAAATCAGAAAAACAATAGCTCTTTCAGGATTTGAAACGACTTTGGAAGGCGTGTAAGAGATTTTATTGAGTCAATTTGTTATTTCCATACTCATAAGGGACTTAAAAAAGAGGTTAAATGGAAGTCATTCCGAACAGACAGAAATAAGATATTCTCAACTATTGTTCCAGTTTACGGCTCAGATGGAATGGGCTATAAACCCTTATCTGAAAATAGTGGCGCAGTGCGTGCTTCACAGCCAGCCAATGAAAAGCAACGTCCCGGTTTCTCCAACGGCTGACAGCACTCCAAAGGCACCGCCTTTTTTTTTTTTTTTTTTTTTTTTGAGGCCGACCTCTCGGTTACACCGGTGTTTTAGCACCTTTGTTGGTTCTCCCACTGGCGACGCTGCGTAGTGTCACTTCTGTGTGCAGAGCGCCATTGTGGTTCAAAGCAGGGCACGCAAACGCGTCTGCTACTCTCCTCAGCACAAGGCTCCGGGAAGCGCCTTCCTTCTCAGGGTGGAATTCCGGCTTCCCACGGTCGAGTGCTGAGCACTGCCTCAGAAAATGTATTCCTTTCACACAGCAAGGGTGGGGCGGAGAATCCCACTGTGGAAAGGCTTAAAGGGCAGAAAAGATTGTGCGCTCTGCGCACGCCTCTCGGCGGCTTTTCGGGGGTTCACACGGCCCGCGCACCCGGCGGAGCCTCCGCGGTAGAGCCTGAGCCCCAAGCCGCGAGCCCGGAGGCGAAGAACAAAGGGGACGCGCTGGCTCGCGCTTCTGCGGGGGTAGCCCCGGCGCTGTCGCCAGCCCCGCCCCCCGCGAGCAGGGCGCGCCCCTCCCCCACTGCCCTGCCCCCCCTCGGCCGCGCGAAATGGCGGCCGCGCCACAAAATGGCAGCCGGGCCAGGTCGCGAGCTGGCGCTGACCGAGACAAAAAAGGGCGCCGCGAACCCCTTCCCCCACCACAGCCGTGCCAGCCACAGCTTCCCTTCGATAGCTGTCGGGGCCGGCCCTTCCCCACGGCCATAGTCCGGCCTCTGCACACCGCCCGCAGGCTGCCCCTCCAGCCTACAATCAACGGGGCCTTTGTGCGGGTGCTGCCTTTGCTCTTCCAAATCTCCCTTCTCCAGGAAGCGCTTACGTAAAGGAGTAAAACTAGAAAACAACTGAGCGTGGGACACCTGCCAGGCTACCTCTGCCTGTCCAGAATGTCCCTTGGGTGCGGGAAAACCCTAAGGATCTCCACACTTCCAGCTTTAGCTCCAGGTCACCAAAAACAAGACAGGAAAGTTGGGATCAAAGAGCCCCTAGGTAAAGGGGAAAGTAAGGGAGTTAAAGACCTCCCGGACCAGTACTTTGGCAGCCACGTGGAATCCAAACACGCCCTGACCCCGCACTCGAGAGCGAAGAGCCGAGGTGGCCCACGAGCGCGCAGTCAGCTCCAGAGGGCGGATGCCGGCTTTCACTCCACCATGCAAACATCCAGTGAACGTTTAGGGCTCTCATCCTTCTCCCCTGCCCTCTCCCTTCTCCCTGTGCGGAGGGGCCTCCGGGGATGGGCACAGGCAGAGGAAGGAGCGGCTCCTTTTCCCTCTGGCGCGAGGGTTTCGGTGGGCTTGGGCATTGCTGTGGCGGTGTGCTTTGCATTTTTCGCTTGCTTTCTCTCAAACGGTCGCTTCCCTGCGCTCCCCATCCCCCAGCTTCCCTTGGGCTGCATCTTTCCAGAAACTTCTCAGATAAAGTCAGCAGAGAGCCTCAGGATCCGCCGCCGCCGCCGCCGCCGCCTCCCTCCCCGAACATGCGCAAGGGACTGAACGGCAAGCTCCGCGCGCGCGCGCGCCTGTGTATATGTGTGTGTGCGTGCCACTGTGCAAGTGGTATGTGCGCGCGCGCCGTGATGGGCGGGGCGATTCTCACAATGAAGGGAACAGGCTTTTCTCCCCCTCCCCCAACGTCCCTACGTTGCGCAAGCGCGTTGGGGCAACTCCCCTGGCCTTTGAGAAGCGGGGCAGGTCCTAAGCGCCCAAGTCGTTACTCCGCGCGTCTGCGCACTGGGTCTTCTTCGCCTCGCTGTCTTTTCCACGCTGCTTGCGCTAGTGTCTGATGTGAAGCGTGTCTCCGAGTCTTGGTTGTGCCCTGCTCACTGGTTCCTCAACTCCTACTCGCGGGAACTATAGCATCTTGAATCGTTATTTCTGTACCGCGGGTTTCCTGGAGATTAGCCTTCCTTTTGTACCTAAGAGCTGAGGTTGGACCGTGTTTCGTCGGCTCCCTTCACTCTTGCCTACGCCATGTTTGGAATGGCTCCTTAACTGGATTCGGTGTCTGGGTTGTGGAGGATCCTTCTCCAAATTGGGGAAACAACCCCGGCCGAAGGACCGCGTGGTGGCCGGGCTGGCTTCCATGAGACACTGCCCGCAGTTCTTGCTCTTTAAGCCAAAATAAAGGTGTTATTTATTTGGAACACTGCCCTCGGTTCTGCTCGGGCTAGCAGGGCTGGCCGCTAGGATTGTCCTCGGTGTGTGAATGCGGACAAAGAAAGGGCCTTTGCGGACAGCTCTGTCTCCCTTTGCAGAATTGAGCTTGAAGATTGGTAACCATAGCAACCCTATTTACTCTTTCTTAAGGTGCCTCCGCCTCTCCCCCGTTTCCTCTTCCCTAGCAGACATTATTGCCAAGGTTGTGGGTTCTTATTGAAACCCCCCCTCCAAAGCCCTTTATCTTGCCATGTAATCCACTTTCATCCAACCCCGTTTTTGAAATTCAGCGGGTTTCGGTTCCCTTGACAGGGCACAGGGGCTGATCATTTCACCAATGAGTTGTTTCCTTGCCCCCTTCCTTTTGAAGTACCTTCGTTTCCCTGGAGCGATTGCCTTCCTATATTCGTTAGCGTATAATGTACCTATAGATCTCAAAGATGTAAAGTTCAAAAGAGGAGCGCGTTTGCGAAGAAAGCACATTGGGGGCTCCTCAAGATTGATGTGGCAGTTGCAACTTGGGATTTGATGGTCGTGAGCTGCATTTTAGCTCCGAAGTTGTTTGGCCGCTCTTTGCCCGCAGGTGCGAAACCACCATTGACCGCGCGGAGTCCGAGGTCAGCCCAGGTCATCGCTCTGGGCGGAGCCACTCAGTGGTAACTAAGGAAGGGAGATCTTTCTTCCTGGTGGGAATTTTGAGTTGGTGCTAGATTCAGCAGAAACTCTTAAGTACATAAAAAGCTATAGAGGCTGCTCAGGTACTAGCAAGCAATAGAATTCTCCCCCTGCCAACAAGGCTATAATTTGAGGCTTGGAAATGACCTGATCAAAGGTCTCTGAATTCTCAGAATTTATGTTAGAGATTGTTTTAACAAATTATGGTTAATGAGAGTTTTTAAAGCCAAAGTTCCTACAGCAAGGATAACTCTACTAAATAAAGAGAAGAAAATATTGACTTTTATAATTTTGAATTGGCATAAAATAAAAGTTCGTGTGTGCTGTAAAATAGACTCTAGAAACTGATCTTGAGGGAAACTATAAGTTGAAAACTGTGAAGGATAAAAGCACCCTGGTGTAAAGACATTTTTTTTGGGTGAATTTTCTTTTAAAGTAAAATGTTTATGCTTGGGTGTGTGTTTATCGTCGGTTGGGGAAAACACAAACTTTTTTTTAGTTCATGTCGCTCTGCTCCTCCCATCAGCTAACAGTCTAAGTGAAATCTTTAGTTATGACTCTTGCTGTTCTGTTTTCTAAGAAAAACCATTTTAAGTTAATCTAGCATCTTTAAAGAGTAATTTGAGGCATTCTCTCTTTTTAGCTTAAGTATTTTCTAAGTAGAAGCGTAAGGGATGGTTCTTAGGATTCTTGTAGTATATGACCTGAAAAAAAATCTATTTTCTTTTCTATCAAAATACTGAAATTTAACTGTTTAAGAGCCTTAAAAAAAGTTCCAGTATTTAATTTAGAAATGCATCATGTCCTACTTAGTCTTTAAATAGAATGTGGTTTTAAGCCAAAAGATTTCAAGCGTCTATTGAATATTATATAAATTAGCAATTATTACTATCCTGAAGATTAATGCCAAATATTGAGGCAATTATGTGATTTAAAGAAGCATTAGTATTAAATAGCAATAATTGAATTAAAATGGAAACAGTTTTAAAACATTTCGAATGAGTATGTAATTTTTTGATTGCATTCTCTACTTCAAGCTAGAGCCAGGCCTTTGACAGGAGAGGCATGAGAGCTTAAAATCCTAAAACTGAAATTTCAATACATATGTAACAAGTTGCTAAACACATTTAGTACTTTTGTTTTTGAGATTCTGTTGAATGAACTTTAAATAGTCTTCTCTGAATTAGTCAGTAGCCTTGATTTTTATTATTTATATTCTGGTTACTTATTGATGTTTAAAAGTTCAACTGCCTAGACCTGGGATGTTTTGGCTAATGTATATCACTCAAAAGTGAAGAGGTTTAGTTTTCTGTATACCTGAAACTGATATAAAATATTGAATGTCAACTGTATTTGAAAAATCAAAAAAGGAGGGAAAAGGTGAAGGGGAATAAGAGGTTCAAACTTCCAGGTATAAAACAAATAAGTCATGAGGATGTGTACAACAGCGGTCCCCAAACTTTTCTGCACTGGGGACCGGGGCTCCTATGAGAATCCAAAGCCTGATGATTTGAGGTGGAGCTGAGGTGGTGATACTAGTGCTGAGGAGTGGCTGCAAATACAGAATGAAGTTTCATTCTCTTGCCCGCCACTCACCTGCTGCTGTGCAGTCCAGTTCCTAACAGTTCACAGATCACCTGTGGGCTCAGGGGTTGGGAACATCTGGTGTACAGCATAGGACATATAGTCAACAATATTGTGATAACATTGTACCACGTCAGATGGTTGCTGGACTTACCATGGTGATCACTTCTTTAGGTATATAAATGTTGAATAACTGTGGTGTATACCTGAAACTAATACAATATTGTATGTTAGCTATATATTAATAAAAATCTTTATCTTTAAGAAAAAGAGGTTAAGTGTTTTCTCACATGAGGATTAGCTGGAGAGTTTTAAAAGGTTCAATGAGATCTCTGAGTTAACATAGAGAATAACATTTTGTTCATGTGGGATCTGATAACATAAATATGTTGATTTAATGTATCAACATTTCAGAGGAAACTCTGACCAAAGTAACCCAGGTGCTGACTTCCAAAAGTCACTTTATTATAACTTTTTCTAATTCTAAAAGCAATACATGTTAACCAAAGAAAAGTTGAAATATTGATGAATAAAAACCTAAAAAAAAATTCTGTCTATGGCATAGGTACAACCATGATTAATACCTGCAAATATTCTTCCAGTCTACTATTTTTTAATCAATGCCGTAAATAGCACATTATATTCATAATTTTAAATATTAGGTATGTTAGCATTATTTCTTCATAGAAAAACTTTTAGCAAATTTCCGGGGAAATGGAAGAAACATCAGAATTGATTAAAAAAAAAATGTTAGCCATTATATGCATTTCTGGAAAACTAAAACAGCGTGGAGTAAATTATTTAGCTTTCTTAGAGGGTTGAACAGAAAAATAGATTATGAAGTGTTAGCTTGCTGAAAGAATGATTTAGAGGACTAGCTAGCTAGTACTTTTCAACTGCTTGGAGTTCTGATAAGATATATATATAATTTCACTAGAGTGAGCCTGCTCTTATCAAAATAAGTCTGTTAATAGAACTGCTCTCTTTCACCATTTGATCCTAAGAGCTAGCAAGATGTCAGACACTCTTTGAGAATAATATAGTAATGTTGTTGGTTTTATTTTCTACTGTTCTTTTTTTTTTTTTTTAAACTGATTCTTACAATGGAAGGAGTTTGTTAGTATTGTCAAGTTCTCATGTGGCTTTAATCATTTTAGAACTAGTTAATATTTTTTTATATGATGCCTTTGGGAACAAGTGCTTATGTTTTAAGTGTATGTTTTCTCATGAACCAGTTTAATTTTAGTAGCTTAGGAATTGATTTGTAACCAAATTCTTGTTAAATATCTGGTAATTATTCTGTTCTTCTGTTTAAATGGTGATATTAATTTATCTGCTCTATTGGCTAGGTTAGCATTCAAAGACTGAGTTTGAGGCTCAGATGTTTTCCCTAACTGGGCTTCCATTACACATGACTGAACTCTTTGAGCACATCTAGCATTCTAAATGCAGGAGCTCCTTGGTGTGAAAATAAGAGCTGATTAAAAACACATCCATTTTAATTCTTCTTTGCAAATGACTATGCTTTAATGTCACCTTTCTAAATTATCTTCAAATGAGGAAATTCACTTCAACATCATCATAGATGAAAAAAGAAATCACACCCTACTTTTTTATCTTTTTCAATGAGCCTCAACTATTAATTGTTAAAATAAATTTAAAAATCAGAACAGTGCATTGCCTTTCTACTGAAAACATACAAAGATAAATGCTTATGAAGAAATTTTGCCCTTGTAAATATTTGTAACAAGGACAGAAATAGAGAAAAGCTTTCCCAGTGTTTCCTGATACATTGCCAATAAAATTGAAAAGCACTGAGAAAAATCAAACACTTGATTTGGGGCTGTGCAAAGGGTATGTGCTTTATAACTTTTGTTATTATTAAAATGTACTAATAATTTTTGTGGTTATAGTAAGGGCTTTGTAATAAACAGCAAAAATGCAAGGAACTGTACTTGATATGTAATCACTGAATATTGATTTGATGGTAAGAAGTGGTTATAATCATGAAAATGTTATAAATTGATAATGGTATGTTTTTAATTTAAACAAATGCTTGCTGTAAGTACATGAGTTTTGGTAATAGTGTACTGGCCTGACACTCCTTGTGTGATAGTTGTGACAGAGAAATGGCCAAATGTAAATGGCTAATCTTAAATCTGAATGTAGGTTGATTTGCTTTTACTGAGGAATCAATTCCATAGTATTTTCAAGAACAAAATTTTCCATTTCATTTAATGACTGATTTGCGTGAAGACAAGGTCAACTTCTAGGGTGGCACTGAATACCTTAACTCAATTATGAATGAGTCGTGCTCTTTGTGGTAGTGCTTTTCTAACTTTCCTAGATCTCTTTATGTTTCTGCCTCTTGCTAAAATTCCCCAAATCGTTAAAAAACAGGTGTGTCGAAATAATGTAAACACAAGGCAGGAAAATAGCATAGAAAACAAACTAGTTAAATTAACCTGGATCAGAATCAAGAAGTTTTAGAAGTAACATCAATATTCCAGAAATCATTTCAGTGAGCTAGCACCTCTTATAATTGTTGCAACTGTGTAAGGTGGGGGCTTGCTTAGCCTTCTGAAGGTCTTGAGGAGGGAAGAGAGATAATCTCAATTGATCATAACTGCTGAGATCAACTTTATTTAAAGTACAGTATAGACTATTAAACCAAATCCAACAAAAGTTGGTTATTCTATTTTTTTCTCTCTGACATAATCATTAATTTATGACAGGCTATATATATATATATATATAAAACTACCTGGAGCTTTACAGTCTGTGTGGAACAAAAGGAACAATTTAATTATGCAGGTGACCCCAGGTATTAGCGCTATTGATTATGGTGACCATATTTTCCAATTCTAAAATAGCATAGTTTGATAAATTGGCTTGTATTTAAGGAGACAGACCAAATATTTAAAATATGGTCTGATTGGCTTGTATTTAAGGAGACAGACCAAATATTTAAAATATGGTCTGTCATGGAAGCACCGTACCGCACCTCCGGTATTTTATTTCTGTAGATAAAAAATGGAGAATTGAGTCACAGACTGGTCTAAACAAGTCCACTTTTTGGACCCATTACAGTAGGCTTAATTTTGTGGATTTCCCCCAGGGTTCTGTAAACTGGCCTTTATATAAAGTTCAACTGTAGGCCTTTAAAACCCTTAGATTTAGAAAGGCCAGAGGTCTAATCCCTCACTCTGCTTAAAGATTAAATTAGAGTAAATCTGGGGGCCATAAGATCAGACATGTAACCGTCTCATTTCAGTTTTATTCCTAGTATACCGTAGTGATCAGCAAGAAGACCCTGTAAAAGGTTTAGCAAGATCCTATATAAAATAAAGTTGCTTAACGTTACACGGGATGGGGTTTCTGAGCCTTCATTGCTTAACTGGGCGGTGAAAAGGGCGGCCTTGTTCTGACACTTTCCCAAGCAGGAGGAGATCCAAGTGCCCGGAAACGGTCAGAAGCTGGCCGAAGGGTGAGCCGGCGAAGGTGTCCTAGCTTTCCCTAGGAGAGCGGCTTTGGCGGCCTCTTTGATACGCAGCCCTGTCAAAAACAACCCCCCACCCCGTCTTGCCCCAGGCAGGGGGCTGGGATCTCTGCTCCATGGGGGCCTCCGCCTCTCGGAGCGCAGCGCCGGGGGCCCGACTGAACGCCCGCCCAGAGGCTGGCTTGCGCGCCTGCGCACCGAGACCGAGCGCGCGAGCGTTCTTTCCAGGCCCCGCGTTCCTCCCTCCCCCGCGCGCCTGCGCGCCGGCTGGGAGGAACTCGGCGTCTCGGCCTCCGCGGGAGGGCGGACGCGCGCGTGCCCGCGGCGAGGGAGGCGGGCCGCGCGCGCCGGTGGGAAGCGTCTGGCTGCCACAGCGCCAGCTCCGTCGTAGTCGCTGCCGCCGGGGTCCCTCTCGCTCCTCCTCCCTGCTCCCCCGCCCGCCGCCTCCCGGGCGCATGCGCCGCCGGAGCGCGAGGGTCGGCTTCGGGTGTGTGGTGGCGGCGGAGCATAGCTGCGAGGCCCGAGAGTCAGAACCTGGGGGAGAGGGATGGTCTCTGCACGGGGGGGAGCCGGAGGAGCCGCCGCCGCTGCCGACGCCACCGCCGCAGCCGCCGCCGCCGCCGCCTCGGCGCCCGCCTCCCGGCGCTGACGGGCTCGTACGAAGCCGGCGAGGGGGAACTCGCACCAGCGGTCGCCGGCTCACCGCCCAGCATGGTCCGGGAAACCAGGCACCTCTGGGTGGGCAACTTACCGGAGAATGTGCGGGAAGAGAAGATCATCGAGCATTTCAAACGGTGAGTGACACGAGGCCCGGGGCCGCGCTCGCTTCTCGGGCGCCGCTGCCCGCTCTGGCCCGTTGCCGGCCCCTCCCCGTGCGCAGAACTGGTGAGGGGACCCGGGCCAGACCCACGGACGGGTGCGGGGGCCGCGCGGCTGCCTGGCCGCCCCTCGGCCCGCGTCGCGGCGTTGGGCCTCGGCGGAGCGGGCGCGGCTGTCGTCCTCTCCCTTCCCGAGGAGGAGGAGGAGGCTGTCGCTCGGCCTCCGCGCAGCGGGCGCCGGGAGGGTGCCCTCACGCTGGGGAGGCGGCGGTGGGGTCGCGTCCTTGCGAGCCGCTGCCCGGCTCGCAGCGGCCGCCCGGCCCCCCAACCCTGCCCGGCTCCGCCAGCCCCGTGCGGCCGCCTCCGGAGTCCCGCGGACGCGCGGAAATGTCTGACCCTGAGAGGGTTTTGTGCGAGCGGACAGGTTACACAGAAACAGACGTCTTGGTGGGTAATGTCGGAACATCTCCGAACCGAGAAGACACTAGATTCTAGGGACCTTTCACGGAAGGTGCACAGACTTAGAAATTACACGGACGTGGCCATCGCACAGGTTTTGGTTCTGCGGGGTTGGCTAGAGGATGGTGTTTGAAAATAAGTTGGTGCGCCGGTTTCGGCCCTTTCTCCTCCCTCCCTTCAGCCTCGGGTCGCCGGCTGGGGCGGCCGGTGGCTGCCCGTGCGTGCGAGGCAGATCCGCCTCAAGCGGCCAGTTCCCCGCCTCACACCGGCGCTCGGGAGCCGCGGGCAGGGCCCCTGCCTCAGCGGCCGCGCTGGCCGTGCCACCGAGGGCCGCCTCTAAAGGGTGGTGTTTCCCTCCCACCCAGAATTCTTTAATCAGTGGTTAGGAAAATGCTGCAAGCCTTTTAAGATTAGAAGACGTATATTAAGCAAAAACAAAAACAAAAAACTGCCCAGGATATTTTTTTTTTTGTCTGTGAAATGTAGGAATAAGTGTTGTTCTCAGTACATCTTACTTATTCGTGAGCATTTAGCGCTTGTTTTCTTTGTGAAATGTGTGCGTACTGTAACTTCATCTTCAATGTAGAATGCCGACAATGACGATTTATTTACACTTGGTGCAAATTGAGGACTGTTGCAAATCTGTGATCGTCCTCGAAAATTACTGTTTCAAGGCTCTGAAAGATTTTAAGTTTGTTTTACTCTTAATTCCTCTTACTACCTAGTGAGTGAAGGAAATTAATGGAGCGCCCTTATTAGTGAGTCACCATGGGAAAAATAGATTGCGTCGCTTGCTTTGGAGCAGCCTGAAGAAGGAAATGGAAGCAGCGGCAGCAGAGCTCCGCTCTTTTTTAAATGGAGGATCATTGATTCTGTTGGTGGTTGCTGTTACTGGGGTATTAAATCTTCTTCATCTCTGGAGCGCGCGTCTGCGCGTACCCGCGTGTGAAAAGGAGCCGGGAATAGTGAGGCCATTCATAACCTGCTGTCCTCTGCAGGACTGAGGGAGGCGCGCTTCCAGGGACTCTCCCGGTGTTTACTACGCTGTGCTGAGGAACCAGGCGACCGAAAGGCCGCAAGTGAGAGCTCGCCTCTGTCCCGAGTTTTAAAGGGGAGAGAGACCCTGGGCTCAATTGGGAAGCTGATGGGAACTTTCTCTCCCTGGAGCTGCTCCACCCCTAACCCCCCACCCCCTAACCCTCCCTCCCCAGTATCTCTTCTGTTTTGGTAGACAGATCATGTAGGTGCAGATTATTGGAGTGGAAAAGCCACTTAGATGTGCTCACTTTACCTTCCCGTGGACTTTCTCTGTAGGTCTCTGCCTGGGAAATTTGTATGCAACGACGTGCAAACACGTGCATTGCAGCATTCACTTTGCTCTTGGTGTTCTGTAGCCAGACGTGTCACTTCGCATTATGCAAATTCCAGAGACAGTGCATACCTATCGCTGGGAGTTTGACCCTTTTGCAAGATGGGTGTTAGGGAGAGGAATGAGAAAATCGTCCAGGGGAGTTTTGGAAGGTTTTAAGTGGATGGTGTTGCGGTCCTGCTTGTGTAAATGACTTTCTAAAATGGCGGCCAGGACCCACTTTATGTGGGAATCGGCAGAGCAGATCTCAGAATGCACAGAGAGAGGAGGGGGCGCAGGATGCGAACTGCCTTGAAAAGCGGCGGTCTGGACAAACGTTACTGTATTAAAGAGGCTTTAGCTGGCACATTGCTCACGACTGCATTTAAAGGAGTATTTTACCTATTGCAGAGCAAAAGCAGATGCTACTGATACAAGCAAATTATCTTAAAAACTCAGCAGACCGTGTGTCCCTGAAACGCCTTTATTTTAAAAGCGACTTAAAATATTTTAAACAAATTTACTTAGTTCTTTGAATAGGTAGTACATTGTTAGGGGTTTAAGGAATGTAACCCCTGACACTGGGATTTCCAGTTCCCATCCTCCCCTTCCTACCTCCACCCCCCAACAGGTAATCTCTTTCTGGTTTCTCGTTTATCATTTAACATGTAGTAGAAATGTTCGTGCTGATTCAGCGGTGGAGCTAAATGGACCTTGTTTGGAGGAATTCAAGGCTTTTTTATCCCTGTCCTAGAAATGTTTTGTAAAATGTGTGATTACTACCAGGAGGGAAACTAAATCTGAATAATTTTACTGAAACGGATAAAAGGTAGTCGTAGTAGAATGATAGCTCTGCAAGAAAATTTAAGTATATGTACTTTTGGTGTCTTCTAGAATAAAAAACCATGCAATACCTAAATTAAAGCGGAGGTTAAAGTACCTACTTTTACCCTTTCCTTCACTGATTACAGCATTAATTAATAACTGTTTTATAGGATTAAGAAGTATATACTGGGAATATAGTATATAAAACATTTTCAAAACGAATATTCTCATAATAGTGATTTGGCTTTTGTACTAAGTGTTTGGATTTTTTTTTTTTTATTTTTATTTTTTAGGTTAAACCAAACAGCTTTGGGATTAGGGCAGCTTAGAGGCATTTTTTAGGTGGTGATGGTGGTGGTGGTGGAGTGTGGAAGGTCAGAGCCAATTCTGTTATTATTTCTATTTTGATTGATTTTTTTGGTAGAAAATAGATCGGGGGGGGGGGGAACGGATGCTGGTTTGGCTTTTTCCCTCTGTGCCAGAGAAAGACCAAACCTTTAAAAGGTAATCAGAACATTTTCAAAATTTGGCTTTACCTTCTTGCAATAAGAATACATCTATTGTGTTCATTATCTTTACAGCTTTCAGTAAGCTGGTTGAAAAAAAATTAAACGAGGACTAGTTCTGAACCAGATTTTAGTTAACAAAGATCCATTGCAGGGACTGAATTTGCACAATAGAGAAAGTCCTTTCCTTTGTATGTTAGCTGGGTTGAAGGGGGAAGGGAGGAGTTATACAACAATTGCTTGCTGTCTTCTGGTTGTAAGAGGGAGAGAGGTGTGTGTAAAGGCGGCTCCCTGAATAAGAATGAGCAAATGAATAGAACCCTTTAAAAAATATAAAATTCTTATTTTCAGGCTTCAAGTAAATAACATTCAGGTTCTTACCATCCATCTCCCAGTTTAGAGAATAGGTTAAAGATTATGCAGAGGTTGAGCAAGGTAGCAGCGCCTGTAAAAATTTTGTCAGAGACTCATTTAAAAAATATTTTGTTTTTGCTAATGTTAAGTGTCTTATCACAATGGCTTTCTGAGTGTAAATAGCTGGAATATACGTTATGTTGTTATATTTGGATGTCTTTACTTTGGGGACAGCGTGTTATGGAAGAGTTTCCTTTTCCTTACATATGTACTCTAAAACTGGAGATATTTTTAGACTTAAACAAATTTGACTCACAGTAGCCTACATCATTGCTACATGGTTTCTTTTGAGCCCAGCCAGTTTCTAGGTAGAAACACCTCTGGTTTTGAATGTTAAAATTTTGGGTATTTTCACGATTGTCTTTTTGTACAGTTTAACAATAAAATTGAAAAAATTTCAGCATTATCTTAAGTAGCATTAAAAATTAATGCAGAAGGCTCGAAATGTTGTATTTTATTTCCTGAGTAGAAGGCCTTTTGCAAATTGAAGGAAATCAGGGCTTTGTGCCAGGAAGAATGATGGTGTTTGACTTGTATAGAGGGCATCTTTTCCCAACTACCTTTCTTGTAGACTTTTGATTGTTCGAGCATTGTATTGTTTGGTATGCATATGAAGAGATTTCAAGCTTGATTTATGAGACATTTTTAATCTTGTGAGAACTAATGCTTTGGGAATATTTATTTAGAAGTTATAAAATAGCAGTAATGTGAAGGTTATTCCAAATAGTCTTCCAAATCTCACTTTCCCCTTACTTCGAAATTTTGCTTAAATTAAAAAAAACATTTGAAATATTTCGTGAAAACTAGCATATCTATTTGGAGACTGTATATTTCTCTGCTTTTACTTTTAAGAATTTGTAGTGTTTAAACTTCAGTTAACCACTACACAGTACTTAAACATTGTAGTCTGAAAATACTTTCAGTGTTATTAAAATTGGGCTTCTAAATTTCATTATTGGATGATTTGGAATAAATATTGTTCATCACTTTGAAACAAACATGTATTAGCCTGATGAACTAAGAGACTAAATTAACATTTTTCTATAGTTAACTTTCTAATCTTTACTACTTGTTTTATTTATATTTTTAATTTATCATTATTTGTCTGCTCATAATTTGAAAGAAAATAGCACACTCTACTGTGGAAACCAATTAGAATGCTTAATCCTTTTATTAGAAACCATATAAATTTTGTGTGCTGTCTAGTTGGTTTTAGTGTGTGGAAATATGCTTTGCACTAAAAAGATGTTCTTGGTGTAATTTTAAAGTACTGCAATATTCAGAGATCTCCTTACCCCCAACATGTGGCTCTGTCTGCCAAATTGAAAATTATAAACATCTAAAAAAAAAAAAAAACCCACAATGGAATGTCCATAAAACTGTAACTTAAATTTAGTGAATTCTTGGATATAATGACTTAAGATTTCATTTTGAGTATAGCGATGAATTGAAATCTAGCACACTTAAAGATTTTTATTAGGTAATGAACTACTCCAATTCTTAGTTAAGGAAGATTTTTGGGAAAATTCAAATGGGAAACACTTATTGGTGCTAGATTCTTAGTCCAGCATTAAACTCTGGGGGTATGTATATGTTTTTGTGTCTGTGTATTAGATGCTGAGTTTGAGTTACTTGAGAACATTGAGTAATGAAATGAAGATTTTTTTATAGTTTGTATTGACTTTGTTAAGTTTCTATCATGTTTATACAGTGTATATACTTTTACATATAATACATTTATAGTTTCTTTAATTCTTAAAATTGACTGATTTTTTTTAAAACTTTACCCATCATTTTATTTCTTTGATATAAAAAGTAGGACATTTGTACTCTTAAAAACACTTGGTATTTTACCAAACTACATTTGGCAAGTAGTGACTTGCCTTTTATAAATCAATAAATTGGTAGGTGGTAGATTTTTTTGTCCCAACCTTTAATTTTTAAAAATTATGTTATCTGTAGTAAAGGCTCCTTTGTGTTCACTGTTAGGTAAAAGTCACCTTGGATTAAAAAGAAAGGAAGAAAAAGTATCACTTTATTATATCAAAGAATGTTAAAATCTTCAATGAAAATTATTACCAGTTAGACCAGAATTTAGGAGGAGCTACTTAAACTTGGATAGGAAAATATTGTATCATTATTTTCAATAACCTCTTATTAGAACTTAGTATTTCTTTTGATTATAAGATAGTACTATCATGGTAGTACCCACATGGTAGTTGAGTAGTACCTGTGATTTCACCACCAACGTAAATAAAATGTATTTTCATATTTCACATTATGGTTGTTGCAGGTATCCCATTATGCTTATCACAACCTGGTAATTACAATAGCTGTTAGACCTGCTGCTAGATACTTTTATTTAATGCATTAATAAGAATGCATATATATTACTATGTGACTGATATGTGTTGTGGATATATTTTTAAAATTTTACCTTGGAGAATTTTGAACATACACAGAAAAATAGTAAATGAATCCTGTGTACACATCATTCAGCCCCAACAACCATCGACCATGGCCTATCCTGCCTTGTGAGAGAAAAATAAAGGAGGGAAAAGAGAGTAATGAGGGTAAGGGTGATGAGGAAGGCCTCTTTGAAAAGATAGTATTTGATGCACCAGAATGAAGGCTTCTCCACACCTAGATCCACTTCTGTCCTTCCCGTGTGTGTGTGTGTGTGTGTGTTTATTTTGAAATAGGAATAGTACAAAGAATCCCCACAGCCCCTTCACGCAAATTCTCTAATTGTGTTAACATTTTGTCACATTTGCTTCATTACTCTCTCCTATCTTTTTCTGGCATGATTTCCTATTACTCTTAACATTTTTAGTGTATACCTCCCCCAAACAAGGACACTATCCTGCATTGCACCATAGTCTCCCAGTCAGGATGTCAAATCACCATTGGTACGACACTGCTACCCAATACATAAGACCCCATTCAAATGATGCCAGCCATCCCAACAATGTCTCTGTGTTGCCTTTGCAGTGTTTCATCAGTCTGTAACAGTTTCTCATTTTCTTACCCTAATTTCTCATGTGCCTGAAAAAGCATAGGTCTTTCATTCTGCAGGATGACCCTCCACCTGGGCCTATCCAGCATTCCCTTATGACCAGATCAGTCACGCATTTTTGGCAGGAGTATCACGGAAGCGATTCTATGCCTTTCTCAGAGTATCATATAAGGAGGCAAACAGTATCATCCATCCCACTTCTGGTGATGTTAACTTTGATCACCTAATCTTAAGTTCATGTCTTCACCATTTCCCCCTTTGATTTGATTAGCATTTTATGGGGGAGATATTTTAGTATTATGCCTTTGTTATACTAACCTACGGTGTGTACGTATTCAGCATCCATTGATAACCCTTGCCTGTATTATAAACTGCTGTGATTATTGCAAAATGATTATCTATTACTGTGATTCTTTCTACATTTATTCTACTGTAGATAAGAAATCTCATTTCTATTTTTTTTAATGGCTTGTAGTCCAGGGCTTATTTATTTTGAAAGCCAAATCATCCTAGATTTGACCAGTGGGCAGGAGCTCCTTCACACCGGCTACTGTGTCCTTTTGATGTCTCCCCATTATTTTTTAAGCATTTCTTTATTTCTGGGATAACAAATGTTCATATTGTACTTTCCCTACCTCAGCCCTGGAATCAGTCATTTCTCCAAGAAGTCCTGGTTTCTTTTAGTGTCAGATTGTATTTACAAACCAAGATCTGTGCCCAGTTTACACATTGCTACAGAGCTTCAAAGATGTGTGTGTACATGTGTATGCGTACATGTTTACATGTATATACATGTGCCTCTGTATCATATATTTAAAAAGTACGAGTTCACACATGTTCTAATACATGAGGATTCTTTCTAATTTCCCCATTTCCATGTTTGTAAATTCCTTCTCAGGTAGTGAAAAACCTGACTCCCATTATTCTCAATATATTTTTTTATTTGTCCAATCAATTATGTTCTCGGTGTAACTATAAAATCCAAACCACTCTGCCTCCTCACCTCTGCCACCTCTGAGCACATTGCCCCTGTCGCTTCTGCATTACATCCCCTTCTCACCTATTCTTTTTTGGAAACCAACATTTTGGGGAAGGAGGGCAGGCAAGGCGAAGAAAGGAAGGTGGGAGTGGAAGTGATTTGCATGTTTTGCCCTGAATTTTTTCTCTCATAGGAGACAACTTGTGGATGAATAATCACCTGCCTCTGGTGCCATTTTAAAGCAGATTAGAGCTACCCTACTCTTAACATTTTAGTTTTGGTTTTATTTCTACCACTGACACTGAAATGTGAGCTTACAGTCACTGGATCAGTCTGAGCTTTATTATATGCTGAGTCGCAGAGAAGAGGGAGAAGTGAGACTATTGTTATTCTTAGGAATAATGTTAGGAATCATCCTTGCTCCGTTTATTTGGGTGTCCGTCACTCACTTTGTGTGGTATCTCAGCAAAATTTTGCACTGGCCCTACCTTTCCCCAAACCTTATTGACCTTTTTTTTTTTTTAATTTATTTTTTATGTCAAGGTATAATTGATGTAAAACATATTAGCTTCAGGTGTACAACATGATTTGATATTTGTATATATTGCCAAGTGATCACCCCAGTAAGTCTAGTTTACATCCATTACCTCACACAGTTACAAAAAATTTATTTTTCTTATGACTTTTAAGATTTACTCTCTTAGCAACTTTCAGATATGAAGTACAGTATTAACCATAGTCACTATAGTGTACATTACATTCCCATGACTTATAACTGAAAATTTGTACCTTTTGACCTCCTTCACCCATTTCACCTCCCCCACACCCCATTTCTGGCAACCACCAACCCATATCTACAAGCTTGTTTTTTTAATTCCGTATGTAAGTGAGATCATACCATACTTGTCTTTCTCTGTCTTACTTCACTTAACATAATGCCCTCAAGGTCCATTGATGTCACAAATGGCAAGAATTCCTTTCTTAGGACTGAATAGTATCCTGTTATATAGCACATCTTCTTTATCCAGTTCACCAATAGATGGACATTTAGGTTATGTTCATATCTTGGTTATTGTAAGTAATGCTGCAGTAAACATGGGATGCATATATTTTTTCAAATTAGTGTTTCTGATATGTTCAGATATATGCTCAGAAGTAGGATTGCTGGGTCATCCAGTAGTTACATTTTTAATTTTTTGAGGAACTTCCATACTATTTTCCATAGTGGCTATACTCAACTTTCTCTCCTCCCTCTACACTACTCTTGACCCCATCCAAGAGGTTCCTTAATGAATTAAGACACTTATTTCTTGGCACAAGCCACAGAATGCTGGAGTTTGTATAGTTTGTGTTGTTTCAAAGTAGATCCTAGACATCTTATTTTATCTATAAATTTTTCAGTATTTCCCTCTAGAAGATGAGGACTATTTAAAGGTGTACCACAATACTGTGGTATAAACTCAAGTTCTAAATAGGTACACAGATTGTGATTGGTGATAGATATACTTAATTTTTTTTTTTACCAAGCCATAATTGACATACGGCGAAATGTATCTATTTTAAGTGTTAGAGTTTGTTGAATTTTAAGCAATATAGGTATCCTTATAACCACCACCACCACCACCACCAGTTAAAATACTACAGTTTGTTTTTTTACTCATCGATGGGAGATTTGTACTTTTTAAATCTATAGGTTTCTCTCTCTCTCTCTCTCTCTCTCTCTCTCTCTCTCTCTCTCTCTCTCCTGCCCCCTTCTCTCCTACTCCCTCTCCCCCTCTCCCCCACAACTTAATTTGTTGGAAACCAGGTTGATTGTTCTGTAGAGTTTCTCACAGTGTGGGTTTTGTTGATTATATTCTTGTCCTGTGGTATATATTAACATCACCTTTTGTTCTCTGTATTTCCTGTAAGTTCATAAGTGGACCTATTTTTAAATATTTTGATAATTGTATTTCAACATAATTGATTTTCTTTGTAATCCTGGGCATTTTATTTTATTAATTTAATAATATTCTGAGTAAAGATTTATCAGTTACACCATACTGTGATAACAGTCTGTACACAAAAAGGTTAAGAACAAGTGGTTTAGACAAATCATTAGGTTTAGAATAGAATGTTAGCAGCTATTTAGGTACTAATTTTAACTTTAATATAAAAAGATTGAGGTAAAAAAGTTAAAATCACCAAAAAACTGTAAGACTAGAAAATGGAAAAAGATAGTGTCCTTCTAGTGAAAAGCTTGATTTCTCACCCCCCACCCCCTGCCTCTTTTTTCATTATAAATTTATGTGATTAGAACTGCTGTTTTTATTGTGGAGATCTTTTTGTTTTTACGTTCTCCCTTTCCCCCCAGTTTTATCCTAGAAATCATGGAATCTTTAGATTTTTAAGGTTGTTTCTTTCAGTTGGCTTGAATTCTTTCAGTGACATGACTTTAAATCACATTCATAGTTACGATTAAATGCCATAATAGGTATTGACTTCTATTATATAGGTGGGCCCAGCATAAAAGAAAAGATTTGTGAAAAGCACAAGTTTATAGAAGAAAGCTCCTAAAATTTAATTACTGTGTGATACTGTGTACAAAATAAGACACTTTAACTCTCAGTAACACATTTATTATCTAAAGTGACTATATTTAATTTCTCCGATAAATTGAGTGGGTTAGATTTTAAGATTTCTAAGGTGTTTTCAGTTTAAGAAATCTGGTTGTAGCTGTCATACTTCATAACACATGAAGGTCACTGGAATGCTAGGAAGATTTTAAAAGTATCTATTAATGAGCAGTTGGATTATAAGGGAATTTAATATCTGGAAATACTGTGTGGCCATCATACAAAACATTGGTGTATCAGTTACTTTGAAATGAATCATTCTGCTAACCAACTGTGCTCTTCAATCAAAAATACCCTTTATGGGTTGGGCCTTAAATGGTATTGGGTTGGGCCTTAAATGGTATTAATAAAGTTTCAAATAGTTTTAAATTATATTGCAGTTAATGTTTTTAAAATGGTATCTGTGTTTCATTATACTAATCTAAGTTGTATAAGTATATAGTTGAGTTTTTCTTGTCAGTTACACCTATGTTTTTATTATGAAGTAACCCTTTCCACAATGGTTTTAGACACGGATCCTTTTCAGCATAAGTTCGCTTTGTCATTCTAAAAGTAGATGTGTAAAAGGAACTTTCATCACAGTTTTGGGTCTCACAGGGTTATGACATTTGATTTTCTTTGTGTTGATCTTACTGGAAATTTGTTTTAAAAACATTTTTTTCTTAGAGGATTCTTCCTAAAAGGCTCTTGTTTGCAGAAAAAAGCTTTTTAGTCCTAGAGATTAAGCTTTTTAGTCCTAGAGATTATAATTAACCAGATTTAAATGTTAACTGGGCCAATTTGCATATTTAGTAAGTTTAAGGAACGGTTAGCTTAGAGACAAATGATTTATTTTTTAATTTGATGGGGTTAATTTCTTGCCAAGGTTCTTTAGTGGATAGCATGTTTACTTTAAAAGTTTAATGAAACATAGGCATTGAGAAGAAAAGTCCAAAGACCTTTTAAGATTAAAGAATGATAATGAAGAACCCATTTCTTTAATCTGGAAGTAGAGGTAACCTTTAAAGATTTTACAAAAATACTCATATTGGTGCATGAAAAATATGAAATTTAAGTATATTACAAAGAGGTGAGATCACATTTTTGTTTTCTATTAAGCAACTGTACATTATGAAATAAGGATAAGAGTCACTAGTCAACTGAAATGTTAGTAGTCATACATTTCCCAAAGTCTTTTAAAAAACTTTTATTGTGCTTAGAAGTAAGTCATTTGGCTAGAAGTTAATTTCCTTCTCAGCAATTGTACTGTAAGTAATAGCTCTATTAATTAAGCCAGGTAGGAAACATATTTTCAAAGAGCCCTTTGAATTCACACTAGGGATTCTTGGTTTGGATTTTTGCTAACTTATTTAGTCTCTTGGCTTCTACTACTTTAACTTTGTTCTCTCCAGCCTTCCCTTTTTGTTTTTGATCAGCTTGCTTTGTTCTTTTTTTCATCTAATTGATTTATTTACTGTCATTATTTGAAGAAATGGTTAGTCAGGATCATTTGCATGCTATTTAAAATTATTCTTGAGCTTTTCTCAGAAAAGTACTATGTAAATCAGATACATTTATGAAATTACTCATGAATTATCATCAGAACAAATGTCCAAATGTTAAGTTAGTGGTCATCATGATTATCTATATTCCTGCACTATATATTTTGATTCTTGTAGTATAGATTCCTCTCTCCTTTTTTCTGAATTAGAAATTCTTTCTAAGGTGGTCTAAAAGATCCAGGCTTTCTATTTGCTCTACTTAATAGGATCGAAAGATCATAGAATCTTTGGAATTTTCTTATAATTGGATAATCTTTCAGAGGTTTGAAATACCAGTTGAGCTACTATATCCTTTTGTTAAAAATTAATTTTACTTAGTAGTTTCTCATTAGATTGGTATAAAATAATACATATATATTTTTTTTTTTTTTTTTTCGCGAAGTAATGGTTTGTTTGAAGAATTTTCTCATTCAAGGCTTTACTGGAAACATTACCTCTTCTCAAGAGTTATAGTCGTCAAGTTTTCATGTACAAGAATCAAGGCATTCACCATGGATTCAATAAACAAATGAGTATAGTTTTGTTGGTTGAATTAAGCTTATCCTCAGTCTTCAAGTTTTCTTAAACCCTTTCTAATTAAAACCAATAAATAGTTTTTTATATAAAAAGTAATCTTTTATGTTCATAGCGTCATTATTCATAATAGTGAAAAGATAGAAGCATTCCTAGTGTCCACGACCCATAAATGGAAAAACAGAATGTGCTTATTAGATGTGTGATAAGCAGAATACATACAACGGAGTATTATTCAGCCTTAGAAAGGAAGGAAATTCTGACACATGCTACAACGTGGATGAACCTTGAAGACATGCTAAGTGAAATAAGGCAGTTACAGAAGGACACATATTGTATAATTCTACTTATATTTGGTACCTAAAACAGTTAAATTCATAGAGCCAGAAAGTGGAATATACATATATTTTACTGTTATAAGTAGTGCTTCAGTAATCAGTCTTGTACACTGTTTGCAGACATGTGCAATTATACACATGTGATAAATTCCCATGAATGGAATTTATGGGGATGTGTACTTAGTACTTGTTACTGTCAAATTGTCTTCCTAAGAGATTTCTCTGACTTATACTCCTACACAAGTGTTATGAAAGTGCCTATTTTCTTATATTCTGGCTAATACCTAGATATTATTAAAATTTAGGTCTTTGTATTATGTGGTACATTTTTTTTAATTTGAATTTTCAAAATTTTGAGTGAAATCAAGCAGCTTTTTAATGCTTGTGTATTGTGTGTATTTTAAAATAAATTCCTATTCAGATATTTTACCTATTTTTGTTTGAGCCTCTGTCTCCCTTGATTTGGAAGAACTATTTATATATTTAGAAAATCATTTATTTCTCATGTGTTACGAGTATTTTTTCCTCATTTGTATTTTGCTAGTTAGCTACAATTTTTTATGTTGCCTTTTCCTTTATGACTTAGGGATTTTACTTCATGGTGAGAATCTTTCCTAGACCCAAGATTATACATCAAACTTATATATATGTGGCAGAGAGAGAACAGCAAAGTATTACAAATTGTACCTCCTCTCTCTTCTTCCTTTTCTACCTCCCCCCATCCCTCCAGTAGAGAAACATCTTAGGGTATTAGCTTTTTCTAAAATGAGACTACAGCTCTGTGGTTGACTGCCTTTTGCTGGCTTTAGGAATTCTGAATCTGTTTTTTGATATCTTTAGTAATCATTTGTACTGAGTGATTAGAATAGAAAAATATTTAAGTATAGTTTATAACTTATTTTATAACATAAATTTATCTCACAGTGGATTTCCCAAAAGAATTCTGTGTCACCATGAAATGAAGATAGTAGGTTTTGGCTGTCATCATTTAATGGCTTACTTATCTTCCTAGTCAGGCATGCTTGAAATAGAAAATGTCTTCTAAGTGTGCCATTTACAGATATGACATATTGTTGATTTATATTGAGATAATGTAGACACTTGTGACTAAAGGAGATATAAAATTTTTTTGTATTAAAGGACGACAGGTTCCATTTTATGTCTTTTAATAAGTTATATCGAGATATAATTCACATGGCATAAAATTTATCCTTTGAAAGTGTACAATTCAGCTATTTTTAGTATATTCATAGAGTTGTGCAACCATCACCACTAATTTCAGAACATTTTCATCACTCCAGAATGAAACCCCATACCCATTAGCAGTCACTCATTCTCCCTTCTCCCTAGCCCTTGACAGCCAGTAAGCTACTTTCTATTTCTGTGAATTTGCCTGTTTTGGACCTTTCATACATATGGAATCATACAGTCTGTGACTGACTTCTTTCGTTTAGCATAATGTTTTCGAGGTTCATCCATGTTGTTACAGGTATTAGAACTTCTTTTTTGCTGAACATCATGCTATTATATGGACGTACCACATTCATTTAATCCATTCATCAGTTGTTGGACATTTGAGTTGTTTATATTTTTGAGCTTTTATGAGTAATGCCACTTTGAACATTTCTGTACCTGTTTTTATGTGGACATATGTTTTCAGTTCTCTTGGGCATATATACACCTAGGAGTGAAATTCCTAAGTTGTATGGTAATTCTAAGTTTAACATTTTGAGGAATTGCTAAACTTTCCCAAGTAGCAGCACAATTTACAATCTCACCAGCAATATATTAGGGTTTAGATTCTCCTTATCCTAATCATCACTTCTTATCTTTTTTATTTTAGCCATCCTAATGGGTGTGAAGTGGTACCTCATTGTGGTTTTGGTTTGTATTTCTCTAGAGACTAATATTGTTGAGCAGAATTTAATATGCTTATTGGCCATTCGTATGTCCTTTTTGGAGAAATGTGTACGTATATCCTTTGCTTATTTTTAAATTGCATTACATCTTGCTCATTGTTGTAAGAATTCTTTATGAAATATATAATTTGCAAATATTTTCTCCCCATTTTCTATGGGTTTATATCAATTTTTGATGTTTATCTTTGGATAGAATAACACCATTCACTTAATTTATCATTGTCATGCTAACAGTTTTAATTTTTGTTCGTTAACACTGAAGTTTTTCTTTGGTTTTAACATTTTAAATGTTGTATTGAGACATATGACATATTACAGATATTGGCATCTTATTTGGTTATGTCTAGATTGCAAGAGTTTTGCAATCTTAAGTATATGATTTTGCCTTTTAGCATACTATAGGTATTTCCAGTCACTGGTATAAGAAATAAAATAAAGATCTGATACAGAAGAGGAACTAGTCTTTTTTTCTAAATACAAGATCAAGTGGGTTGATTCATAAGTTAGTAATTCCTTTATAAAAATTTTCTGCTATAAAAAGTTTATATAAGTGTGGATGTTACCGTATTATTCCAGATAGTTTGGTGGTTGTAATGGATATATTTATAACCCAGCTACATGAATTCAAAAGAGGAATGATTTTGAATCTTTTTATAATATAAAAAAACAAACAAAAACATTTGTTTTTTCTGCTATTATAGTCAGGGCAACCAAGCTTTAATATTGATCTTTTAGGCCTTTTTTTTTCTTTTTATTTAGGCATGTTCGTTTGCTCTTTGCTTTCTGTCTATCCATACTTATTGATCATTTGCTTTTTAATAATGAATAGCTCGGCAGTTGTGATAGGATGGAAGAGAAGAAAAGTGGGCAATACACGAAACCATCGGTAGTTGGATAAAATATGTACTCTTTGGAAAGTGATATGTTGGGTTTTAGATGAATGGATGTCTAGGTTAATTGTCTGCCTCTTCTAAGACTGATATTTACAATCCTATAACTCTACCTGGAATAGCAGGACATTGCAACTTCAGAAGAGATCTCTTTACCTGGAAATAGAGCAGTAATATTAGTAATCAGCTGTGATCTTTTAACTCTAAGGGTTAGTTGGGCAAAGGAGGAGTAAATGCAGAATTTGAATGTATTATCTCATCAATGGAGTGGTAGACCTGCTGTCCTGTTTCAAGAATGACTTGGGGAACGTTGATTTCTGTAGTGGTGGGAGGACTTGGGTGCCAACGAAGTATCTGGCTGTTTTTTATTGTTTATTAGTAGGGTCAGTTGCAAAAGCTAGGATTAAAATTAACGACTGCATTTGTTTTTGATAATCCAGCTAATAATGGTTGAATGCATTGCTTTCTGGAAAGGAGAGATATTGGGAAAATTCACTGGGTTTTAGCATACTAATGGTCTTTAGCTTTATGTAATTGGTGTGTTACTTTGGAGTGATTTTCCTGTGAGTTGATGTTTAAAATAGGAATCTTTTCAACTATCAGGAAATTGAAAATTGTAAATAAAGTTTATGAGACTAGGGATCTTTGTTTTGCTTTCCTATATGCATCACATGTCTGGAACAATGTCTGTTAAAAAATAATGAATAATTTAGTCTATAATAATAGTCACTTTTCTCCTACTCTCATGCTTTTCCTCCACTACATCACATTGTTCTCAAACGTAAAACCGGAGCCCATTAACACACTGAAATTGCATTCTTCAGGGAACTTCTAAGGACAGTCAGTGCTGATTACATAAATTATGAAATGTGGAAAAGCGATCAAACATTTCAGCAAACCTGGCATTATTTGGGGTAATTTAAAAATTTTCTCTTAAATATTTAGAAGAATACAGTGTATGTTGATCAATTTAATGTTTTTCGATGGTGATTTTTGACTAAACAAATCAATTTAATTTTTTTTTTAATTGTGTTTTTGAAGATAGACCTATTAGGTTGTTACATTACTGTGGCTTGTAGCTAGCAATCAAGCACAACTTTTTAGCTTTATGTTCTTTTTTCTTTTTTAATGTTTAAAAAATTACAAATGAGTTAACTTATTACCACAACCAGTGACCATGTAATTTTAGAAACTGGTATTTTGTACACATCACTGGAGATAATTCCACAGAGTCTCTGAAAATCTGTAACTTGATGTTGTTAAAAAAGGAACTATCTAATTATGGTTTGATTATTTTTGCTTTTTTTCTTATGAAAAGTTAGGTAACTTTCATTTCAAATACTTGAATACTGTAGGAAATTTGCTGTTTTGGAAAGAGTAGACAAAATCAGGACATTACATTTACCGGCTTAGTTTCCATGGATATGAAGAATTAGGCGGCTTTTTAATTTGGGAGTTTCCAGTCTTCTCAGTTTAGAAGAGTGATGTAGATTTGTAATACCTGATCAAATTTTCCTTTGTCAAATTTGGAGACAAATTTGTATTTTGTTTCCAAAGTGCACTCTCCTTATATAAAAATGAAAAGGACAGTGAGCCCACTCTTGTGGGGAAGGAGCCTGCTTGACTTTGTTCTGCATGCTTAATCTATGCATTGAAAGTCGGCCCTCTTTCAGTATTGCATTTGGCTCTTTATTATTCAGGATTTAGACTTAAACATATGTTTTCCCTGTATTATCATTTAGCTGTTTGTTTTTTTTTTAATGGAGATGTGGCTGCTGCTGTCCTTTTTTTCTTTTTTAAATAGAAAAACCTATGCAGCCTTGGTTTAACTGCTCAGCTTTGTATGTATGTGATAAAATGTATTTACTATAAAATTTATTATTTTAACCATTTTTAAATCTATAACTCAGAAGTATTAAGTATATTCACAGTGTTATATTACCATCACCACTATTTATTTCTAGAATGTTTTTCATCCCATAAAGAAACTCTGTACCCGTTAAGCAATAACTCCCCATGTCTCCCTTCCCCAGCCCCTGGAACCTCTATTCTATTTTCTGTCTCTATGAATTTGCCTGTTCTAGATAACTCTTATAAGTGGAATCATTCACAGTTTGTCCTTTTGTGTGTGGTTTTTTAAAATTTAGTATGATATTTTCAAGGTTTATCCATGTTGTAGCATATATCAAAACTTCATTTCTTGTTGTATCTTAATATTCCATTGTATGTTTATACTACACTTTGTTTATCCTTTCGTCTGTTGATGGATGCTTGATGGTGATCTTTTGGCATTTATGAATAATGCTGCAATGAACGTTGGTGGTTTACACATGTCTATTTGAGCCTCAGTTTTCATTTCTTTTGGGTATATGCCTACATAGTGGAATTGGTGGGTTATATGCTAATTCTGTGCTTAACTTTTTGAGAATATGCCAAACATTTCTATAGCAGCTATACCTTTTTACAGTCCCACCAGCTATGCACGAGGTCTCAAATTTCTCCATATCCCTGCCAACACTTGTCCTTTTCTTTCTTTTTTTTTTCCCCCTTTAAATTCTAGCCATCTATGTGGGTGTGAAATGGTTTTGATTTGCATTTTCCTAACTGACTAATGATTTCTGAGCATTTTTCCTGTGCTTTATCTGACATCTGTATATCTTCTTTGGTGAATTGTTTTGCCGTTAAAAAAAAATAGGTTGAATTGTAAGATTTCTTGTATTCTAGAAAAAAGTCCTTTGTCAAATACACTGAAAGGTATTTTTTAATGTTTGTGTGGAATGAACTTTTTCAATTTCTGTCATTTTTTTTTTTTCCAAATTAAAAAGATCCTTTTATCAGGTCATTGATCCCAGATAATTTTGTTACTTCTAGTTTAGCTGCCTTTTGAAACTGGATTTTTTTATGATTGTGTTTTACCTCATGAGAGGTTACTTAAACTGTTGTAGAGGATATTAAAAAAAAAGTTCTGCTTTCTGATAATGTTGTTGGCTTCTTCAGGGGAAGTATACAGTTATGATCTTGGATTGTCAGCAAATAAGAGTGCTATATTTAAAAGTGCTGTACCGGCCTTTCAGAAAGGACAAATTGCAAGTACATAAAATATAATTAACTCTTAATGAAATTTGTAGAATTTTCATGAATTTTTTGAGTCTGAGTAATCATATTTCTTACTTAACACATACACTTCAAAATATAAAAGGTGCCCTAAAATTTTTCTTTATGGGCATAGTAAACATTTTTGGAATAAAAATGAGAATATATGGTTTATTAAAAGATTCTTAGATTTATTAATTTAGATGAAAACAATTTTAATTATACCTAAATTATAAATTTTAACAGTTTTTTTTTTTTTAAATTTGCTAAATAGCAAAATTACATTAAAAGAATTAGACTGTCACTTGCAAATGGATGCAAAAAACATTTGGTTTTATCTCGCCTTCACGTAAGGAGTATTTGAAACCACTCATTTTTTTAAAAAATAGATCATTTTCAATTAATGAATTAAAATGAAATTTGTAAAATAGCTACTTTTAGTTACAGTTTTTACTTTAATAAAAAAAACTTTTAAGATTTCTAAGTTACCTTGATCAATCTCGGGCTCAGTATCTTTTTTTAAATTTAAAAATTCCTAAAAACTTCTGAGAGATTTATTTCAGCTAAGTGTTCTAGAAAGATAAAAGTTTAGCAACTATATTTAAGGAATGAGAGCAATACAATAATGTGGTTAAAACATTCGTAAATATTTACCTCAAGAAAGAAAAATATGAATGTAAAAGCCATTTAAATGTCACTTTAGACCCTTCCCCCATACATACATAAATTATCTAAAAATAAACAAATTTTCAAAAACTACTTTTGGAAAATGATCGCTGTACAACAATAATGTTGACTTTATTTTTTTTCCAGATATGGCCGCGTGGAAAGTGTCAAAATTCTCCCTAAGAGGGGATCTGAAGGAGGAGTGGCTGCCTTTGTGGATTTTGTGGACATCAAAAGTGCACAGAAAGCTCACAACTCAGTCAACAAAATGGGAGATAGAGACCTACGCACGGATTATAATGAACCAGGCACCATTCCGAGTGCTGCTCGGGGATTGGATGATACAGTTTCCATAACATCTCGTAGTAGAGAGGTTTCTGGGTTCAGAGGAGGTGGTGGAGGGCCTGCTTATGGTCCTCCACCATCACTTCATGCACGAGAAGGACGTTATGAGCGGAGACTCGATGGGTAAGTTCCAAGGTTTCTGTAGGCAGGTATTTTGTATTTCATATGGTGAGAAACAGAAACTCGTATTTAGGGGCCCCAGATGGATTTAAAATTTTGGGCATTCTCAATGTTTCCTATTTTGGGTTGGAAACGGAAGTGATTTCTATCCCAGTGGCTGTTATCTTGTGGAATCGTAGAGGATATTTTCTGCAGCTGGTTGGATATCTACTCCTGAGATATAAAGTGGTGGAAGATTTTGTATGGCAGCATCATTTTTGGAGTTACCTGTCTTCTAGAATTAATTATTTCTTCTCTTGGATAATGTTAAGGCCTTCCTTGGATATATCCCTTATACCTGATGGAGCTATTTGGCTACAGATTTTGTGGTTGTACTATGTGGAATATTTCTGGAATATTAGAGCCTACAGATTCTTTTAGAAGTTAATATCTGCTTCTCAATTTTCACAACATAAAGTGTACAAATGAATTGGATTGTCACAAAAAAACCTAGCAGACCATAATGACTCAACCGCTTGGATTCTACAAACAATACTTTAACCTGGAAATATGTTCTTGGATGAAGAAGAATGAAGGCAATGTTTGATTTTTCCATTTTGGATCTACACAGTTTTCATGTTGGAATTATACTCCTAAATGGAATGGGGAAAATTTGAGATGATGGACGTTCCTAAATCCTGGAATATATCCATTCTTTTCTAATTGCTGGAATGTATGGGATGTCATGCAGTCAAGATTCCATTAGCCCAGGGGAAGAGGATTACTCTCTCTTTTCTTAAGCAAGTTGCTGTCCACTTTAAGATACTTTAGCTTTGAACAGATGGTAACGATCAGTTGTGGATACAGCATTCAAAATTGACTGCTGGATGGCTACAAAGGCGAACTGTTGGCGAGCAACTGTACCTTCCCTCATTTGGTGGAATCGTAGAGGATATTTCCTCTCCTGTCAGCTGCCTGATTCATACTTAGGGCTGGAAATTTTTATGAATGTGGATCAATTTATATTTGTCTGCTATCTCAAGAAAGAAGTCTGGGGGTTTGAGAGTTACAGTTTGTCTGGGACTACTTGCTTCCAGTGGAATTATTTTATCTGGTCACTAAGATTTTTTTCCTTGTGGTTCATCTAAATATCATTTGACACCCTTGCCCATTAAAGAAGGTGGATTACCCCCATAAGAGGGGCCAAAATTGGGGAAGTTATGTTCACAATTCTCTCCCTAGATTTAATTGGGATTATAGGTCGTGTTTCCACACTTGGAAAAGGTTGGTATGTCCTGACCTGTGTATATTAGCCCCTCTCCTAACCCAAGTCAAACTCTCTTTTTCCCACTAACTCTAGAAGTATTTAGTACTAATAGATGAATCAAAGAATAGCTATTAGATTTCAGCTCTGCTAGCTCTTGTGCCTGCCTTTCTGTATCTTCCTAATAGATAAGAACTTTGCAAATTTATAAAATATCTGCCTGCCGGAGCAGTAATTCTCTTAGAACTATTGCTTATTGCTTCTGTTTTATCATTAATAACAGCCTTCACTGATTAACATCTGATAGGATGCTAATTGAATTATTTATGAAATTTTAAGTCTCAAAGGAAACACTCTTGTTTGTTAGATATTGAAATATCTATTAAAATTCCAGAAATGTAGTGAATAAAAAAAGAGAAAGTCATTTAATACGCTTAAGTAGGAAAGATATTATTGTTGCTTTTCCAGTTGCTTTTCAAAATGGCTACAAAAAGCAAAAACCACCTAGGAAGTTATGCTTGCTACTAAGTGAAACGGTGGGTGAAAATACAGATTATTAGAGAGATTTGGAATCTAGGCATGTATTGCAAACATAATATTAATCGTAAGATTTTTGCCAGGTATTCCTCATTGCAGAGATTCTAATTCTTCTATATCCTTCATGATTCCTTAATCTCTTTTGATAGAAAACAGATCCAAAGATAAGGTTGAGAAGAAACTCAACCTTAAGTTAAAATTCAAGTGAAATGGTCTTTATAGGAATTCAGGAAGTAAGTTCTGTTTTTTTACAAAAGCAGAGAATTTAAAATTTCTTTATAAGATTAGACTTAGTTTTATATACTAACACATAGCATGTTTGTAATTGTACATGCAACGAATGGTTTTTGTACTCTTAGGTTGACAAATATTCACGTCCTGTGGAAAAATTATTTTAAGTTAAACCATATAGCTAATAGCAACCTTAGAGAACCTTACAGTTCCCAAAGTTGCCTAATTTTATTATCGGCAACTTTAGCATAGCTAAAACCTAAGATAACATATTTCCTGTAACCATTAAGTAAATACATTAACAAATTTTATCATGGAATAGGCATTTAAAAAATTATGTGGAACTTGATAGCACAAGGAGATAAAAATACCTTTATTCTTTAATTAGTTAAATTTATCATAGAATAGCATGTGACAACCCACTATTTTGATATCCTAAGTGTTTTTTTTGTTTGTTTTGTTTTTCTTTTTAAGATTCCACTTTTATTAAATGTGATTGTTTAGGCACAACAATTTATGTAAGATAGTAATTTTTATAATTACCCAAGAAGTTGAAAGTTAATGAGAAAAAAATTACACTTAAAAATTTTTTTTCTGGACTTCTTTGAAAATGCCCTCCTACACCTGGGATGTGCATCATAGTAGGGCTTTCATGTGTTAAAATGTATCAAGGAAATTTTGCCTTAAAGAAATTTGCAAATTAAATAAAAGTTTACTATTTTTTTTTATTGAGATAGATATAGAACACTTTGATAGTAAAATGACAATCTCTTCTTGTTCCATTAAACTTAAAATGAAAAGGAGATGGCATATGTATATTTCTGGATATAAGCCAGAAAATTCCTAAATAAAAGAGTGACTCAGTTGACTTGCAGAACACTAGTCATGAAAGCCTAATATAAGGTTAAAACAATGATTGCTCAGCTGTGAAAATAAGTTTTAGAATCAAGTAAAATATTAAGCTTGTTAGTGTTCGCTTATTAAGTAGATTAATGTTGTTTATAAAATGACCAGTTGCAAAAACAAAGACAATGCTGAAGTGAATGTTTGCATGACTTGCTTTTAGTTTTGCTTTCCTTTTTCTGATTGATTAAATATTTTTCCCCCCTCCTAAATGCAGGGCTTCAGATAACAGGGAGCGTGCTTATGAACATAGTGCCTATGGACACCATGAACGGGGGACGGGAGGATTTGATCGGACAAGACATTACGATCAGGATTACTATAGAGATCCTCGCGAACGGACTTTACAACACGGGCCCTATTATACTTCTCGGAGTCGAAGTCCAAACCGTTTTGACGTTCATGACCCCCGATACGAACCTAGGGCTCGGGAGCAGTTTACACTGCCCAGTGTGGTACACAGGGATATCTACAGGGATGATATTACCCGGGAGGTACGAGGCAGAAGGCCAGAGCGGAATTACCAGCACAGCAGGAGTCGGTCACCACATTCATCCCAGTCTAGAAATCAGTCTCCTCAGAGGCTGGCTAGCCAAGCGTCTAGACCCACAAGGTCCCCTAGCGGCAGCGGCTCTAGGAGTAGATCCTCCAGTAGTGATTCAATCAGCAGCAGCAGTAGTACCAGCAGTGACAGGTAGGTTAACAGACTTTCATTTTAACAGATGAACTGTTGAATAAATTTTCACAAATTCTCGACAATTAGTGCTAATGATTTTTAGTAATGTTTGTAAAAGAGAATAATCTTAGATTCTAAGTATATGATGAGTGAAGAAACTTCGATTAGTGTGTAATTATTGAATTAAACATTCTGTCAAGTACCCAAAGCTAAGTGATGATTTACAAATACTGTTTCATCCTCAAGATGGTCAATATTAAAATTACCAAAAAGGAAGAAAAGTGGTAACTTTAGCTACGTGAAGCAGATCTTGTGCCACTGAAAATGTGGTATTTGAAGTTTTTAATTTCTTAGGTGTATAATATTTATTTCTAATGTCTGGTTGAAAATTTGTGAAAACTGGTTAAAGATGTATTTGTGAAATGTATTTTTGAAACATTTATTATAAATGACTAAATCAGCGTACAAACATATTTAACATCAAGGTGGTAGCCAATTTATAAACTCAAGTAGGATAGCGTTCTTTGAATGCAAGTTGTAACTTTATCCACTAGGTTGAGTAAGTTAATTTCATTAGTTGGGAATTTTTTTACAAAGAAATTTTATTCTCAAAATGAAAATAATAAATTAAAGGTAATCTTAACAGGAAACAGCTTAGAAGTTAGGTATGTGGCTTTTGAAATCATAAATCTAGGTAGACAGTGTAATTTACTACTTTTGTAATCTTGGACAAGTTACTTAAACTCTAGATCTCAGCTTCCTCATCTTTTTAAGAACTGTGCTTTATAAAGTTATTGTGAAGATCAAAATGAAAAAAATGTAAAGTGAATAGCTTGATACCCACATATGTTAAATAAAATCTGCCTTTAATATTTGCTAGCTATTATTATTACTACTTCAAATGTTGATAGTCTGAGCATTTCCCATTTCCCATTGTTACTCAACCTGCTAATCCTAGATATCCTAGTTTTAAATATAGGTGGTGTATATTTTAAATTTATGTGATACGGAGTCTTTGACCTGATTAAAATACCAGATTAATTACTTTTGTGTAGTATTGCCTGCTTAGAATTAATTTTAGAAAAGTACATGATCACGTAATTTATGAGTGGCTCCTTTTAGGCCTCCTACATTTTCCAATTTTGAAACAATAAATGGAAACATTTTATACATGTCTCTAGATATAAGTCAAACACTTTGGAAGATATAGCACTTAGTTTAGGAAATCAGGAAAGTTAAGTTCTGGCTCTAGCTTTGCAGCTTGGTGACATGGATGAGAATGCTTAACTTTTCTTGATTTCGTTTGGTGTATTGTTGAGCTAAATGAGTGACGATTCATTTGAACTTTATAAACTGATTATAAAATCTCATCATGTCCCACTTTCTCCTACATAGAAATGTCTAAGATGCTCAAGTTTTAGTCATTTTCCCCAAACCCACCTCATTAAAGGGATGCCATTGCATTCTGTTGGATCAAAAACCTTACTGAAAAGCCAGATGATTCTGGTGTTGAAGTTAGAAGAGAAACACGATATAAGTCCTTCAGGGTATTTGGTGGCAGTTACAGTGGTTTGGGATCTGGCCCTTAGCATCAAAGGCTCAAAAGCTTGAACAGATGAATTTGACGTGCCCTGTTTACATAATCAAAAGAAACAGTTCTGTGCTTCTGCATTTTTGCAGTCAGAAAGGTAGCTGACACAAAGGAAGAGAGAAGCAGGATGAGCTTATTAGAAAATCTACACGGAGACTGATTTACAATCATAGAGGATATTTCCTTCGTCAGTTCCCTGACTCATACTTAGGACTGGAAATTTTTATGACATAGGACTATGAAGGATGTTTAGTACTTGAGCAAGAAGAAGAGTTTTAGGCTAGACAGAGAACATTGTGGGCAGAAGAACAACTTGAAGAGATACAAGTGGGTGAAAGAATGTTTTGAGAACAGCAGGTCATTTAGAATGACTTAACCACACTAATGATTTTGGGTTTTATTCTTAATGCAGAGATGAGCTGTTGAAGGATTTTAAGAAGGGAGGTAGTTCGTTGAGATGTGTTTTTAGAAAAGGCATCTGGTGACTTAGAATAGTAAAAGACAGGGATTCTGATTAGGAGGCTATTTCAGTA
Organism: Eidolon dupreanum; assembly: GCA_028627145.1. Classification (NCBI taxonomy): domain Eukaryota; kingdom Metazoa; phylum Chordata; class Mammalia; order Chiroptera; family Pteropodidae; genus Eidolon; species Eidolon dupreanum. Next base: position 6,423,285 of record CM053502.1, read on the forward strand.
GCTTGGAGATGGAAAACTTGTACCGTGAGAGCACCTCAGAGACAAGTGGGAGAGACATTGTATTAAGAATCAGGTTATGCTCTTTTATTGAAAACAGAATGAACTTTAATGATGGGCGTTTCAGTACTGTTCTGTAATAGGACAGATCTTCTTTGTGCGTGCTGCAGAGCCTAGTATATTGCCTTTCTCAGAGTACGTGTTCAACAAACAGTTGAAATACTGAGATAATTCTTTCTTAATAAAGGATAAAGCAAAATCGATGTAAATAGCTAAAAGATTTGGTCATTATCTTGCAATTGAAGCAGGTGCACAGAGATAAAATCCTTTGGTGTTCAGAGCATATCCATTATCCTGGGGTTTGGCCTCCTTTTATCAGATGTCTTCTTTTCCTCTGTAATTATATTAATTTCAAAGTGTAATTTTGAGATGTTATGTAGATTTAGAATGTTAAGTATCCTTTTGGAAGAAATGAGTTATTTTTGTGCTATTTAAGGCTTAATGATTGTGAAACTGACATTTCAAGTCCTTTAAATATGTTAAAAGTTAACACCTTATAGTAGACAAAATATAGCTTGGTTTTAGCTATAGAAACAAGTTTCTATTCTGTCTGCATGACTGACTGGGAAATTAATCACCCTCCATCCCCCTTCATTGTTACAACTTTGATGAATAGAATCCTAGCAGTGCATTTCAAATGAGTAAACATGGGATTAATGGCAGTCTAGTTGTGAAGTCCTTATAAACGATACACTTACTATTTCTACAAAACTATTCACAGTATTTAAATGACGAGAACTGGAGCTTAATGGTATAAACTTTCCTGTGTGCAGCTCTGTACATATGTCTCTCTGTGTTGGTCATTTAGGGAGTGACTTTTACTTTCAACAGAAAAATATAAAGACCTAAATTTTACAAAAGCATTCATTTTAAAAGTCCTTGATTGAAGTTTAATGTACTTCTGTAGTTTTCTACAACTGGATTTTTTTTATCATGTTGTAAGAATTTTTTTTTTAATGCAGGCCAAAGGAATTGAAGAATTTATTGAAGTTAAATTAGCTCATAAATTTTCCTAGTATCGTAAAGTCGTTTTGACTGAGCTTTGCTTCTCAGTTTTTTACTTTGATCACAGCCAGAGATGAATTGGGCTGTTTCAGGGTCCCTGAACTTGGATGGGGAAAAAAATTACATCTTTTCCCTAACCTGTAACAAATTAATCATTGCCTCTTCCCATGATGGCAGCAGGCAACACAAAGCAGTAGTATTTAACAGTATGAGTTACTTTGTAACCAATATATAAATCCACTGATAATTTATTATTGTTGTAGATATCTCAAGATTGAGATTATAGTCATTATTACTGAGAAATAGTTATTAAACTCAGTGTTAGGTATTGTTTAATGTTACTAAAGATGTATTTACTACATCACAAAAATTTAAACATTTTAATAATCGTGTCAATATAATTGGTTTCCTTTTTATTCTTATCTGTTTTATGTTATGCATTTAGAAACATTATTCTGAAAAGTTGTCCATATACTTCAGATTGCTGAGAAGAGTTCCTAGCACTTTTGTAATTGGAGCTAGCTCTTGATTTTACGTTCTGTAAAGGTTTACTGAATGATGGGGGTGGGGGGGATGAAAGGGTAATGTGGAGGGGTTGAGATTTGGATAATCCAAAACCTTTTCTTGTTCTGTCTCCTCCCCTTCAATAGGCTACTTGCCTAAATCTCTTTTTAGGTAAAAGTTAACTTTTGAGTTTACATTCAGACATCCATTTATTTGACAAATACTGCTATATTTGTGCATCAAATTTATGGAATAAGATAGGTTGTTTGGAGCTCCAAGAATAGAACTAGTTTGGATTAAACATTGACTGTGGCTTATCTAAAACAGAAAATCTGCGTGTGTGTAAGAGTTCCTATGTAATTAATCTGGGTGTCTATAGCTAAGTGCATCTTTCTAGTTTTACCAAAGGCAGTCCCATATTCTGCCCTCATAAAAATTTTTTTGACTTCTGGTTAGCCTTTTCCTTTTTGTTCCTTTGAATCCTGTTGCTTTGTCTGAAGAATATGTCAACTACAGACTTTTATTCTTTCTAATCATAGAAATAGGCATTTATATGGAAACTTAAAAGGAAAACAGTAAGCAAAAATAACTACATGAAAATAACTGTAGTAGGTGACATCTCATTGTCTCTTGTCTCTGGCTTTCAATAAGTTATGTGCTTTAAGTTGTGCTTAGTTAACTGAAGAAATCTGAACTTTAGAGCAACCTTTCTTAGATTTAGAAAATGGAATAAGTTGCTTTAAATGTATTTGATGAAATTTTAGCATAAAATTATAAGCATGAAAGTCTCCAATCTAATAAGCACTTTTTTTTTATATAAAGACCAGTTCTGCTAATCATTTTATGAACAGTCTAGATATTATAGATTATAATTTCCTAGAGTGAGAATTTTACTTAAATGTCCTTTTGTCTGTGATTTGTTGGGAAGTTTAACAGTTCATTTATTTTAGTTATGAGAGATAATTTCCTTTCAAGTTCATGCAGAAAAACTTTCAGAATTGGTGTCATCTCGTAGTCTTGTAAAAGAATATTGGACAAGGCTGAAACGGTGAGGGGAGAAACCATTGGGAATGGTGACATTGCATGTGTCAAAGTGACAGTGACAGTGTACCTTTCATTTCTCTTACTTTGTAAGTATGCTTATTTAGAATGTTGGTTCGGGGAGGGAATGCTCATTTCATTACTTGGCTATTCAGTTTGCTATCATAATATATTAAGTGGTGGAAACTATCAGATACGGCAGCAGTTTTAGTATGTATGAAGTAAACGTCAGGTTTTTAAAATGTTAAAGGAGTTAGTAATTAGTGATTTGGGGAGCGACTGTTACAATGTATAATCATAAAAACACATTTGTCTGAGTTTATCAAAAGTGATCTATAATGTTTAGGCAGATAATTTCTGGATTCATTTGGAGGTAAATTTTGTTGCACTGTGCTTTCTTCTTCTCAGATATATTTTGTGGGACCAAAATAGTTTGTATTCACAGACAAAAGTCACTACTACTAAAAGTAGTATCTTTTAATTGCAGAAAAAGTGATATCAATGAAATTAGACTATATTTAGGAAATTGGTGATTAGAAATCAGGATTTTTTTTTTTCTCCCTGGCTATTTTGTTTGTAGCTGCATAAGATTGAAGTGAGAGTAGAAATTAAGTTGATTTCATTGCATAATACCAACCTTTCTCCTCTTCGCTACTCTAATACTTGTCAGTTTGAGAGGACTCACTTAAATTGAATGAGATTTTTTTGTTTTGTGTAGAGAAGATACCTGTGCCCAGAGACCATTGAACCATAAGTTATGCTAATTAAAATGCAAAAATCAGTGATTAGATATTTATTGATTTTCACTATAATAAGTGAAGTCTGTGTTTTGGGAGCATTCAGAGGATGTTCAAGGAGGAGCAGTCGAGTTTTATCTAAGCCTTTAAGAAGCCAAAGTCAAGGATAATAAATATCTTAGAAAGGATGTTTCTTTATTTTGCCTCTTATTTTCATTTGTATTCTTACTTAAAACCTAAGTAAGGTACCATATATTGCTTTAAATAGCAGATTTATTTCTGGATTTCACAGCCATTCTTTTCCTGTTTTGTTGTTTTGTCCTTATGCTTCATTTTTACTTTTTTAGGTAGTTGAAATTATCTGAGATTTCAAAAGGGAGACTCTTGCTGAAGATTAGTGTTGTGAATAAAATATATGCATTGTTCTGGACCTTTCCAACTATTAAGTGAAATTTTTATCTTGAAATTTGTAACTCTTATTTGTGATGGCATTCAATAAAAGCCAAGTAGTGGTTTTATTGACTGTATTCTCCCTCCTTGAAATATTGGTATCTAAGCTCTTTAAAAAGTTACCTATTTGGAGGGACATGGGTTGATGGAAAAAAGAACAACAGGCATATTAGTGTATCTGCAATCCTAGAGAAAACTATTAGATTTAAAATTCACATTGAGTCTTGCCTCCTTTTTAGTAGCTGCCTTATTAAATACCTATTACTTTCCAAAAGAATAAGCATTTGCTCATTTCTTCTTTAATGTAGTTTTGGGGCTGTGTAGCAGCATAGAATAAATGTTTAGCAGTGTGTGCTTTGGAGATATACACACACACATTTTAATTTTATTTTATTAGTACTATTTTTTCCATACCTATCAGTGGCAGGCAAACTGCAGAGATCACTTGAAGAGCCCACATTTTTGAAACACATTCCTTTCTAGACTGCCATATAGTTTATTACTGAGCAGTAAGCTGTATACAACCTTCTGTCTTTTGGGGTCATATTAGCCAGTCAAGCCTTTTTTTTGTTTTAAATGTGAGAAATAGAAGTGCTTGCTTTTCAATTGCTCTGGTGGGCTTAACTTCTATTATGGAGATCTATAAATAGATCCATTTCTGGTTTTCCTTTTTGTGTCAAGAGCAGCATTTCAGTAAGGCTTTGTAGAGGAGTAGGTGTTGTCAGCGTTAGGGTTCTATATGGAATAGACAGCCAGTTTTGGAAACAAGTGCTGGGCTCACCCATATTTGCTCTGTCTTAGTAACCTTTGCTTTCATTTCAGATCCTTTGCTGCTAGGGAAATGACAACTAGGTAGACTTAACTTTGAGAGTAAATGAGGAGAGTTCATTGTGTGCTGCCTGGGCAGCCAGTATGTCTAAATATTGTGGGGAAAGCTAGGAGGAACTGCTTGTTTGTGACTCAAACCAGCCTAATCTGGAATCATCCAGTTTGAGTTGGCTGCTTGCCACCTCCCAAAGGCTTCCTTATTTTGCCAGAGTTTCTGCCTGGCTTCCAGCTCAGGAGGTGGGGCATAGTGGAGGGACCAGGCAGGCTTCTGCACTGTACCTGGGCACAAGCTGCAAGGAGGAGCAGCTGAAGTGGCTGCTAGTTAACCCTGGTTTGTTCCTAGGAAGGAGGCATTTCATACATAGTAAGGAGCTGAGGGCTATAAGCTGGTGTGAGCTCTACTGTTGTTGCCAATCATCTTTCTGTTATTACTCCCTTGCTTTAACTATAACTTTCTTCTGCCCTTTAGAAGCTAAGGCTTGAAAAACAGCTTTTGCCACACTACTGCTTGGGTACATCACAACATGATCTGCTTTGGTGGTGATGAATTACCAAAATTTTATTTTATTAATTAATTACCCAAGTTCCCCCAAGAACTAGAGTCTATTTGAAGTAACGAACTGTACTGTACCCCCTTTCATTATTTCTACTTGGATTGTCCTGGGGTGTATTTTGGTTTGATTGATATGTGGAAGGAATGAAAATAGGTTTAGGATAAACTTGTGAACTGGTATCTTGTGAATTTTAATTTAATCTTGATGTAACTTTACAATGTTGCTTTAAAAATTAGCAGACAATTCAGATTTAAGTCCTAAATAACACATTTTAAAATTAAAAATGCTATGCCAAATTGTATTTGTTTGACTTGGAAGCAGACTCTTATGTAATTAAGCTTCAATTACAAATTTTTAGTGTCAGTTAGTTTGTGCATAAAGAGCCTCCTCAGTTTGCCTCTTTGGAAGAATAAAGGAGTTAACTAATGAAACATGGCCTAATTCCTGATCAGAGAACACTCAGAAGTCACTAAGAAATACTGAAGCCACAAATAAAAGAGAACATTTATTTTTGTCTTTCTGGATGCCAGGGTTATATAGAAAATGTAAATTTCCAGAACCTTGCTTATATTTTAAACTTTCAGAATGAAATTGAAGCCTTTGTTAGTCTATTTTACTTATGGTAAATTTACTCAACAGTTTTGATGATCTTGTTCTTCTCTTTTATCCCTTCTGAGTTGTCTTTACTCGGAGGCATTCTATGATCATTCTCAGAAACCATGGTCTAATTTCACTCTACCCTGAACAAAGAATCATTCATGCATAGAAATAAAAGAAAATGTGTTAGTCTCATTTTTAAATTAAGCATTTTTTTTTGAAGCTCAGAGTTAGCCAAAATTTCATTACAGGCATCCTCCCTTTAATTTTTTTTTTTTTTTTAAATCTGTATCTTAGAGTATAAACTGAATGATTGCCTTTATAAAGGATAGTTTTGTGTTGATTGCTTCTCCTGTGAGAAATGAAAAGAGCACTCTCTGGTAATTTATTTACTTAAATTATTAGTCATTTATTATGTTACATGATACTAGAGTTTACTGCTGCTAGAAATTATATAAAGTCACCTCTACTGAACATCTTCCTAAATTCACTTTGTATGATACATAAACTTCTTTCCATGTAGACAAAATAGAAAGTGAAACATTTTAAAATTAACTTTGCAAAATAGAGTTAATTTCTCCTAAGAATCTCAGTGTCATAGTCGACAATCTATTCTTGGTGTAGAGGAGATTAGAAATACATGTTAAGATGAAAGTATTACAATATATTCTTAAAATCAGGTGGGAAAACATATAGCTCAATAAAATAGGGCTGTACATATCTAGAATTTGGCTTAGTTAATATCCATTTGAGATTTTCTTAATGCCATTAAATTAAAAAAATTTTTTTTTAACTTGTATGAATTGTTGGTATAATCCTAATAAGGGATGGTGGGTTTTTTTGTTGTGTTTCTAAATCATTAACAAAGATAGTTTTAAAATTTAAAGTGGTAACGAAGTTTCACTTTTTCTATTAATTCCTCTGTACTTTTAAAGTGGAAATTTATGCTTATAGGAATTATTTTGCCTACTTATTGGAACTATCTGTAATTATATTCAGAAATATGTGACTTTATCAAGATAACACCCTGATATTAGATTTTCTTAATGGTGTGCGTGCGTGTGTGTGTGTGTGTGTGTGTGTGTGTGTGTGTAATAACCATTATTTTTAAACATAGTAAACCTCTATAAAATGTTGTTGCTCATAAATGGAATTTCTTTTAAGAATTATAGTGGCTTTAACATGGTCTGTTATTTAAAGGATGATGTGTTTGTTTATTGGGAGTTTTTGGGTTTTAGAACTAGATTGCCCAGCACTGAGTCCAGTAGCCACATGTGGCTATTGAGCACTTGAAATTTGGCTAGTGTGTACACCATTACTGATCAATGCTATAACATAGATGAACCTCAAAAACATGCTAAGTGAAAGAAGTCAGTACAAAAGATCACATGTTATATGATTCTATTTATATGAAATATCCAGAAAAGGTAAATTAATTTATGGATTCAGAAAGTAGATTACTGGTTGTCTAGGGTGGGGTGTGAAAGAGAATGGGGAGTAGTGACTGCTAATAAATAGGTATGAGGTTTCTTTGTGGGGTGATGGAGATGTACTAAAGTTATGGTGACAATTGCATAACTCCATAAATAAACCCGAACCATTAATTGTACACTTTTATTTATTTTTATTGAGTTTATTGGGGTAAAATTGGTTAATACATTTATATAATTTTCAGGTGTACATTATAATTTGACATCTGTATATTCTATTGTGTGTTTACCACCTAAAGTCCAGCTTCCTTCAGCTACCATATATTTGATCCCTTTAATTGTACACGTTTTAAATGAGTCAATTTTATGGCATGAAGTTATATCTCAGTAGAACTATTTTTATTTTATTTTATTTTATTATTTTACTTTTTTATTTTATTTATTTGTTTGTTTGTTTGTTTGTTTATTTATTTTTTAGACGAGGCAACCCTTGGTTGACCTCACAGATTGCAAGGATCTTGTCAGTTTACAGTCTCTTATTTTTTATTTTTTACGCCTATAGCACCTGGTCTTCCTAGGTGGTTTCCCATCCAAGTACTAACCAGGCCCAACCCTGCTTAGCTTCCAAGATCAGACGAGATTGGGCTTGTTTCACGGTGGCATGGCTGTAGACTCAGTAGAACTGTTTTTTAAAATACACACTGAATTTTGAAGACATAGCAAAAAATATTAATTTTTATATTGACTGCATGTTGAAACATTTTGAGTATATTACACTTAATATTAAAATTCACCAATTACTTTTTAAAGCAGCTACTTAAAATTTTTAAATTACATTTTTGGCTTATATTAAATTTCTGTTGAACAGCACTGTTATAGAAGGAAGTGCGCTATCAAGATACAATGTCACAAAGTAATTTGTGCATCCATTTAGTGCTTTTCATTTTGTTTAAAGAATAGAATCCATCTTATTAATTAATTAATTAACTCTCAAGACCCTTCTATTCTCTTTTAAATTTTGGATTAATGGAAAAGGTTATTTGGGACTCTTAAGCCTGAAGCATAGACTGAACTACTTTTAAATTCCATCTTTAACAAATTTGGTATTGGTCAAGCTAAAATGCTTGTTGATTTCCAGGGTGGCCAAGGGAATGTCTTAGCTGTTGAAAAACTTCAGTCTCTAAACCCCTAAAAAAATTAGTTTAATTTTCAAGAAGAAAATTAAGTTATCTTAACCAGAGTAATTTTTATTTTATTTTAAAAATCCTTAATCTGAAGATATTTTTAAAGTGATGGTGAATACTTCTGATAAAGATTTAAACTATATCTACTAATATACAGTGGAATTCTGGTGTTGGAATTCGAATAAGACACACATTTAATAGACACCCTGCTTCTAGACATGATTTATATAACCGAAACTGGGGACTTCCATGATTCTTTGAATGTTATTTTCAGTGGTGGAGAGAGGGGCAGACTTAGCCTCCTGAATGTGCTGTGTCATGGTGGTTGGAGCCATTTGGACTGTAGCTTTGTGTTTGTTTCCACTGGAAGAAACTGCAGAGGGGAAGGACTTTAGGCTGGAGTTTCCTAGTGAGTAATTTAAAGTCATTTATAAATAAATAAACAAGTTTACTAAATAGTAGATGGTTTTAGGCTTCCTGGTAGGGACTCAGATGACCTTCTAACCTCTTGGGTCTGGCACTTCCTTAACAGGGTTCAGAAGTGGACAATGGCAAACTTCTTTTTTATTCTGGATAGGAAGAATATGTAATTTAATTAGCATAAAAGTTAAATTGGAAAAAGGCAAAACCCAAAGCTCAGATTTACTTGTGGGTTTGGTAAAGGCTATAGCAGTTGCATATAACCATAAAAAACCCCTAACAACATGTTTTTACTTTATCTGTCTACTTTCTTGGTTTATGCTTTTTGAAACATTTTAGTTGTTCATACAAGAAATATATATGATTTTGCATACTATGTTCACTTAAGTGAGTGAGAAGATCTCACTTTTATATTGACAGTTTAGATTTCTCCTCAGTTTGTCCCTTGAATAAGGTATCCCGTGGGTGCACTAAAGGCTGTGCCACCACACAGAATGATTTCTTGTTCCTTAGGCAGACATGTTATATCTGCTTATTTTCGTGGAGCATGCGTATTTGATGTCTTTTGCTTTGAGTTACTTGAGTAACAGGTTTTCTGAGTCTTAAGGGATTGCCAAGAATATAATGACTCTGTAGGCCCAGGCTCTTTGGGATTTAAGCTAAAAGTACTCTGGACCAAGGTTTTTTTGGACATAGAATATTTAGAAAAATACTTTTTTCACTTTACCCACTATGAATTTTATACTTAGCAGAATCTCATCATATATCTACCTCCAAAAAATCTTAATATAAGACGGTAAGCAGCACTTTGTGACAAGATTTCTGCTAGTCCGTTATCTTATAATTCTTTAGGCCCTTTAAAGCCCACCAGAAAGTAAGCCCCATAATTCTTAGTAATAGATTAGTAAGAGCATAGCTATTTCCATTTTTCCTATTGTTATTAAAACAGTAGGTTTTGAAACCACCAAATTGTGTTTTTAATCTCCAAACTGTAAGGCTTCATTTTTTCAATAATTGAGGCAAAATATACATAACATAAAACTTACCATTTTAACTATTTTTAAGTGTACAGTTCAGTGGCATTAGGTACATTTATGTTGTTGTGCAACCATCACCACCAACCATCTCCAGAACTTTTTCATCCTCCCTGACTGGAACTCTATCCATTGAACAACTTCCCATTCTCTAAGTCCCTGATAACTACCCCTTCCACTTTCTGTCTCTATGAACTTGACTACGCTAGGTACCTCATAAGTGGAATCATACAATATTTGTCCTTTTGCATCTGGTTTATTTTACTTAGCATAATATTTTAAAGATTCGTTCATGTCGTAGCAAACATCAGAATTTCTTTTTTAATACTGAATAATGTCCCTTCAGGGTTTTTTTTGGGGATAAGCTTTAATTATCCAGCAGTCATCCTATAGATTAACCATGTTCCTTCTAGTTAAACCCACCCAAAGACAGTAATAAGCTTAAAAACATTAACTGTAGCTATAATTTTATCCCAAAGAGCTACTCTTATATCTTTTTGTGAGCAAGGTAACCCCATATAGTATATTTAAGCTCAATTTTAAAGTTACTTTTCTGTCAAAATAAGATACTCTTGAAAAGCAGTCTTTAATAGTTTTATTCCTCCTCTCATTTATGTAAACTGCTGGACTTCAGAATAGGAAGAGAAATAGAACCAATTATTTTAATTATTGTGGTTGAATTTACCACCACTTTAGTGACTATGAATACTAAGCCTATTTACTCTTAATCTTTCCTACCTATATGTTTAGACATGCTTAATATTTATTAGTACTCATAAATGAAAGCTAGAACTCTAAGAAAAGTCAATTTCTGAGGTCTAGATTTTTTACTGTACTTAGAAATCCTTAGGAAATAAATTACTAATTTTTTATATCAGCAATAAAAGCTGAGATAGCAGTAAAAAGAAAAATTAGTGCTGGTGGATTGTGGTTCTCTTTCTGCTTCTGCCTCTGTCTAATAAGAGAAAGCTTTCTTTTGTCAGTTTTACTGTTAATTTAGTTAATCTTTTTTTTTAATCAGATTTTTTTCTCATTAGACATCTTTGTAGATTTTAATGATAGAAAAATCTATGGGCCAAAACAAAATTGAAGTTAAAATTTTGGTTCCATAATCAAAAATGCATTTTTGCTTTTTAATATATTAATACAGTTTCAGTAAGCATCCTGAGTTTGAAGAATTTAGACACCTTTTCATTAACTGGC
>CM053502.1:6434828-6529660 GCA_028627145.1 Eidolon dupreanum
GTTTTTTTGTTTTTTGTTTTTTAAACTTTCTGGTCTCAGAACCCTTTCTAAATGATTGAGCTTTAGGTGATATCTATTGGCATTTACTGTATTAAGAGACAAAAATTTGAAATTTTTGTTTAATTTATTTGATATAACTATTTTTCTTGCTTTTTAAACTTTTAGTAGTTTCTTTGAGCAAAAATGGTTTGGAATTGGGCTGAGCCAAAGAAGTGGTTAGGAGTGCTCCACAGCAAGAGCTAGGGGAAAGACTTCGATAGAGAAAAGATGGAAATAAAACAAGGAAATTACTTGATGGGTTATAGTGTAAGCAGTTGCCTTATTTGGAAAGGCCTAATTGGCTTTTTGTGATTGGCTGTCCATAGGTTTGATTTCTTAACCTTGAGGCATTTATGAGTTTAGATTTTGGTTTGCTTACACAGGCTGCTAAGGTATTAGAACCACCTTGGCCTCTTTGTTTACTTAATTTAACAACTTCTCTCTTTTGTTTATCATCTCTCATATATGAGAAATTAACCAAAAATTGTTGATTAGCGCCACTCTCTTGGCCAATATTAGTTAAGTTCTTGTCTTGAAACTCATTGGTTATGATGTCAGGTTCATGAAAGAATTGTTTTTGTTGTTCATCTCATTCATTTTGTTTCTCCAAGTGCAGTTAAACCATCTGATGTACTGCTCATGGCTGCAGACAGGAATTTAAGACCCTTGAGAGGACATAGCCCATCAGGGGGACTACAGTGATGACTGTCATCAGATAATAACAAGAGACTGAAGTACGTTCCTTAATGAGGGCTAACTATGAACCAAACCAGTTGGTATCAGATAAATAAGGAATGTACCTGAAGCAGCCTCAGTCTGTTTTATTTAACCTGTTTGTTAATTTCTTGTATTTGCTACAATACCAGAGGTATCGATCCAGGTACAACAGGAGGTATGGCACAGACTTATGGCTTGTTCAGCCAATAAGTAATCCAGAGCAGTTCTGTTATTTAAAACCACCTTAGCCAGAAAGTCTAGGGACTTCATTGTGCAGCTATGGCCTTAGCTACAGTTGCCAGAATAAAGGAGAGAACATTGTCTTCCTATGCAGTAACAGGAAAAGCAAGTAAGCAAAAAGGCAAAAAGAATAAAGGTTTCGTATGGAGATGAAAATCTTCACCCATAATCATGGGAGAGCTGTCCACCTCAAGATATCTATCTGCTTCTGGGGAGCAACTTCTCTAGTCAATTTTAATTTTAGATCTCCAGCTAGTATGACCTAACTATTTTTGAAAACAAAAAACAGTGAGATGAATTGGCATTGTTTTATCTTTCCACAAATCTCTTTAATGTCTGATTTAATGAGCTAGATTTTCATAACTATTTCTGTATTCGAACTGTGATTATGCTTTTTTTGTGTGAAGTATATGAAGAAAATCTTGTCTCATACAGATATGTAATTAAAATAGGGAGGACCTCATAGACCTCCTAAAAGGACCCTGGGGGCCGCCATAGTACCTCATGCCACATATAGAGAACTGTTGCACAAAAAAAGATATGATTGTCTTGAAAATTTGGACCTGTAAAAAATTGGATGTAGAGAGATTCTTACCTGGTATGTGGTGCTGCATTCCATTTAAGAAATTATATGATTTAACTTCCCCTCCTCCCACATTTGATGGAAGAACCAAGCCTGATGGAAAATTATTTCACATCTTTTTTCTTTTGACTCAAGCTTATATATTAAGTAGAGAGAAAAAAAAATTATTAACTACCTGATGGAGGAGAATAAAGGTTGTTGGAAAATTGTCACTTGAGATTGTATTTGCTTTTAATGAATGGGCCCTATCAAATGTTTAAATTACAATTTTTTCTAGTTGTTTTAATTGCTCTTTTAAAAAAAATTATGCCAGATTTTTTTGTTTCTCAACTTAATTTAGTTAAATGTTTTTTAATCTCCCAGCTTAAAAAAAAATAGAGTGCATATTTATCATAATCAGATGTTTACAAATAATACAGAATACAGATGTAGAAGTTAGTCATTGGATGTTACTCTTGTATATGAACAAATTTAGTCCTGAGTCATCTTATAAATAGTATACCCAGTGCCTTGACACTTTCAGCATTTAGAGTCAAATGCTCGCTATAGTTCTGTGTATAAAATGTCTGTAGGAACAGGGATAGTTGATTATTTGACACCATAATTTGGTTTAAGAGACTTTTGGCATACCATATTCTGTTTGCTTATCAAGAATTGTCATATAACCATTGCTTATTCTTATGGAAATTTTATTTGATCAGATCAGCTTAATTATCTAAGTAATTCTAATTAAAAATTATAATCACATATAAGAAACAATTCAGCCTTAATTGTCTTATGTGCTTAGGAGAAAAGAATAACTAGATTTCTTTTAAATTGTATTTATTTCAAGTTCTCTATTAATTAGAACTTTTAGTTGATGTTGAAAATGTAATATTGATGTGACCAGGTAAATTTAAAGCCTACTTTCTTAAAACTATTAGTTGATTCACGATTATTACTACTTTCAGACAGTTTAAATTGGAATAGCTTCATAGTAACTACTTTTGGCTTTTAAGAAACAACTAAATACTATAGATCTTATGTTTTGATGAACTGTTATGATTCTTCAGTGAATATGAAAATAAGAATTTAAAAAAAAATTAAAATTGACACATTCTAAACTCTCGGGCTTTCTGTCAGTTTAATAAGATTGAAAATTATTTGGAGGAGGGGGGGTCTCAATCTGAGTCCCCATGTTGATTCAGGATCTTAAAATTCATAGTACATTTAGTAGACTATACTGGAAATGTACATGGAAGTTCAGGTTAGCATATCAAAATGTGAACTCAAAAGTTGTATCATTTTATCATTTAATAATTCACTTTAAAACCTTTCCTCCTTTCTAGTTATCACTTTAAATTGGTCTGCAGATAATTCTGCCAGTTAAATTCTACATCAGATTGTTTCAGATTTGGTATAGTAGTAGGGAATTCACCAAGAGCGTGATGACATTTATAACAAATCAGATTTCCATCACTATTTATTTGTACTTTAAAATCATTGTTACCATTGATCATCTTCTTTTCCATTTTTATAATAGACACAAAGAACTTTTTTTTGTGGCCTCATTAATTATTTCAATAGCCAGAAATTCTGCTTTTGCCAATATTTGTTTACATTTTTACCCAATATTATTAAAGAATTTTTATGTATGTAATATTGGTAGTATTTTAATTATTTTCTTTAATAGTTATTTTATGATTCATTGGAATTAAGCTGATAAGTCACATAACATTCTATACTGTAGTCATCCGGTGGCCTTGCGAATAGTCTTGTATTGCTTAGAGTACTTAATATATATTGCAAGCATTTTTCTCCTTTGCTAAAATAGAAGATTGATTTTGTTAACCCTTAATTTGAATGAAAATATAGTATCCTATTCACTTAGTACTGGTAACACTACTTTACTTTTGCTAAATGATCTAAAAAAGAAAACTCTTTTTATAGTTGGGAAAACTGAAGCCTAGTGGTTTTAGGAGACCTGACAATGATGACTTGCAGTTCTATCTGGGGGCTTTTGTCTCATTCGTTTGCATTTTGTAACTCAGATATCATCATTTGGCTCTTACTGGCATAGGTTTATTTTTCTATGTTTCAAACTACAGAAAGCTCTGATAACCTCATGACGTTTTCATTTTTTTTTTGTCTTAGCACGTGAGAGATAAATAAAAATGCTGTGTAAATTCTTAGTTATAACACCCTGTTTTCTTATAGTATTTATTTTTTTACTTTTAAAATAAGCAATAGCAAATTTGCCTCAGATCCTGGGGTTGGATATATTAATTAGGCTGATGTAGAGACTGTCTTGGATATGAGAGCTGTTCAAATGAAAAAAATAAAACCACTGTCTTTCCTATAGTGAGTGTGCTTAAAGGTGGATTAACCACATAGAGTTATATATAAAAGTATAAGAGAGAGAAGGCTTCCACAACAGGGAGAGTTGAGTATGAAGCAGAATTTTAGAAGCTTGTAAATAGCAGAACCTGTAAATATCTTTTTATTAATCTATTTGAGAAGGCTGTAAAAGAACTTAAAACCATAGCAGTCTTGTACATTTAGTACCAAAGAGAATTTTATATTTCTCATATAGTTCTTAGGCATAATAAACTTGTTTAAAAACTCTCTCAATCTGACCATGTTGGTACTATTTCTCCTTGTCTCTCAACTGTCTCCCCATTTGAGGATTGTATTAAATTGAAAAGAGTAATAAATTTAATTTCATTGACTCTCATTTCCCACATTCACATAGAAAAGAGCCTATAACTAACAAGACTCAAGCACCTTACATAATATTTCTTCATTAGACCTTCAAAAAGTTTTAAATTAAAATTGCCTGGGAAGTTATTTTAGGTATCTGTGTTTTCCTAAAAATAATTTATTCATGAGGTGATAGTAGTAGAATAATAGTAACAGAGCAGTGCCACTTTATTGAATGCCTTCATATTCCAGACTCTGTAAACCTGTGGATAATTTTATTTAATTCTTAACCATATGAGAATAGTTACTGTTATTATTTTCATTTTACACATGTGTGAAACTGAGGCCTAGCAAGAGGTTTAATGCCTTGTCCAAGAATACAATCTGTTATGTCTGAGCCAAAATTTGAGTTGAGCTCTCTGAATTCAAACCCATATACCCACTGTTCTATCATTATTACCTTTAAGTGAATTGTGTTTATTTGCATTTGGAAAAAACTTGAAATTTTGCATGGAATGAAACATTTGTCTTGAGGTGGCATGTGGTGGTGAATGTTTTTGCTTCCACATTCTCAGACCAATGTTTGCTGTCTTCTGCTATGTCTGAAGGTAGAATATGAAATAGATGTGGAAAGACCAAGTGCTGTAGGCATTAATAATAATAAAAAAATAAAATAAAAATAATAAAAAGAAAAAAGAAATTGATGTGGAAAAGGAAAGGGTGTTCTGACATTTCAGACCTAAAATTTAGATCTTTTAATTATTGCTTATTGATTATTTAATTATTGCTACTTGTTGATTTTAAGAAATTTTATGTACTACTCATTTTCTGTTTGTCTTTTCACTAAAGTTTTTTTCCCTTCTGCAGCACCGATTCCAGCAGTAGTTCAAGTGATGACTCTCCAGCCCGATCAGTTCAATCCGCAGCAGTCCCCGCACCCACTTCCCAGTTGCTTTCATCCTTGGAAAAAGATGAGCCCCGTAAAAGTTTTGGGATCAAAGTTCAGAATCTTCCAGTACGCTCTACAGGTAAAAACTCTACTTTCCATCGCTCCTACTATGAGGAATGAGAGACTGAGCAACTTGTATTCTGTACTTTGTAGTGACAGTAAGCTTTGTTTTTGTAATTCATTAATATTTAATACCATGCAAGCAAAAAGAAAAAGCAAATGATTATTATAACTATATAGTTTTCTAGTTTGTTATGTATAAAGATTACATGTTGTTTTATTTGTACTTATTATATACAAATACATATATACATTATATATACTATATGCATGTATATATACATAAAGATTGTATAGTACATGTTATATAAAGAAAAGCATGGTTTATTTTTGAATAAATATGCTTTCTGGATTAACTTGATACTAGGGGAAATTTGAGATGATGAAATTATAAAAATACTATTTTCAGTTAGATTTATTTTATTGGCCTGGAGTCCTGTGTTATGTGAAATAACTTTGGACATGAAATTATGATAGAAAACCCATTTCAAAATATTAAAAACAGTTTAAATGAAGAAGGTCATTAATAATGGAAAAGTCTAGTGAAAAGCTATCATCTTTTACTCCTGACATTTTTAATTGACAATTGACCATGATATACTGTTATTCTTAAACTAGGCATATTGAATATGTAAACAACTGTTAGTAGATGGTCACACCAACAGAGACCACACTAAGTATTTCTTAGCCAAGTGCATTTTAGTGATTACTTAAATTATTTATTAAACAGCCTATGAAAAACCTACATACTAGGTTTGTGAATAGGTAAATTAAGACACAAATGTTGATGAGCTTTGGATTTAGATTACTTAGTAATTCAAGAATGGACAGGAGGTAAAATTGGCTTGTCTTTCTATAAAATCTTAATTTTTATAATGAAGCAAGCAATTTAACACAAGACCCCCCAGATGGTACGATACGTCTGTAAAAGGCCTCAAAGTTGTTTAGCATGTCGTATGTGCCACTTCCCACACATTTTTGTTATTGAAATGATGCTTAGAAAGCTATAAGTATGGCTTTCTTTCTAAAGTCTTTAAAACTCTTATATATGTATGTAAAGTTTTTATTACGAGTTTTAAACATAACCAAAAGTAGGAGTAGCAGAATTAACCCCCTTACACTAGACTCCAGATTTTAAAAAATAATAAATCTTCTAACACCCAATTTATTTTTAGAATTGTACAGTAGTCTCCAAAATGTCTTTTTTAGAGTTATTTTATTTGAAAAATTAATGTTTTAATGCTAACAAAACTTAGGTCAGAAATCAGGCTAGTGATTTAGTAGCTTACTTATTGGGTTGTAACTAAAATAAAAAAATAAGCAACTTGTTTTTGTTTGGGGATTTAGATACAAGCCTTAAAGATGGCCTTTTCCATGAATTTAAGAAATTTGGAAAGGTGACTTCAGTGCAGATACATGGAGCTTCAGAAGAGAGGTATGGTCTGGTATTCTTTCGGCAGCAAGAGGACCAAGAAAAAGCATTGACTGCATCAAAAGGAAAACTTTTCTTTGGCATGCAGATTGAAGTAACAGCATGGATAGGGCCAGGTAAGAGACAAGGAAGCTGAGTTTTAGTGTAATTTGTATTCCAACTTATGAAAGGGCAACATATTTTCCTGAATGTGGTCACTATTCCAACTTTATTGACACACTTCCAGTGTCTTCTTTCTTTAAAGAGTGGTTGCATTTATTTAGTTAGGGTAAAAATTATTCTCTCCATAAAGGAGAAATGCTGACTTTTAACATGAGTCTGAAAGGCAGAGTTTAGCCCCTTGTTGAGTCCTGCCTTCGCGAAAGGATTAAATTGATTGAGGTAAAGAGATAGTTCCTAGGAGAATGACAAACAGAATTAGCCTGAATTAGAAAACAAACTACTTATTATATCGATATGAGGGACTAGTTAGACTAGTTTTATTTCTGTTATGCCCAGCACAAATTGGATATGTTATTCTAGCTTTCATGACCTTGAGAGATAATGACAAAGATGCAGTCTTTTGAGTATGACCCATTGAGAATTTCAAGGGGACATTTTCTTAGCTTGAACCTACCTGTAAGACCTCTTGTAAGGTAGGAAGTCTGTCTACTCAGGGATGGCCTTGGGTCAGTGTTTCTCCTGTTTAGAATCACCTGCAATGCTTGTTTAAAGTGCATACTCTTTAACCTTACCTCACCCACCTTACTGGTTCAGAATTTGCATAGTCAAGTTTGCGGATCCCTAATTTAAGGCAACCTGTGAATATATTTGTAGAGGAATGAATAGAAACGTTATAATTATGCAGTCACACTACATAGCTCAGACAATCGAACTTTAAGACTTTGAGTGGAATTTATAAGGTAAACATAACTCAGTTTCTTTGAATATTCATTTTATTTGACAAGAGGAAAAAATAGAATTTCTCTGATAAGAATGTGTAAATGGTATTTTTGTATTAAAACAGGCACAGAGGTATTGACCGAATACTACAAAATGTGCAAAATTTTGTGATAAAACACAGGAATTCAAAGGAATATTATCTTTGAAAGGAATTCTAGGTTATGCCTTCATTTCCTGTCTCTTTGCTAGGTTCGAGATGTACTACCCTAAGTTATACTGAGCTAAAAGCAGCTCAGGAGGTCTTATTTAACAGATCTGGAGCAGGTCAGAACTGATTTGAGGAATAATATATAGAATGTTATATAATCTATATACGTTTTTAGAGCCATCTATAATTATTAAGTAGCAAGGATCTAATTCAAGGACATTATCAATAGGGACCCTCCGATCTGCAAGTGGTGGAGCACTTGCAGAGATTTTTACTGTAAAAAAAACAAAACAAACAAACAAAAACATTATTTAACACCAGGGATGTAATTGGATTTTAACCATTTACCACTGAAGATTTTGAGTAGTTTGGTTGGTTCAAGCATAGGAAAGCTGAAGGTCTTTTCCCAGACAGGACAAGGCGAAAACATCAGTTGAATAGGCTGTTTGAAAGCAATTGATTCTGAGTGTGGAGACTTGGTTAGAATTATGCTGTTAGATGGTTTAAGTCATAAATGTTTTGTATTGAAATGTATGAAGCTGATTGTGTCCTAAGGTCAAGGACCTTTTGGAATTAAAAAAATTCAGCTCTAAGAAGCTCTAAGTCCCTGGTGGCTTCTAAGATTGTGCTTTCTTATTCCTGTGCAGTGTTAACAATCCCCTAAGCATGAAAGAGTTTGTTCAATGATATGTCAGCATTAAGACTTAAACTGGTTATGAAGATTAAATAGATTACATGTGCAAAATTCACCTTTTTCGTTGCTAAACTGAATTTCCAATTTTGAAATTTTTACTGAGCTATTTGGTGGAAATGAAGCCGTTATAAATTTTAATGCTTGCAAATCATGCTTTATCCTTCTGATTCTGCCTTTTGAAGTATGAACCTCAAGATGTGTCTAAATTATTTTTTTCTTTTGAATTTTTCTGCTTTTTAAAATGAAATATTCTTAAATATGTGCACTCTTAGTTATATAGTTTCCAGAAGACCTAGTTGGGCTTGAAATGAGAGATGCCCTTGAGAGATAATGATGAAAATATGGAGACAGGTAATGAGCCCTGGGCAGTTTTCAACTCTGTGAAAAGTATGTATTCTTTGTTGACACTGGTAAGATTAAGCTGAGCTGCCACTAGAGCTTTCAAATTGGAATCAGGAGTAAGATGTATTCTGGCTGAGTTCACTCAACAGCTCAGAAGTTGAGCCTTTTCAACACCAGTGTTGTCATTGATGGCATCACTAATGTTCATGGCTGACACTAAACACTTTCAGCGAAGTTGATTCAATATTAACTTTTTTGGATGGCTTTGTTTTACATTAAAAAAGAGAACATATAGGCTGCATTATAATGATCAACAAAACATTGAGTGTCCCTGCTCTAGACCAAGTTAATAAGTGGAGCTTCAGAGAAAGCGTATTATTGCATTACACATCAAACCAGGGCTTTTGATCCTAAGAAGCAGAAACTTTGACATTTGGTCTCTTTCTGCTTGTTATTGAGGTCTGTGCAACACCAAAAGAAGATATTTCACAAGTGTTACTTCAATCAGTTTTCATACAGATATTATTCTTATATCTAAAAATTGCTGCATTTAGACAGTTGGGTTATGTTAATTAGTATGAGAAATATAAAATTAAATATTTTATTAAATGTTTAATGAAGCTGGACAATTTCAGCCGAGTTATGTGTATTTCAGATTGTAGTTTTCTATTCCACATTGAGAGCCTGCTACATAATTTTGGAACCTAAGATTAGGCTAAAATTATCGTTTTTGCTGGGGTTTAAAATCTATTTTTGTGTTAGTGATTATTTTTAAAACAAATCAGCTTAGCAGTTTGAAATTCAGTCCACTGTTCTATTTTAAAGATCAAACAAAGTGTTACTTCCCCCTACTTTTTAGAACAAGTTTCTTTAGCCTTTGTATTCCTCTTTTGCTTTGGATTTAACAAGAGGCAGCTATTTCTGAAGATGTGTATAATTTTTTGGCTTGTGTAAGTACTCGAGCCCAATATTTCAGAGATTTAGTGTCTTAAATATAGATTTTTCCCATAACATGTAAATACACATTAAAACACTCATTTCTCTTTTTACTCTGCCTCCATTCCACTTACAGAAACAGAAAGCGAAAATGAATTTCGCCCTTTGGATGAAAGGATAGATGAATTTCACCCCAAAGCAACAAGAACTCTGTTTATTGGTAATCTTGAAAAAACCACTACTTATCATGACCTTCGCAACATCTTCCAGCGCTTTGGAGAAATTGTGGTATGTTGCTTTTCACAATAAAAAGTTTTAGATCTTTGTCAAAAATCATAAAGCATAGTACAGATTATATTTAGGAAAGGTGATATTTGGAAGGCGTGATGAATACTTTTCTCATTTGCTGAATGTTTTTAACTCCTGCTAAAAGATTAGGAAGACACACTGGAGACTATTATGTGTATATGTAAAAATACATAATGTATATTTGTTTTTATTTTGTTTAGATATACTTTTTTCTATCCATTTTCCTTATTTTTCTTTTTCCATTGGTTGCTGTTTTAATGCCACCTGTAGTTCTCTGGGTTGAAAGGAAAATCTGGAAGAGAAAACATGTTTGTGAGAAAGAAACAGCAGATTAACATATGGTTATTGTGTTACCACAATGCACATCAGCAGTACCTCGGGGATTACTAGAGCATGCATGTCATGCTAGAAGCTCAGTTCTGTGCTGAAATTTTAATTGGAATCACTTTTTATATTATGCAAGTCATTGTTGGATTTAGGAATAGAAGGATTTTTCTGTTCCCTATGACTCAAAACTTGAGTAATTTGTAGAGAAAATATTTTGTTTACAGCTTTGTACCCTTGGGATAATACTATTTTGTTTAGTGTTTTGAAAAAAAGTAAGGAAATTATTTATATCTTTTTTAAGACTTTTTATTAATAACAGTGAAGAAATTGCTCTAGTATATTTGTACTTTGGAGATTAAAAAAATGTTTTGGGTAGGAACAGCTATTGTTAATCTTTCAGGTGTGTGTATGTGTGTCCATTTATCTGTCTATTTATCTTAACTTGCACACTAATCATCTAAGCAAAAGTTCTTTATTTTTTTATAATCTAGTCTTCTGAATGAAACATTATTTGTCCTTGTGGTTCATCTAAACCCCTTGTAATTGGGACTGGGGGCAGGAGATAGAAGTGGTTGGTAGAAAGTAAAGAAAAAAACAAGATATATATTTAAAGAAATATACAAGCAAAACATTCATCTTTTTCAATTATTTTGATTTTTTTAACGTTCTTTTATTTTTTGTGAGAGTAGTATATACTGTAATTTCAGCTTTACTGTCTACCTAGGTGAGTGACTTGAAGTTCACATTCCTATGTTGGCTCCAGCTGCTGCTTTCTTTAGACAGTGATCTATTAATTTGCTGTTTGGCATTCAGAAGTCTATGAATTGATAAAATTTTCAGACATAGTGTTATTTGAATGTAGCTGCTAATTTTTGAGGAGTATAAAAAGTTGTATTTAGGCACATGGGCACATCTTCATCACCAGGGTTGCTAAAAATGGAGCAATTACTGTGTTTTTAGAGCTGTGCTTCCCAGTAAGGTGGATACATCGGTATTCTTTTTGAAACATAATCTCATCGTGTTTGCAATGCTCATGAATATAACTATTTTAATGAAACACAAACTTTGGGGATATGGTCTGCTGCTTACTGATAAGATTATGCGGTTGCCAGAAAGAGCCTGATTAGTGGGTCTACCCACCAGTATTCTTTGGAGACTGTTTCTCTTCAGCAGAATTTTCCTAGGTTATTACATTCTACATAGTAGTGACAATCAAACAATATTTATTATTAGAACACTTTCGCATATAAAGGACCCACCAAGCAGCTCTTTAGATGCATTTTACTTGTTTCGCTCTTTTAGGTTTTGATTTCTGTCTTGTTACCCATAAAGGAGGCTTAGATAATCATAATAATTACAATATGTAGCCTAGGTCATTATTGTTTAAAAACAAGTTTTGCCATCCAAGTGTCTGGTTTTTCTGGACCATTTTCAGTGTAAGCCAGGTTTTTTCACCACCTTCTTTAACTAGGTGGTACCTGAGTTATCAGTTGTGACTACAGGTTTTGAGCATTCTGAAGAGATGGAGGTGTTCCTTTATAGAGTGCTTCTTTAATCCAGGGATGGTACTCTGATGCATTTTCACAAAGTAGTTCAAGTATCTATATACCCATTCATTCTGGGTATGAGAGATTACCATATTTATCAGTCACCAGACTTGGTTCATTGAGATATACAGACAGAATGAGTCTTTCTCTATTGTTATAAATTTCTCTTAAGACAGGTATTGCGAATTTTAAATTTTGAGTTGCAGTGCAGTTGCTCTTCAGCAAAGAGCTTCACATGGGAAGGATTTCAGAGTTAGTGGCTACAAATGCTGTGTTGTGTAGTTTTTTTAGACTAATTTACAGTTTCATTAAGGTGTACAGTTTTAACTGAGACAATGTTTTGGGGAATATGACTTGAGAAATATATATCTCATATAGACTCGGTTTCTGATTTATTTTCTTGTTGGCATATCACTAAGTGGTATCTGTTGGCCTTTTCAGGATATCGATATTAAGAAAGTAAATGGAGTTCCCCAGTATGCGTTCTTGCAATACTGTGATATTGCCAGCGTTTGTAAGGCTATTAAGAAGATGGATGGGGAATACCTTGGAAATAATCGCCTCAAGGTAAAGGAATTTGCATAAGTTATTGCACTGTTATGATTTTTAAGATTTGGAGTTTTGTGTGCGTATGACTGATTGTTTTAAATTACAGTAGATAACCATAAAGGTGGTACACATCTCTGCATCCTCATCCTGTTAAATATAATCTGAATTAAGACTTGCTTATCCAGCTAGGATTACTTTTTTGTAAATTTTTAATTTAATCAAATGGTTCCCACGTGAGATGTTGGTTTGATAAGATTTCTATAGAAGATAGGTTTTCTCAGAATTTGGCAGTTCATGACATTACTAATAGAAATTTTGCCTTTTATTTTCAGCTGGGTTTTGGAAAGAGCATGCCTACGAACTGTGTATGGTTAGACGGGCTTTCTTCAAATGTGTCGGATCAATATTTAACACGCCATTTCTGCCGATATGGGCCTGTGGTAAAGGTAGGTGGAAGGTTTTGGTGTGGTGTGTAGTTTAAAACTACTTCTGACTCTTTTTTTCTTGGTATTCTGTCCTTTCAGTCTCAGTTTCAACTTTTTCTTTTCTTTAATGACTCATACATCAAAATTCTCCTTTTCAAAATTTGGCATAGAAGGGCATTTGCATCTCTTATACTAGCTTATGATATGAGTATTCTGAAGAACTATCTTTGAACCAGCCAAGATGATTAATTTTGATACTAATCTGCATAATACTGTTTCTTAGGGATTTTTATATGTTATATTAAAATTAGGCAGTCTAATTATATAATTGTTCACAGTCATACTAATATGTAATTAGACTTGATTTTTAAAAAAATTTATCATGACTTTAAAGGGACTTTCACACAACAGAATGTTCATGTAATCAATGTTGATGTAACACACTCACAAACATAATAGGAAAAGGGATCTCTGGACCCTGTTCCATTATGTGAGGATAAAGCTTTAATTCCTTGAAAGCAAATTTACACTGTAGTGGCCATGTTTTATAATTTTGACATGTCTTTAAATGTAGCTTTTGTTTGAAGAAATACACATCTTAAACATGGCTGGTGTAAATAAAAATCTGCTTTCAGATAGTGCTACTTATGACCAAAATTCACTGAAATTTTTTGTTGGTTCAGTACTCTTTATATTCTCTCTGCCAAGGGTATTGATTTATTTGAGCCCAAACTAGAAGAATGCTTACTTAATATAGCAGGTCCTCATATAATTGGCATTTCATTCAACATTACTTCATTATAATGTTGATGAGTTGATGAGGTACTGTAGGAACTTAACTCTTAGCCTGTGATAAAATTGGTTTTGTTACAGGTCATTTTGCTTCAGGTCACAGAACCTATTGATACTAAACAAGGACTTACTGTACAGTACAGTACTCAGTCAACATGGAAAACAAAGTAAAATACAAAAAAAACACGAATAGCCTACCTCAAGCCACAATATGCACGATTCTAAACAGGCCCTACATATTTTGTTGTATTTTCACTACAGCATCATCAGGAAAAGCCTGAATTTTTTCCTAGAATGTAATGTATGTATTTTTCCTTGGCTGTGTCTTTGGGACTGACACTAAGTCTAGTGGATGAGGCCCTTAATTTTCTGGTTTTTGTTTGTTTGTTTGTTTTGCTTTGTTTTACAGGTGGTGTTTGACCGCTTAAAAGGCATGGCCCTGGTTCTCTACAATGAAATCGAATATGCACAGACAGCTGTAAAAGAGACCAAGGGGAGGAAAATTGGTGGGAATAAAATTAAGGTATGCAGAATGACTAAACAGAAGCAAAACAAAATCATATTCAGGTCCTGCCCTCTTAATTACTGGCATTTTGTAGTCTGCCAGCAAGGGGAGTAGTTTACAGCATGTACCTTATATGGCCTCAGTTTTTAAGGGAGGTAATTATACTTTTTATAATTGGCTACCTGAAGGCACAGGGTCTTTTAAACTAGTAAGCACAGAATATTCCCTAAAAATCCTCTCATTCGAGGAATTGTGCTTCTCTGTGCCCTGGGAACCTGATGTTCCTGTGTATACTCCTGGTGCAGGCTGGCTCGCAGTCACCTGTGTGTATCTGTGCACCTAGGAGCTTGAAGTGTCAAGCCAGTGCAGCTTCCTTGATTATCTACTCTTCCTCTTCTTTCCTCCTCTCCTAAAGAGTGGGTAACCACTGAAAGCACGATATTTTGGTATTTTGTTTAAAAACTTCTGTTTATGATAACTCGAAGAAATTTTTTAATTTAATAAATATTATTGTTAGATTGAAATAAGTCTTTTCAAAATAAGGTACTGATAGATGATTGGTATCATATGCTTTGATGATTCTGAGGCACAGCTGTGAGTAATGTTTAAATGTTCTTACGTATTTTTTTTTATGTTAACTATGCTTTCAGCAAATTTATGCATGGTAGAGTTTGCTGGATTTAGTTGATCTGATTATTTAATTGACAACCTAGAATCCTGCAAGGTATTGTTTCAGTTTTCTATTTTGCTTTTTATACTCCTTTAGATTGGGTTCTGGAACTCTAAATTATAATTCTTTATCAAGATTTGTGTAGAAATTGAGAGAGATTTAATGTTGACAAAATATAGTGTCAGTTATGAGGACTGTTTTACTTAATTGAGATAGATTTCTCTTTCTTGAAATTTTTAAAATCTGAAACTTGCATCAGACACTTGCTCTTATTTTCTTTGAAGGTGGATTTTGCAAATCGAGAAAGTCAGCTTGCATTTTATCACTGTATGGAAAAATCTGGTCAAGATATCAGAGACTTTTATGAAATGTTATTAGAAAGAAGGTATGTAATTTAAAACTATCAGCATAGCTCGCATTTTAAAATTTCTAATATGTATAATTTACATGGGAATAAATTTTGTATTTTACCCTTTTTCTATTCTGATTCCAAAGAAAAACCTCTTCCCTTCTTTCCCTTCGTAGAGAAATACAGGTTTATTTTTATAAATCCAGTTTTCATGTGGTTTCATGGGAATTGGGGTAACCTATCTACATTTCTTACTGCCTGCTCCTACAATTTGAAAGTTATTATTTTGCCAGATTATAACTTTACTCAGCTTTAAATTAAATATGATAACATGTCAAAACACATTATAAACTATTAAATGTCCTATATAGTTAGTAATGACACCATCCAGGTTGTCACCATGCATGTGCTCATACAATCAATTTTTAAAAACTCGAACTTTCAAAGGACTGTCAAGAGCTTTGTTTTAATTTCTTATCTCTTAAATGATTTGTGAGTCAGTAAGCCAAAACATATATAAATTATTAACTTTAGCAATGTAAAAAGTAAACCTTATTTCTCCTTGTTAATTTTTTTCAGTCGGTCATGGTATGTAGTATTTTTTCTGCTCCTTGTAGAAAATAGTACAGTTCAGAATCATTGAAGGTCTCACAGTCTGATTCAGGCTATTTCTATTAGCTTAAAACTGCCCCAGAACTAATGATTAATTACTTGTTTTAGACTGAATATGTTAAAATATTCTAACATAATGTCACCAGGTTCTTCAGTAGCTGATCACATTTGAAATTAAAACTATCATTCATATGATTAAGCTCTTTGTCCAAACATGACTGCGTAATTAAGTCTTCTGGAATATTACCACTAGATCTCTACTCTCGTGCATATGTGTTAGACAAAAGGCTGTGTGGGAAAAATGCATTCAAGTATAAAGAACGCCAAATCCTAATCATGCTGCTAGAAACCTGTTGAGTGCATTCCCTTTTTATTGCTGCTTCTTGCCACTTCATTTTTATTTAAATCGTGGAAAGTATATGTTTCTTTGAGTAATTTCCTTAGGGAATATTTAGTGGTCATTGAATACTTGGAAGGTTTTTAAAGGAAAAATGTTCCTCACGGCCAAATTCTCAAAAGCTCAAACTTTTAAGGTTTCGATGTGGTTTTTTTTCATTAATAGATTGGAATCCACATTCCAAGGAATGAAAAAATCAACAGTGCTTCAGGTGGAAAGTCAGTCTTGATAGGCTTTTCTTGGTCAGTTATGTATGAGTGTGAGTGTGCACACGTGCGTGCGTATGTGTATATGCAAAAGAACGAGTATGTAGAGAAAGGAAAAAAAGTTCTCAATCATGGCTCCTCAAGTGGCAGTTCGAAGTTACTGTTAATACTTTAAATGCTTACAGGAATTCTTACCTGTAAGAGAGTGGAAAGTATTAGTGGTCTAGAGGCACCTAAGACATAAAAAATCCATTAAGATCCTCTGTGCATACGTTAAATACTTTTCAAAGAATAGTGTCTTTTGAGGTTTGGATAATACTGTGTGGGTGTTCAAATTTTGTATATTACTACTTAAATCACTCATTTTACTGATGATCTGGCTCTGGCTTTGTTCTTACTTCTTACTAATGGTTATTTATCCCTGTTAAACGGAGTTTATCTCCCAAAGTAGGAAACAGGAGGGTGGGAGACTTCACTGTAACCCTGTTTTGTCCCATTTGGTTTCAGATGGTAGTGTTTATGGAAAGTCAGAGGTCAAGAAAAGTAGTCCAGAGAGGGAGAATTACTGCAGTTGAACTTAAGGATCTTTGTTTTTTCCATAGAGTAGAAAGAAGTCATCCCACTGAATAGTTGATACATTTACCTCTAATGATAGTTCAGCTCAGGAATGTAAATGGTGAGCCATTTACATAAGGGCTTTGCAGTTCAAAAGTAATATTTCATTTATTTCTTCAAATAACTGTGTCAGGTAGGTAGTGTATTTGTTTCCCAAGTCGTCGTAAGAATATCTTCTGGCAGAAAAGTAATTATGAAAGACTTAGAAATGTGGGGACATAATACCCTTTAATACTCAAGCGCTAGTTACATGTTGCAACACCCAACACTAAACGAATAAAGAAGGGCTTGAACCACTGCTATCCAATAGAAAAATAATGGAAGCTGCATCTGTGGTTTTAAATTTTCTAGTAGCCACATTAAAAAGTAAAAAGAAAAAGTGAAATTAATTTTATTTAAGTATATCTAAAATATTATCATTTCAACATACAATCAATCTAAAGAAATTACCGAAGTAGTTCTTTTTTTTTAATCTAAATCTACCAAATTTAGATTTGGTACTCACATCTCAATTTAAACTAGTCAGATTTCAAGTTCTCAGTTGCCACATGTGCATTGGACATATTATTGGACAGTGTAGGTCTAAGTAATGACTAAATAATGGCAAAGATATTTAGAAGCAGGACTTAGTAATCTCGTATACTTGATTTAATGTGTAAACAACGAGGAAACAAAAGAATATCTTCTTCGTGTGTGTGTGTGTGTTTTTTTTTTTTTTTGGCAGAGAGGAACGACGGGGATCTTATGACTATAGCCAAGATCGTACATATTATGAGAATGTTCGTACTCCAGGCACATATCCTGAGGATTCCAGACGGGACTATCCAGCTCGAGGGAGAGAATTTTATTCAGAATGGGAAACTTACCAAGGAGACTACTATGAGTCACGATATTATGACGATCCTCGGGAATACAGGGATTACAGAAATGATCCTTATGAGCAAGACATTCGGGAATACAGTTATAGGCAACGAGAACGGGAAAGGGAACGTGAAAGATTTGAATCTGACCGGGACAGAGACCATGAGAGGAGGCCAATTGAACGCAGTCAGAGTCCAGTGCACTTGCGCCGCCCACAGAGTCCTGGAACGTCTCCCTCACAGTCAGAGAGATTACCAAGCGACTCTGAGAGGAGGATTTACAGCCGGTCCTCAGATCGAAGTGGAAGCTGTAGCTCACTTTCCCCGCCAAGATATGAAAAACTTGACAAATCTCGTTTGGAACGCTATACAAAAAATGAAAAGACAGAGAAAGAACGAACTTTTGATCCTGAGAGAGTGGAAAGAGAGAGACGCTTAATAAGGAAGGAAAAAGTGGAAAAGGACAAAACTGATAAGCAAAAACGAAAAGGAAAAGTTCATTCCCCTAGTTCTCAGTCTTCAGAAACAGACCAAGAAAATGAAAGAGAACAGAGCCCTGAAAAATCAAGGAGTTCTAATAAATTGAGCAGAGAGAAAGCTGACAAAGAAGGAATAGCAAAAAACCGCCTAGAACTCATGCCTTGTGTGGTTCTGACTCGAGTGAAAGAAAAAGAGGGGAAAGTTATTGACCACACTCCTTTGGAAAAGCTGAAAGCCAAGCTTGACAATGACACTGTCAAGTCTTCTGCCCTAGATCAGAAACTTCAGGTTTCTCACATGGAGCCTGCAAAATCTGACTCGTCTAAAGCAGAATCTGTTAGAATGAAAATGCCAAAGGAAAAGGCACTTTCAAGCCATGTAGAAGTGGTAGATAAGGAAGGCAGGCTTAAAACCAGGAAGCATCTAAAACCAGAGCAGTCTGCTGATGGGGTAAGTGCTGTGGATCTGGAGAAGCTGGAAGCAAGGAAGAGGCGTTTTGCAGATTCCAATTTGAAAGCAGAAAGGCAAAAATCAGATGTCAAGAAAAGTAGTCCAGAGATGGAGGATGCTCGAGTACTTTTAAAAAAACAGCCTGACACATCATCTAGAGATGTCATTCTGTTGAGGGAAGGAGAGTCTGAAAGAAAGCCTGTGAGGAAAGAAATTCTTAAAAGAGAATCTAAAAAAATCAAACTAGACAGACTTAATGCAGTCCCTAGCCCTAAAGACTGTCAGGAGCTGGCCAGTATTTCTGTTGCGACTGGCTCAAGGCCCAGTTCAGACCTACAAACAAGGCTGGGAGAACCAGTAGGTGAATCTGTGGAAAATCAAGAAATCCAGTCAAAAAAACCCATTTCCTCAAAATCTCAGCTCAAACAGCTACAACTATTAGATGATCAAGGACCAGAGAGAGAAGATATTAGGAAAAACTATTGCAGTCTTCGTGATGAAACACTTGAATGTAAATCTGGCCAAGAGAAACCACATTCTGTAAATACTGAAGAAAAAATTGGCATTGATATTGATCACACACAGAGTTACCGAAAACAAATGGAGCAGAGTCGTAGAAAACAGCAGATGGAGATGGAAATAGCCAAGACTGAGAAGTTTGGCAGTCCTAAAAAAGATGTAGATGAATATGAAAGACGTAGTCTTGTTCATGAGGTAGGTAAACCCCCTCAAGATGTCACTGATGACTCTCCTCCTAGCAAAAAGAAAAGGATGGATCACGTTGATTTTGATACCTGCACCAAGAGGGAGAGGAATTACAGAAGTTCACGCCAAATCAGTGAAGATTCTGAAAGGACTGGTTGTTCTCCCAGTATCCGACATGGTTCCTTTCATGAGGAAGATGACCCTTTAGGCTCCCCTAGGCTAATGTCAGTAAAAGGGTCTCCTAAAGTAGATGAAAAAAGTGTCCCATATTCTAATGTAACAGTCAGAGAAGAATCCTTAAAATTTAATCCTTATGATTCCAGCAGGAGAGAACAGATGGCAGACATGGCCAAAATAAAGCTATCTGTCTTGAATTCTGAAGATGAACTAAATCGGTGGGACTCTCAAATGAAGCAAGATGCCAGCAGATTTGATGTGAGTTTCCCAAACAGTATAATTAAGAGAGACAGCCTTCGAAAAAGGTCTGTACGTGACTTGGAACCTGGTGAGGTGCCTTCTGATTCTGATGAAGATGGTGAACACAAATCCCACTCACCCAGAGCCTCTGCATTATATGAAAGTTCTCGACTGTCTTTTTTATTGAGAGACAGAGAAGACAAATTACGTGAGCGAGATGAAAGACTCTCCAGTTCTTTGGAAAGGAACAAATTTTATTCTTTTGCATTGGATAAGACAATCACACCAGACACTAAGGCTTTGCTTGAAAGAGCTAAATCCCTCTCTTCATCTAGAGAAGAAAATTGGTCTTTTCTTGATTGGGACTCCCGATTTGCTAATTTTCGAAACAACAAAGATAAAGAAAAGGTTGACTCTGCTCCAAGACCTATTCCATCCTGGTACATGAAAAAAAAGAAAATTCGGACTGATTCAGAAGGAAAAATGGATGATAAAAAAGATGATCATAAAGAAGAAGAACAGGAAAGGCAAGAGTTATTTGCTTCTCGTTTTTTACACAGCTCTATCTTTGAACAAGATTCTAAGCGCTTGCAGCATCTAGAGAGAAAAGATGAAGACTCTGACTTCATTTCTGGTAGGTTCTATGGGAGGCAGGCATCTGATGGAGCGAACAGCACAACTGATTTGATTCAAGAGCCAGTAGTTCTTTTCCATAGCAGATTTATAGAACTCACACGAATGCAACAGAAAGAAAAAGAAAAAGACCAAAAACCCAAAGAGGTTGAGAAACTGGAAGATACAGAAGATCATCCCAAGACCCCAGAATCTGCTTCTGAGAATAAAGAGTCAGAACTGAAAACTCCGTCTTCAATTGGGCCTCCTAGTATGACAATTGTAACTCCAGAGTCCACATTATCATCCCTGGAGAAAACAGCTGGTGATAAAACAGGAGAGGTGTCTTTGGTGACAGAAGAGAAGACCGTGGAGCTGGCCTCCGTCTCAGAAGAAGCAAAACCTACCTCTGAACTGGCTCCCGTTGCTGTGGAACAGCCTAAACAAACAGACTTGCCCCCAGGAGTGGATGCCGAGAAGGATGCTGCTGGGACTCCTTTAGTTGTTGGAGAAAGTTCATCAGTTGACCAGCTGCCTTATCTGGATGCCAAGCCTCCAACTCCAGGGGCCTCATTTTCCCAGGTGGAGAGCAGTGTAGATCCCGAACCTGAGGGTACCCAGCCACTTTCAAAACCGACTCAGAAGCCCGAGGAAGCTGATGAGCCAAAAGTGGAAAAGCCAGACTCAGCTGCTAATGTTGAGCCCACTGCAAATCCAAAAGCCGAAGTTGTTCCTGAGGTTCAGCCTCAAGCTTCTGAAGAAGTAGAGGTTGATCCTCCAGTTGCTACAAAAGATAAAAAGCCAAACAAAAGTAAACGTTCCAAGACTCCCATCCAGACAGCTACAGCAAGTATTGTAGAGAAGCCCGTCACAAGGAAGAGTGAGAGGATAGACCGGGAAAAACTCAAGCGGTCCAATTCTCCTCGAGGAGAAGCACAGAAGCTCCTAGAGTTGAAGATGGAGGCAGAGAAGATCACAAGAACTGCCTCTAAACACTCAGCCGCGGACCCCGAGCACCCCGAGCCAAGTTTGCCCCTCAGTCGCACAAGGCGCCGGAATGTAAGGAGCGTCTATGCAACCATGGGTGACCATGAAAGCCGCTCTCCAGTCAAGGAGCCCGTCGAGCAACCAAGAGTGACCAGGAAGAGGTTGGAGCGGGAGCTTCAGGAGGCCGCGGCAGCCCCCACCACCCCTAGGAGGGGGAGGCCTCCAAAAACACGCCGTCGAGCCGAGGAAGATGATGAGACCGAAGCGAAAGAACCAGTCGAAACACTTAAACCAGCTGAGGGATGGAGGTCCTCACGGTCCCAAAAATTAGTAGCTGCTGGTGGCCCACAAGGGAAAAGGGGGAAAAATGAACCGAAAGTTGATGCTGAACGTCCTGAGGCTACCACTGACGTGAGCCCCCAAGTAAATGTGAAAGAAAATAACACGAAGTCCAAGGCTGATAAAGAAGAAGCAGGAAGTGAACAGAAACGTGACAAAAAAGATGTTGGCACAGACAAAAATCCACCTGAACCGTCCCCAGTTGAAGTGGCAGAGAAAAAAACAGCCCCTGAAAAAAACTCCAAGTCAAAGAGAGGAAGATCTCGAAATTCTAGGTCAGTAGCAGACAAATCTGCAAATCTGAAAAACGTGGATGCCAGTGTCAGTCCCAGTGTGGCTGCGGGCCCTGTGGGGCTGGCCGTGGAGAAGGAGGCTGGAGTTGTGGCAGTCTCCCCTGAGAAGAGCGGGAGTCCCCCAAAGGAGAGTGGTCTGTCACCCCAGGGGAACAGTGGTCCAGCTGATCCAGCCAAGGAGCCAGAGAAGGAAGATCTGTCTGCCCCTAAGCTGTCCCCAGAAGCAAATCAGTTAGCCAAGCAGATGGAGCTGGAGCAGGCCGTGGAGAACATCGCAAAGCTCACCGAGACATCTGCGGCTTTCAAGGGGGCGGCCACAGGTGCTCCAGAGGGCCTCTCCACAGAGGACAGGGAGAAGCCCACACACCAGGCAAGTGAAACAGAACTGGCTGCAGCCATTGGTTCCATCATCAATGACATTTCTGGGGAGCCAGAAAACTTCCCAGCACCTCCACCTTATCCTACAGAATCTCAGACAGAACTGCAGCCCCATTCTCAAGAGCTGCAGCCTCCGGAGGAGGGAATGGAGCCTGAGACCGATGAGGCCGTGTCTGGCATCTTGGAGACTGAAACTGCTACAGAATCTTCTGGGCCACCAGTCAGTGCCCCTGACCCCACTACAGGCCCAGCAGCTAGCAAGGAAGCTGGAGGAAACAGCAGTGAAACCTCCCACCCGGTGCCAGAAGCCAAGGGCTCAAAAGAAGCTCAAGTCACTCTTGCTCGGAAAGACAAAGGACGCCAGAAGACAACTCGATCACGCCGCAAACGGAGTGCGAACAAGAAAACAGGGGCTGCTCTAGAGACCCAAGTTTCTCAGCCGAACCAAGTTCAAAGCAAGAGTCCTGCTACAGATGAGGGGACAACAGTCCAACCTGCAGAAACTACACAGGAAGAAAAGCAGAGTGAAAAGCCCCAGGCCAGTCCTCCAGAGACCCATGCTTCTGACCCAAGCAAGAGTCCATCCCGGGAAGATTTGTCCCAAGAAAGTGGTGTTGAAGAAAAGAGTCCAACTAAAGCGTCTGTGTTCCCAGACCCTCCTCCCCCCTCACAGCCAGCACCGGTGGACGTGGCGGATGTGGCGGACGTGGCGGACGTGGCGGACGTGGCGGAGGTGGCGGAGGTGGAGGAGGTGGAAGAGGAGCCCCAAGCCAGATTCAAGGTGCATTCCATCATTGAAAGTGATCCAGTGACCCCGCCCAGTGACTCCAGCATGCCCACCCCAATTCCTTCTGTAACCACAGCAAAGCTCCCACCCCCTGCTGCCTCTGGAGGGATCCCACACCAGAGTTCCCCTGCTAAGGTGACAGAGTGGATCACAAGGCAGGAGGAGCCACGGGCTCAGTCTACCCCGTCACCAGCTCTTCCCCCAGACACAAAAGCCTCTGACATTGATACCAGCTCCAGTACGCTGAGAAAGATCCTCATGGACCCCAAATATGTATCTGCCACAGGCATCACTTCCACAAGTGTCACAACTGCCATTGCAGAGCCTGTCAGTGCTGCCCCTTGCCTGCATGAGGCACCACCCCCTCCAGTTGAATCTAAAAAGCCTCTTTTAGAAGAAAAACCAGCAGCTCCGGTAACAAACACCTGCAACACACAGGCCTCGGAGGTTCCAGTAGCCACTGACAAGGAAAAGGTGGCTCCAGTCATTGCTCCCAAAATTACTTCTGTTATTAGCCGGATGCCTGTCAGCATTGATTTGGAGAATTCACAAAAGATAACTCTGGCAAAACAAACTCCTCAAACCCTGACTGGCTTGGTAAGTGCCCTTACCGGCCTGGTGAATGTCTCATTGGTCCCAGTGAATGCTCTGAAAGGCCCTGTGAAGGGCTCAGTGACCACGCTGAAGGGTTTGGTGAACACTCCTGCGGGCTCCGTCAACGTCCTGAAGGGGCCAGTGAATGTTCTGACAGGGCCGGTGAACGTTCTCACCACTCCTGTGAACGCCACTGTGGGCGCAGTAAACGCTGCTGCGGGCGCAGTGAACGCCACAGCAGGTGCGGTGACTGCTGCATCTGGCGGTGTGACTGCCACGACGACAGGTGCAGTGACTGTGTCAGGTGCAGTGATTGCGCCGTCAGCGAAGTGCAAGCAGAGGGCGAGCACTAATGAAAACAGTCGGTTTCACCCAGGGTCTATGTCTGTGATTGACGAGCGTCCAGCGGACACAGGCCCTGGTGCTGGGTTGCGTGTGAACACTTCAGAGGGGGTTGTGCTCCTGAGCTATTCGGGGCAGAAGACTGAAGGCCCCCAGCGGATCAGCGCCAAGATTAGCCAGATACCCCCGGCGAGTGCAATGGACATTGAATTCCAACAGTCAGTGTCCAAGTCCCAGGCCAAACCCGATTCTGTCTCACCGTCACAGCCTCCACCCAAAGGCCCTCAGGCTCCTTCAGGGTATGCAAACGTGGCCACCCATTCTACTCTGGTGCTAACTGCCCAGACGTACAATGCATCTCCGGTGATTTCATCTGTAAAGACTGACCGTCCATCCTTGGAGAAGCCTGAGCCCATTCACCTCTCTGTGTCCACACCTGTCACCCAGGGTGGCACAGTGAAGGTTCTCACCCAGGGCATAAACACACCCCCAGTGCTGGTTCACAACCAGTTGGTCCTCACCCCGAGCATAGTCACCACTAATAAAAAGCTTGCTGACCCCGTCACCCTCAAAATAGAGACCAAGGTCCTTCAGCCAGCTAACCTGGGGTCCACTCTCACTCCCCACCACCCTCCTGCTCTGCCCAGCAAACTGCCTGCAGAAGTGAACCACGTCACCTCGGGACCCAGTACCCAGACAGAGCGAACTGTCTCCCATTTGACGGCCACAAAGCCCGATGCACATTCTCCTCGACCCAGTGGGCCTGCTCCATCCCCATTCCCAAGGGCGTGCCACCCTAGTAGCACCACATCCACTGCACTCCCCACTAATGCCACAGTCATGCTGGCTGCAGGCATTCCTGTGCCTCAGTTCATCTCTAGCATACACCCAGAGCAGTCTGTCATCATGCCACCCCACAGCATCACCCAGACTGTGTCCCTTAGCCACCTGTCCCAGGGTGAAGTGAGAATGAACACACCCACGCTGCCCAGCATCACCTACAGCATCCGGCCAGAGGCCCTTCACTCTCCTCGTGCCCCCCTGCAGCCTCAGCAAATAGAGGTCAGGGCCCCACAGCGTGCGGGCACACCCCAGCCAGCCACAGCTGGTGTGCCTGCCCTGGCCTCCCAGCACCCTCCGGAGGAAGAAGTGCATTATCACCTCCCTGTTGCTCGAGCTGCAGCCCCCGTGCAGTCGGAAGTGCTGGTCATGCAGTCCGAGTACCGACTGCACCCGTACACCGTGCCCCGGGACGTGAGGATCATGGTGCATCCCCACGTGACAGCAGTCAGCGAGCAGCCCCGGGCCACAGATGGGGTTGTGAAGGTACCGCCAGCCAGCAAGGCCCCTCAGCAGCCAGGAAAAGAATCTGCCAAGATAGCAGATGCCAAAGCAGCCCCCGCTCCAGCCCCTCACAGTGAGGCCCGTATCCTCACAGTCACGCCCAGCAACCAGCTCCAGGGGCTGCCTCTGAGCCCGCCAGTGGTGGTGACGCACGGGGTGCAGATCGTGCACTCCAGCGGGGAGCTGTTTCAGGAGTACCGATACGGGGACATCCGCACCTACCATGGCCCAGCTCAGCTTACCCACGCTCAGTTTCCTGCCACTGCCTCCATCGGCCTACCTTCCCGGACCAAGGCTCCCACTCAGGTGAGAGCACTCAAAATCAGCCTTCCAAATCAGCAAATAGTGGTTGAGGTGCCAGTGTGGCTCCTAAAGTATGTTATCCTTTTGGTGGGTTTAAAGAGGAATTTCCTAAATTTCAGCATGAAGGGATCAGATGATAGCACAGAGCTCAGGGACACAGGAAAGAGCTCTTTGTGGGAGTGGGTGGAGTGG
Source organism: Eidolon dupreanum (assembly GCA_028627145.1). Lineage (NCBI taxonomy): Eukaryota > Metazoa > Chordata > Mammalia > Chiroptera > Pteropodidae > Eidolon > Eidolon dupreanum. Next base: position 6,460,976 of record CM053502.1, read on the forward strand.
TGGCTTCTACCTGCAGGGATGGGGAGGGAGGGAACAAGTGACCTCCTCTTACCAGAAACCTCAGTCCTGAATGCCCGAGAGCATCACCGAGTGGTTAAAGCCCCTTGCATGGACCAAGCTGACCCTGTCTGGGTCTGTTTGGTTGGGGGCAGGGTGTGGTGCATAAGATTCTGACTGTTCCTTTCTCTTCCCGCCCAACTCCAGGGTCCCCCTCCTGAAGGTGAGCCCTTGCAGCCCACTCAGCCTGCACAGTCTACACAGCCTGCCCAACCCGTGCAGTCCACACAGCCTGCCCAGCCCACGCAACCCTGCCAGTCCTCTCAGCTCAGCCAGCCAGGCCAGCCACCAAGCAGCAAGATGCCCCAGGTCTCCCAGGAAGCGAAGGGGACCCAGACAGGAGTAGAGCAGCCTCGCCTCCCAACCATACCCGCAAACAGGCCAGCTGAGCCTCATGGCCAGGTTCAGAGGGCACAGGCAGAAACAAGCCAGACCTCCTATCCCTCCCCTGTGTCTGTTTCCATGAAGCCTGACCTCCCGGGCCCTCTCCCTGCTCAGGCCCCCCCAAAGCAGCCGTTGTTTGTCCCCACAACCTCAGGCCCCAGCACCCCTCCAGGACTGGCTCTGCTGCATACTGAAGCCCAACCCTCCCCCAAACAAGACTCCTCTCCACACTTGACTTCCCAGAGACCTGTGGATATGGTCCAGCTTCTGAAGGTAAGCCTGGGAGGGGTCCCCCACTACTACTCTCCAATTCCCACTTGATTTAGCCCAGCAAGCTGCTGACTTATGTCCATGACTAGCATAGCTCTGTTCTCTAGCCATAAGCTCGCTTCTGTTTGTTTCCACTTGGCAGAAGTACCCCATCGTGTGGCAGGGCCTCCTGGCCCTCAAGAACGACACAGCTGCTGTGCAGCTCCACTTTGTCTCTGGCAACAATGTCCTGGCCCATCGGTCTCTGCCCCTGTCTGACGGAGGTCCCCCCTTGAGGATTGCCCAGAGGATGCGGCTGGAGGTCACACAGCTGGAAGGGGTTGCCCGAAGGATGACGGTAAGACAGGGCCCACTCCCAGGGAGGTAAGGCATGGGTGGCTGGCTCCCAGCTGCGTCTCTCTGGCTTATGGAGTACAAGTATTATGGCATTCTTGGAGTGGATGACGAAGGGCATGTTCTGTCTCCACTGGGGGTGTAACATGCTTCTAGACCAGAAAGGAGGCTTTTTTTCATTCAACAAACACGAGGGTGGACTTTAAGGTCCTTTTAGAGGTGGAAGCTTTTGTGGACTTCAGCTAGATCTCCTGGGTTGGTCAGGCCCCTGATCACTACTGACAGCTGCCTCCATTCCAGGTGGAGACGGATTACTGTCTGCTGCTGGCTCTACCCTGTGGCCGTGATCAAGAGGACGTCGTGAGCCAGACCGAGTCCCTCAAGGCTGCCTTCATCACCTATCTGCAGGCCAAGCAGGCAGCAGGGATCATCAACGTTCCCAACCCCGGCTCCAATCAGGTCAGCCCTGTGCCATGTCCTTCCTCAGTGCATGCACAGGTGGGGTGGGGCTGGGCTGGGCTGGGCTGGGCTGGTTAGGCAGTCTGACCAATTTGGTAGCATGGGCTATGAGTGCCAGATTGGGTAGGTAGTCTGGGAAAGTTCCCCAGAGGAGGGCAAAGGGCAGACTGGATAGAGGAAACAAGCAATATGTGGGCAGGGATGCCATCGCTCATCTTGGAGACAATTAAGGGACAATGGAGACAGCAGAGATTTTTCTTTAGCTTAATGATATAGAAGAGGGTCACAGGTAGTTTTCTGACACCTAGTTTTCTTCTGGTGGACAAAGTCATGGAGACTTTAGCTGGTTGAGAAAGTGACTCAACCTGGCTCTCTCCGTTGAGCTTCTTCAGGGCCTCCAGTGGAGGTGTTTGCCCACTCCATTGCCATTCTTCCTTTCACGCGAAGACAGGGAGTCCCACTTTTCTCTCTTGTCCCCTTCTCTAGCCCGCCTATGTGCTGCAGATCTTCCCACCCTGCGAGTTCTCTGAGAGTCACCTGTCCCGTCTGGCCCCTGACCTTCTCGCCAGCATCTCCAACATTTCTCCCCACCTCATGATTGTCATTGCCTCTGTGTCTGTGTGAGCCACTGAATGGTTACCACTTGGTGTATTTTCCTGAGGCTCCGCAGTAAAACAACACGGAACAACCCAGCCAAGTGGAGGAAGAAGCTGCCGAAGGGGACAGACTCCACTGCCAGACGGCCAGCCTCGCCCTCCTGCCTGCCCGGCTCAGTCGGACAGACCCCTCTGGGCAGTGGTGCTGCTACTTGTATGTTTACATGACTTTTAACCCAAGGACAGATCACCAACCGATGGACTCGCAGACACCTTGGGGCTGGGTTTCTCTCTCCTCTTTTTGGAGAAAAGGAACAGGGCAGTGGAATTAATTATTTTGTTGTTTTGTTTTTAAGAAACAAGAAAACAGAACTGCCTTTGCACTAAATTAGTGACTTGGACTTTTGCACAGTGAAGACAGGCTGTGACACTCTTGGATGTCTTGGTGTACATGAACACACATCACGGACTCTAACGCAGGACTTCGAACTGCTGAAACCTTGGGGTCAAGGAACATTTCATTGGGTTGTGTTGTCCCCAACCTCTCCCTTCCCCTTGCTCATCTGGATGTCACCTTTCTTAATTCTCCTGCCACCACCATCTCTGTTTCACCCAGAATGTACAGTTTACAATCGGAAAAGAGCAAACAGAAGGATTTTCTTTCTTGGTGGAATATGCAGAACTTGGGATGTGTGTATATATAAATATATAATATATATAAATATATATAATACTGACTTAAAAAATCAAATTCCCCTGACATACATTTTTTTTAATCTGTGCCAAAAATGTGTTTTCAGAGAAAATCTTATTTTCATACTCAGACTTTGTATTGTCACTCATTTGTATAAGTGCGCTTCATTACAGCACGGGCCCTGCCCCGCGATTTGGAAGTGTCACACACACACATACACACACAGACTGTACAAAAAGACTGGCTTCCTTCTTCCTGTGACCTTGACCTCTCCCCCCAACTTCCTAACACTTATTAATTTATGAAACTGTTTTTCTCAGCGCAGTTTTGTTTTGTGTGTCCATTGGATTACAAACTTTATTAAAAAATACAAAACATGTCAAGTGTGGCTGTGATGGTCACTTGGGTGGGAAGACCAAGTGTCCTTGGCTTATGGGAATAGCTAGCCCTCATCCCACTTTTGCTTCTCCGCGCCCGCCCCCACCCCCCAGTATATGGGACCTATTTCGTTTCAGCCACTCAATCCTCCCCAAGGACCATTCTGTCTTGTACAAAAGAAATTTTCATCACAGACTGAACTTGAACCAGTTTTCAATGCCATGGTGTATGTAAATATCTGTGACACTTAAAAGGCCCTGACTGGTTCTTGGATAACGTGGAAGGCACTTCGAATTTGGATACAGGTAAAACTACGCCCCCATGCAAACTCAGAAACATCTTGAATAAGCTTTGGTGTCTTGTCTCGCCCTTTCTTCCTCCAGGTGTGGTGCAGGCTGGCCCTGTGGCGGCAGTGGCACAGCCTGGCCTGATGGTGTCCTGTAGCTCCTGACAGGACGGGGCGGTGGGCCAGACTTCCCCTGCAGCTGGACTATAAGCTGGGGAATTGGGCAGGGATGGGAACATGGGCCATGGATTTGGTGGTCTCACTTACATATCCAAGGGGCCCCTCCAAACAGACCCACATTTCTGGTATAAGAAGGTACCATCTCTGAGTGAGGGATTACAGCTGCTGGGGGCGAACTGTGTGGAAAAGGGGCAGAGACAGCATCTCAGGTTTCCCTGCTCTGCCGGCCCTGCCTGCTGCTCCTGGTTTAAGCAGTGCTGTGTCCCCCACCTCCCCATCAAAGCTCCTGGCTGCTCATTGTTCCTGCAGGCCCTCAGCCTGATGGGAGACACTCCACTGATTCAGGACAAGTAAATGTTCCCAAAAGATAGCACTGACTTAGCCTTGATCCTTGGGCCAGGGATACTGTGAAGTGTGCCGAGCCCTCCCACTTCCCCAACGAGCTCAACAGAAACGGGCCCTTGGCCTGCTGGGCCTGGTTCTCTCTGCCTACCTTGCTGTTCTGGCTGAGTGGTCCCTGAGCTGGGCTCTGTCTGGGTTGCCTGGATCCTGGTAAGCAGTGTGGCCAGCCTTCGCTGGTCCGCCTTCGTGGGCCCAGCTCCCAACCCCCAGGCAGAGAGAGGGGCAGCAGGATCGCAGCTGAGCTCCACAGCAGAGGTGGTGGGGTCCTCAAAGTGAACAGGTGAGAAGCCTCCCAAGAGGAGACTGGATGAGGGGTTGGAGTGCATGGAGCCACACGCTCTGGCCCCGAGTGGGCTGCCTGCACCCTGACCCGGACAAAGCAGCCAGCTTGCTTACACAGGTCCCAGGGTTCCAGTCCCATTCCACAGAAGGGACGACCTGGCTTTCCCAAGAAGCAGGTCTCTGCCAGCCGGTCTCTGGGTGGAGCAGCCCTTCTGTGTCATCAGCCAGCCACAGCTGCCAGCTCCCCTCCCTACCCCCAAAGGGAGCTATAGGCAGCATTAGAAAATAATCAAATTTATTCTCTCTAGGGAACGGGACCACCCATCCTTAAATAAACAGGAGGAGGGATGCCTGCTCACTCAGCAGGCGGTGGACATTCTGGGGCTGTGGGGGGTGTCTCTGCCAGAGCAGGCTGGCCGTCGGTCCCGTCCCGAGGACGGAAGACCAGTTCCCCAGCTTGCAGCACCTGTCCGGCCGGCCACGTGCTGCCTGGCCCATACTGCTGGTAGAAGTCCGCATCCGTCTGGAACATGACCAGTGCCTGCGCCGTGTGGATCCGCACGTGCTGAGCCAGGCTGTTGGCATCCAGAAACTTGTCCCCACAGGAGTCGCAGGCATAGAGGATGTGGGTGTTGGGGTCTGCAGGAGGTGGGAGACAGTCAGGATGGGAAGGATTCCCCTCAGGGCTCACCAGCTCTCACACTCCGGGCAGCCCCTCTCACCTTCTTCCTGCACTTGCTTCACCGCTTTGCTGATCTCTGCTTTAAGTACTTCTGTCTCGTCGGCAGTCACCGCAGCCCCCACTGGTACCACTGTGGGCAGAATCAGCAGGGCCTAAGGCCAGAGGCACGTGCCCCTTCATTGCCACCCCAGAGGCAAGCTGCCCGTGACAACCCTCTGCTGCCCACAGCCCGCACCTGTGAGCTGAGTGACAGCCGTTGCCGCCAGTGCCTCAGTGGCCAGCGTAACCATGTCATCAACGGTGACCACGCTGACCTCACCACCCTCCTCCGGCTCCAGGATTTTGATGCCAGCCTTGCCCTGGTGCACGGTCTTCACATGGGAACGCAGGTTGTCCACCCGGTTGAAGCCACGACCGCACTTGTCACACAGGTAAGGCTTCTCTCCTGGGGGGGGAGGCAAGGTTCTCTCCTGCCATTGGGGGAGGGGGGAGGACCTCAGTGGCCTCCAGCTTCCCCAGAACCCATCTCTTCTTCAGTAGGAAGTGCTCTGGGGCAGCCACCAGAGCTGCACGGAAGCCTCCAGTGGCCCCTGCACCTTCTGGAAGCTCTAAGAAAATGGGGTCCTCATTTGACTTGAACTGCCTTCAGAGAACTGGCAACTGCGGCAAGTGCCAGCACCCAAGGCTGGGATCTGGGGATACCTCCCTTCCCGCCACCCCAAACCAAGAGCAGGGCTTGAAACAGGACGGGTGGGCAAGTGGGCACACACTCACCAGTGTGGATGATGATGTGCTTGGACAGGTCCCCTACATTCACGAAGGCTTTGCTGCACACGCTGCACTTGTGAGGGCGGATGTTGTCATGGTGGCGAATGTGATTGGCCAGTTGGCTGGACTGGACGAATCTGCAGGGCCACAGGCAGAGGGCTCGCACGGAACTGCCCAAGCCTGGGCCCGGGGGAGCTGGGCGAGGCCTCCTGCCCCATCTGCTAGACTGAAGGGGACCCCTGGACCCATGCCTGGGCTTGGGCAGCCGTCGGCCCAGGTCCCCACAGAACCCTCCTTTGTCTCCCGGCCCCCTGCAGCGGGTGGAGAGCGGGGACCCCACGGCGCCCAGAACACGGAGGGGACGGACGGGGCAGGACCTCTTGCCGCAGCGCTCGCAGACGTAGGGCTTCTCCCCAGTGTGCTGGCGCACGTGGGCGATGAGGGAGCTGGCCTGGGTGAAGGCCTTGCCGCACATCACGCACTGGCATGGCTTCTCGCCTGGGGACGGGGCAGAAGGTGCTGGCACCTACTCCTCCTCCCACGTGCCCTCCCCGACCCCCGCCCCGGCCCCGCTGGCCCGCTCACCCACCCGTGTGGATGCGGACGTGCCGCTGCAGGGCGCCGGGGTCCGCGAACTGTCGCTGGCAGTGGACGCACACGTACGGCTTCTCTCCACTGTGGATCCGAAGGTGCCGCTTAAGGTTCCCTGGGGAGACCGAGGGGGGGGGCCTGGCGTGGGGCACCACTGGGCGGCTGAGGACCGGAGGGACGGGGCAGCCGGGCAGCCCTGGCCCTACCTGAGGTGGTGAACTGCTTCCCGCACTCGCGGCACTTGAGGGGCCCGTCGGCGATGTGGATCTTCAGGTGGGCCTTCAGGTTTCCCACCTGCGCCGGGCAGAGGCTCAGGAAGACCACCCACACCACGGGGCCCCGGGCCCCTCGGCAGCCCTTCCCGCCAGGGGACACCTGATTCCTGGTCCTCCCAGGGCCTGCGGATGGCTCCATCTTTCCTCAAGGCTGATGGAACATTCTAGATCCCAGCAGTGGAAGAGAAACCATCCCCACCCCACATCCTTCTGGTCCGAACCCCACTCTGACTTCACCTGCCTTCCCACTTTCCTCTGCAGAACGGTCAAGAACTCCATCCCAGGGGAGGTGGGCGGCGGTCACCTTCTACTCAGCCACCAACTTTCCCCACTAAGCCTGTGCCCTCGAGGGCCACTCCCCGCTCAGCGTGCAGGGCCAGACGCCGCGGGTGGCGCCCACACACCTGGTTGAACTTCTTGTCGCAGTGAGGGCACTTGTGCTCCTTGTCGGTGTCGTGAGTCTCCAGGTGGCGCATCTTGGAGGTGGGGTCGGAGAAGGAGCGGCCGCAGTAGTCGCACTGGTAGGGCTTCTCGCCGCTGTGCACCAGCTGGTGCCGCTTGAGGTTGCCGGACGTGGTGAAGAGCTTGCCGCAGTCCTCGCAGCGGTAGCGCGCCTCGCCCGAGTGCCGCTTCTTGTGCAGGTTCAGCAGGCTGATGAGCCGGTAGCTCTTGCCGCACTCCTCGCAGCCGTACGGCTTCAGCGGGCTGGTGGTCAGAGCAGAGAGGAGGGCTCGCCGGGGTCCGAGGCCCGCGGGGATGCGCGGCCGGGCGGGGGCCCTGTACCTGTGCGTCTTCTCGTGGGCCTTGCAGGCGGCCGGGTCGGAGAAGGCCTTGCTGCACTCCCGGCACGAAAAGGGCTTCTCGCCTGTGTGGATGCGGATGTGCCGCTTGAAGTTCCCCGTGTGCGTGAACTCCTTCCCACAGTCCTGCAGGGCCGGGAAGCGGGCGTGAGGGGGCTGCGGAGGGGCGGGGCGGGGCCGGAGGGCGGGGTGCGCGGTGCCCCTGGGGCCGCACCTCGCACTTGTGGATGACGGAGCCGTAGGCCTTGGACTCCGTGCGGTCGCCATAGGTGCTGGGGCGCAGGCCCCGGGCCTCTGAGCCCAGCTCCTGGCCGGAGTCCGTGCTGGCGGACTCCTCGCTCTCCTCGGGGGCCTCTCCCTTCTCCAGCAGCGGCCCCTCTTCCTTGACCACAGCCGGCACGGTGTCCTCCTCCTCTCGCTCTTCTCCTTTCCTGGCTGGCTCCACCTCCATTTCTGCCATGAGAAGGGCAGGCAATGACGCGCCTGGGAGAGCGGAAGGGGCCTCCAAAGGGAGAGGACCTCGGAGCCAAGCAAATGCCAGGAGGTCCACTGTACCTGGCCACATTATCCCACACACCCCTCTTTCTGCGTGGGCACCAAGCAGGGACCTGGCAATGAATGCCTGGGCACCACCAAGAGAGACTGCTGCCCAGGACTTTTGTTTAGCGTAGAGGAAGCAGGGAGGCCACGAGGGAAGCAGGCAGGCGGGCTGCATGGCAGGAAGGCCACTGTCAGCCACCAAGTACTGGGGGGTGCGTGGCCGGAAGGCTTTCCCTGGTGCTCTGCGCAGAGGTACTAGCACCGTGGCAGCGAAGAAGCTGATGTCCAAATTCAAGAATGAGAAAAGACGTCAGCCCAAAAGCTGAAGTGGAAGAGTGGCTCTGAGTGGGATCAGCTGGAGGCAGGAGAGGGGCCTTGGAGGGGTGCCCGAGTGGGGGACAGACTGGCCCCAGCTGGGTACAGGTACCTTGCTCTGAGCTCTCCGACAAGGCAGCTTCGGCCTCAGCAGCAGCCATGCCACTCGTGGGGTCAGGCTTGGGCTCCACCGGTGGCGGCTCCCGGGGGGCATCGGCCTTCTCCGTCTGTTCTGCACCTGGGGCAGGGGTGTGGGGACACCGGAGGCTGAACTGAGACTCTGTCCAGAGGCCAGAAGGCCTCTCCTGGATCAGGTCCTGGTCGTGGCTGTGGCTTGGGGTGGAGGTGGGGCCAGCACATCCAAGCCCAGGCCACCTGTGCCTCTGCTCTGCTGGGACACATGCCCCAGAACAAACAGTGGGTCCTCCTGGGTAACCTGAGCTCGAGGGCTGCAGCTGCCTGTGCCACGGCTGCCCGTGCCACCCTACCTCCCTTCCCCGGGACCCTCACAAGGAAGCATCTCGCTGCCCCGGGGCCCAGGCTACTGGGAAGTGATGGGACAGCCGGCTGGTCCTCAGTGCAACAACTCACCACTGGCTGCACTCTCAGCCTGGCCACCTCGCTCCTCTTTGGGCTCCCTGCCTGGGCCCGTGGGTGGACTGCCTCCAGCTGGGTCCAGCTCGCTCTGCGTAGTGGCAGCAGCCTTCTCCTCTTTGGCTCTCCTGTCCCCTCCTGGAGATAAAACAGGACAGACCTGCCATTTCCCATCAAGTGTCCACCCTTTGGAAGGGTGAGGTGGCCCACAACTTGCTAGCTCTTCCAGATCCTCCCTGGTGGTAGTGGTTTCTTGGTTTGTTCATTCAACAAATTATTCGCAGGGCACCTACTCCATACCAGGCTGCTGGTGGGCCCAGGAATACCAGTCACAGCTGCTGCTCCCGTGGGGCTCCTAGGCTGGCCGGGGAGACAGACCTCGCCCATGAAACAAGGATGCTGATCAGAGGTCGATGCTTACAAGGAGAGGAGTGTGGTTCTCTGACAGTGTACCGAGGAATCTGGCCCACACCAGGCATCGGGGGGCTTTTCTGAGGCGGCAGGGGAACAGAGGAAGGGCACGGAGAGGAGAGTACAGGGGGAGTGACCTGTGTGCAAAGGCCTTGAACCAGGCCCACTGCCCGGTTCTTGGAAGCAGAGCACAAGGGAAGCTGGTGAAAGGCAGGGATGGGGGAGGCTGAACGGCCCCTCAGAGAGGCCTTCCTCAGACTGTACTGTGGCTAATCCTCGCCAGCACCCTACAATGCAGGCAAGGCCAGAAGAGGAAACTGAGACCCAGAGAGGTGACACAGAGGATCAGAGGCAGAGCCCCCATCGAAAGCCACCTGCTCAGGAAAGCCTACCAATAATCTTACCTTCCATAGCCAAGACCTCCGTATTCTCCCCAGGGCTGGTGGCCGGCTCAGCGAGTGACTTTAGGGCGTGGCAGGCCGTGATGATGTCCTGCATCTGCAGGAAGCTGGCCACGGCCAGCACATCGTCCACGTTCTCAGAGCTCAGGCTCAGCTTGGCCGTGTACATAAACTCCAGCACCTGCCCCAGGCCTGCCAAGGACACAGACAGCCATCACGGACCCACCTCAAGGCCTGGCACCAGCAGCCTACCCAGCTGCTCCACTCGGCGGCAGGATCCAGGGATTTGTGAAAAGCAGAGTGGCAGGCCACCATCTCCCCATCTCCTGCGCTGGCAGAGGCGGGCAACCTGGGGATTCTGAGCCCAGACAACAGCCTCCAAACAGAGGTACGCTTACAGAAGACAGAGGGTGTGAAGTCCACACTGCACGGAGGACAGGGGGTGTGAAGTCCACTACATGGAGGACAGAGGGTGTGAACGCCCACCCTATGTGGAGGACAGAGAGTGTGAAGTCTACTGCATGAAGGACAGAGGGCGTGAGGTCCGCTGCATGGAAGACAGAGAGTGTGAAGTCTATTGTATGGAGGACAGGGCGTGAGGTCCGCTGCATGGAGGACAGAGGGCATGAAGTCTGCTGCAGGGAGGACAGGGTGTGAATGCCCATCTTATGTAGAGGACAGAGAGTGTGAACACCTGCCCTACAGAAAGAGTAGGGTTAAATGGAAGACAGAGGGTGTGACAGAGGGTGTACACTCTCTACCTGGCCACTAACTACACCTCATCACTGGGGGACACTCCAACCAGAGTGCGTCAGCACTGGCTTTCATCAGGGCTCTGCCACAAACTCTCTCTCTGACCTCCAGGCCAGTCACCTGACCTCTTTGGGTCTCAGTTTCCACACCTATAAAATGGGGGAACATGACCTTGCCTGACCTCGTCATGTCACGCCATTCTGGGTCGAGAGCCCAAATCTATGATCAGTTCCTTCCTCACTGCCAAGGCCTTCCTGACAGCCCTCCAGGCCCCAACCCTTGCCATCCCCTTCAGGGTGAGCACTGGGATAAGGGAGTTCAGGACTGACTCAGCAACGGTAAGGGCCAGGGGCTCAGAGCCCACCCGTTCCCTGTCCCTCCCGATGAGCTTCTCCTGTGTTCACTCCGGGAGCTCATCCTGAGCCCTTCCTGCCAGTTCTCCCCTAACCACCCCCTCCCAGTCAAAACAGGCCCACAAAACATGGAGGGGACTCAGTGCCCACATGTCATGGGTTCTGTGTGGGAGGCCTGGTGCAACTCACGGCCTGAAGGTGCTACTCCCAGGAGGGCCTGGCATGGCACAGGGCCAGCCACAGCTTCCGGCCCTAAACAAGCTCGGCCCTGGGCCTAGTGGGGTACCTGCTGCGTTACTGATGTCCAGGTGTACCACGTCCTTCTGGTCCACGAAGAGCATCTTGAAGTACTCGCTGCAGGCCGCCAGCACTGCTTTATGGGCTTTAAAGTCAACTCCGTCCACCACGAAAGTACAGTCACACAAAAGCCCCAGCTGCCGCTGCTGGTTCAGCTGCTCCAAGACATGCTGGCTGTGCTGGGGGAAATCCATGGCTGGGGAGAGCCAAAGGCCTCCGCGTTAGCACAGAGAAAGGACGCCGGCCGCAACACTTACCCCCAGACTCCCAGGTGAGAAATGCAAGGAGACTCGGAGAATCAAAAAAAGTCTGCGAAGGCAAACAACTCCAGGTACCCTCTGCCAGCCAAGACCAGCCCAGTGGCTCCTAGCTTCCTGGGTTAACCGGCCAGGAAAGTTCCCAACACCAAAAAGCATCAGAAGACAGCCACTTTTGTATCTTGCCAGGTATCAACATTAAAAAGTCAAAAAACAAATGAAACATTGATTGCTGCCAGCATTTCAAAAAAACAAACAAACAAACAAAAAAAACGGTCTGTTTAACATTTTTACAAAAAGAATATGTGACATAATTTTAGAATAAAGGACAGATCTTTCATTTGGTACATTTGGCTTTATGAAAACCTTTCTATATTGTTATTTTCTCATTCTGTCACACACCGGTGAAGTATGCATTTGGGGAGGCAGATGCTTCATACTCAGCATTTCAGGAATCAGCCCCTGCTGTGCCCACAGGGCTCTGTGTTAAGTTCCCGCGGCAGATCTCTCTCCCTGTCTCTCCCTCCCTGTCCCTCTGATTCATTTTGGGCTCCAGGAACTACATTAAGCTGGGGAGTCCTCTGCCTCCAGAAAGCTCTCCAGGCTGTCCCTGGGGAAAGAAGGGACTCTGATCCTGACCCCAAGAGCTGCTGGCCTGGCAGCAGTTTCTCTGTCAAAAGCCTCACTTAAATGCCTGGAAATCCCACAACTGTCTTAAGTAAAAATGCTCAGAAAAATTCCATGGCCTGGTGCCAGAGTGAGCAAGAACTGCATGAGCCGTGACTAAATAAGTATCTAAAACAGCTCTTCCCTCCCCCTCAACATCACACCAGGCAGTCTCAAGATCAGCATTTCCTAGGGAAAATAAGCAGGTCCTCCTTTTGAGAAAGAACCAATTTCAAAATAAAAGCGCCCACTCCTGGGATCACATTACGGAGATCCAACTGGGCCAGGCTATCCTGCCCTGGCCCAGAATCTGATAAGCGGCAGTGGCTTCTCTTCCAGGACCTCTTCTCTGAGGCTGGTCCACTCAGAGCTGCCCCAGGCTGTTCCTGGGCTGGTGAGGGGGACATTTTGGGGCTCCCAGCCCCCAGGTTTCAACAGCCCATCACTGGTTCAGGCTGTTCCCTGTTACATCAGCCTCTTGGGGGTGAGTCACTATACTGCAGTCCTGGAGCCGCAGTGACCATGTATGGCTGTCTGGCAGTGATAAGCCACAAGGAAAGCCACACATTCCCGCCCCTCACGTGGCTCAGGCAGCACAGATCAGCTCTGAAGGACAGGAAGCTAGCCCACCCACCCCGTGGTGTCTGGGAATTTTTCAAAAGCAGGGCTATATATTTACTGAGCTGGGGGAAGTCACCCAGTAGGTGGGCAGGGCTCCATCAAGTAAGGGGGAACATGGCAGTGAAAACAGGCCATGTGTCACAGGGTGCCACCCTCTGAGCCCTAAGTTCAGAGTTGCTGCTGGGGGCCCGGAAACACCTTGTCCCTCCTTCTGACATCCCCAGGACTGTCCTGTGGTCCCAGTCTGCACTTACGAACCCCCCGGCAGAGGCTTCTCAGATCCCTTGGTAATACTCTAAGTGCCCGTAGCTGGAGGTCTTAGGTGTAGGCAGGGAAGAGCTGGGAGCCGGGAGCCAGCCCCGGAGTCGAGAGTAAGGGAGGAGGCGGCTGGGCCCTCTGTGTATGGACAACCAGCTCCTGAGCCAAACCAGCCAGCAGCAGCACAAGGCCACTGAAACAAAGGCCACCGCTGACACAGGACACCTCATAAAGACACCTTTCTCTAAGTCTTCAATCTCTGGAAAAAGCAAGTTCCCATTTGTGACCGGCAGGAATGAACACAAGGGAGAATTTTGGCTGTCTGTTCCTGAGCAGGTAAAAGCTAAAACAGTTTTTTGGAGAACATGGGAAAGAACCAATGTCCCGTCCCATGGGTTAAAGACCTAGGTAGGCCTGGGAGCTGAAGGGAATACACACCAGGCCTGGTGCAAATGGAACCAGAGGCAGGTGGCGAGGAGAGTGGGCCAAATCACCCCAGAGCTGTTCTTCTCTCTGCTGTGGAAAAGCCACGTGAGCAGGCAGGTGTGTGCCTGCATGCGTGGGCGGCCCGAGTCCCAAACACCAGGCACCCTCCATGTCCTCAGGAGCCCCAAGTGAAACATCTCCCGAGTACAGAAAGGGAGGGACCACCTGGTCCACACGGACCAAATCCTCAATCAGCTTCAGAATGCGGCCTTTCAAGTCAGGTCCAAACCCTCTCCTCCTGGCAGTAGGCCTGGCTCCCTCACCTTCACCAGGGACCAACCCAAACACTGAGCTGGGAGGAAGTATCCTCCCAGGCCCAGAAATAACCTGGGAGCATGCACGGAACCCCCCGAGGTACAGAGTTTTCCCAGCCCCCCTTAGCTGGAGCCTGCTGAAAGCAGAACCCTCCAGCCAGAAGCGACCTGACTTGCTAGGAAGGTAAATGTGAGAAAAGACTCCTGGCCAACAGGGTGGAAGGGGCCTGCCAGCTCAAAGGTCAGGTGATTCATCGGCCTTGCCGGGGACCCAAGGCTGCGACAAGCCTTCATGCTGCCACACAACCCAGAGCTCACAGGGAAGGGTAGCAAAGCCCAGCTCTCCCAGGTCACATGGGGTGGGGAGGTGCTCTCAGTTTCAAAGGCCTTGGGGGAAGGCTGGTAAAGGTCCCTGGGTGAGGGTGGACGGTGGCCCGGCACCTCCAGTTCCCCTCCCGCCCCCACACAGAGGGACAGCAGCTGTGTGCCCATGAGTAATGTTTTCCAGCCAGCGCTAACCACACTCTTCCGATGCAAGATGCCCGCCCAAAAGTGGCTCCTCCCCAAATGTGGGTGTCACAGAAAACTAGAGGCCCTGAATTCCTCTGAGGCAGCCTGCAAAGCTGTCCCAACAGAGAAATACTCCTAAGAGAGCATCTGTTCTGACAAAATCAAAGCCAGAAAAAGAAGAGAGAAAAAAACAGGGAGAGGATAAATGGAAGGAGGAAGAAGCAAAAGGGGAAGGAGAGGGATTCGAGGGAAAAAAAAAAGAAAGAAAAAGGCCGTTTCCATAAATAGATAACCAGCGCTTAGGCATATGCTCACGAGCCTGATCCTGTGATCGGCCTCCCAGGGAGTGTGAGCGCAGCCTGGGGAGGGCTCTGCCAAGCTCTGAATGCTGTCATCCACAGAAATGCTGTCCGCGTCACTGCGAATTTTATAACCGCACGCGCGCACGTGCGCGCACACAGGGCAGGTGGAGCTCAGCCCCAGGCTGCCTGCAGCGCTTGCCGCCAGCTGGCCACCTGCTCAAAGGCTCACACAGGCCCTTCTCCTCCCGGGTGACGTGCTGAGCAGGTGAGGGGCCGGCTGGCTTGGTCCTTCCCTCAGAGGGACTGAGCTAGAATTAGGCAGAGCCCCATCTCCAAACCTATGTAACATGCTCTAGAATGGTTACGGCAACGCTCTGTCTCCTGTCTCCTCTCTCGTACTCTACAGTGACAGGAACTCATCGGGATCTGGCAATCTTAGAGGTGTCCAGGAAAACAATGCGCCTGCCTGGGCCGCACGGTAGGACACGTGTGGGTACTACGGGCAGGGAGGTGGGAGCTGGCTGTCCCTGAGAGCATGGGATGAGGGGTCACTGAGACTTTACGCACCATAATGAGATCAAGAGCCAGTCTGCTTCTCATTACCACGTGGCTAATAAGCTGTGGTCCCCACTGGCCCCACCCTTGGTATGTGGTGCCCTTCACTTGGGCTTGTGCTCGGGTGTGGGATCCGCCCTCCTTACTTCATCTTTGTTGGAAGGACAATAAAAGTGGGCCTTAGTTAAAGCTACTTCTAAGAAAGACCCTAAAAACTCGGAAGTACAGAAAACACAAACAGAACAAGACCACACAGCTCACTGAATCCAAAGTCCTCATGTCAGATACCGAAAACTAAAGCCCAAACTGGCACAAGACTTGCCCACTCAGACACGGGCCTGACCTTCCAGCAGACTCCTGACTGCAATCGGGCACCTTTCCTGTGACACTGCCAGGTGCTCAGGTGTTCTCTTTGATTAATGGGCAGACCTCAGTGTCCAAGCTGGGATGTCCTCCCGATGACCAACAGCCTGGCTGGGCACATGGCCCGGGCCTGCCTTGTAAGAAATTCATTTGGGAATGAAAAAATGAGAGACCTGGGGACCCCCCACCCCTGCAGTGTGATTCCAAACAGGCACAACTCAGCAATTCGGACGTGGCTGGCACAGGTACCAGTCTCCAAGGCTGGCAGCAACAGTTCCTCCACCCCTGTCAGAGACCACTGCCCCTGCTATGAGCTTCCAGCTGAATCCGGGTGGCCCTGTGAGGACAAGATGCAGTGACTGCACCAGTTCCAGGCTGGCCCTTCCTGGAAGGTTATGCTTTGCTCTCTTGGAATCCCGCTGCCCCACTGTAAGGACATCCAGGCTCTCCTGTTGGAGAGGACGTACGGAGGGGCCCCGGAGGAGACAGCAACGTGCAGAGGTCACGTGAAGAAGCAGCGAGATGACCCTGCTGATGGCACCACGGCTCTGGTATGAGACACTTTCTCGGACCTTCCAGTCCAGCTACCAGATGAATGCTATCACACAAATGACTTCAACACCTTGGGGAACAAAAAACTCTGCCCGGTCACCCCACAAAACCAAGAGAAATAAACTGCTGAGGGTTTGAGTCACTAAGTATTGAGGGAGTTTGTTGACAGCAAGAGATAACTGGTATAGACAGTAAAACTATAAATAAAAGGGAATGATTAACAATTCAGGATAATGGTTTACTCTGGGAGGGAGGAAGGGCACCCAGGACACTGGCCACCTTCTATTTCTTGACTTGGATACGCCTAGATTTGTTATTTAAACTAAACATGTACACTTCAAACACTTTTGTATGGGAACACTTCTCAAAATTTGACTAAATTCTTAATAAGGTCTACGGCCATGCCACCCTGAACAAGCCTGATCCCATCTGATCTTGGAAGCTAAGCAGGGTCGGGCCTGGTTAGTACTCAGATGGGAGACCACCTAGGAAGACCAAGTGCTGTAGGTGTAAAAAAAAAAAAAAAAAAAAATCTTAATAAAAAAAGAGTGAGGTGCAGGTGCCACGCTCAACTGATCATGCAAAGAACGAGTCGTTTCCAGCCAGGCCGCGTGAGTAGGGCCCGAGTCTTCCGTTTCAGTGGAGCTGAAGGAGCCGCAAAGGCTCACGGGAGTGGGGTTCAGGGAGGCTGGCCATCTCGTTTGTCCTTCAGTTCCAAAACACCCGTAAACGGACTGCTGACATAAGAAAGGGTTCGTTCTCCTTGAGTCATGCTCAGTTCAACGAAACCTGAATCCCAGATCCCAACCAGTGACAAGGAAATGGCACGTGCGGAGTCTCTTTGACATGCCAAGCGACAAGCACAGTCCGATCACCCAGAAACTAAGAACACGCTACTCTGGGCACCAAGCTCCTCACTGCTGCCTCCAAGACTTAGGGATTTGAGATGCTGTTCGGCACCACGGAGGCAGGAGAACCTCTGGGGTTGGGCCAGGCAGGACCTGAACCCAGGTTCCACCATCTCCCATACTAGCGGGTCGTCTCCAGCAAAGCTTCTCCTCTGGCCAAACAGGGCCAATGAGATGACTTCCCCCATTCGTTACAGGATTAAGTTAGGTAATGTAGGCAGAGGGCCTGGTGCATGGCAAGCATTCAACAAACTACTGTTACTGGAAGTGGAGATGCAGATTACAGCGTTTTCTAGGCCAAAGACCATGTCAGATGGTTTCTACATAACCATTTATGTCGGGCGCCTCGGGTGCACTCAATAACTATCGACCTTGTTAAGAAGTTATACTCATAACCCATTATTCCTCCTTCTAAATGCAATCTGGAAAAATCCCAGGGCCCGATGAACATTTTGAGGAGGAGAGAGTAAAGGGAAGGGCACTGTGCAGGAACCATTCAGAGTGACTTTCTCTGTTGGGGAAGCACTTTATACTGAGCTACTGTTCTGTTAAGCCCCAAGAGTGTCCCGGGTGAGGGCTGCAGCGCCTGCCGAGACCTCTAAGTGGGTCTATGGAGCACCGCTCCACCTGAGTCCGATGGACACCTGTCAGACATGAACTAGAACCCAGGTTACTAGCAAGTGCTAAACTACAGGCAGAGTTTCCCAACTGGCACGCAGAGGGAAGCCATGAAGCCAGGGAACAACTGGCTTACCACGAGGAGACCCTGAGCTTGACAAACAGCAGTCCCGAGCCCCAGAACGGGCTGCACCCGGCTGCAGGCCTGGACTTGACACGAACATCTCGAGTCCAGGGGCCGTGAGGAAACCGAAGCAGGTGAGAGGCATCACCATTTGGTTCCCAGTTGCTCGAGGTTCCTGATTTTCTAGAAATACAGGTGGGTCCTGTATATAGCTTAGCACACATAAGCTCAGGCCACGGAAATGGAAATTCACAGCAAGTCGGCCTTGCAAGCACGAAACCTACCCACCCAACCCCAGCACACCCCCCTTTTCAGTGCAATGTGGCAGAGAGGCAAATGTCAACAAAACCAGCCTTTCCACACTTCCCTCCTCCAGAAAACGTAGCTCTTCTATTAAGCTTGTGTTTCTCAAACTTTTACAATCAATTTCCCCTTTAGGTAAACATACAAACCTGACACAGCACTTCCCAACAGGCCCCAAATTCTGACACTTCATCTTCTACTGGATAGCAGCCCCCACCCTGAAAGTCACTGCCACCCTCTATATGATCCCACCAGCCAGGATTCAGCAGTATTTTCTTTGTTGAAGTTTGTGTTATAAAAAAAAAAAAAAAAGCATTTTTTTAAACCCCCAAATAATAGCTAAATAGAAAATTAAATTGTCATACTGACTTTGCATTTCAAACTATACCACTCCCAGTATCTCTAAGGTTTAATTACACTTCTGGAGAGGGGGCGGGCATCCCCTTCCCTGACCCCCGAGGGACCCCACTACTCTCGGAATGTGGCTGAGCGGGAAGGCTGGCCGGCCCTGCAGAAAGTGCTGTCCTGTATCCCAGCACGCCCATGCCAGCTTTGAATCCATGATGCCAGTACTTGCTCTGGGGACTCCTGAAGCTTGGCACGGGGTCAATGAAGGGCCGTGCTATCCAAAAGGCAAAATTGGGAACATGTGGGTACTTCTGCAGTGTCTGATCATTCTCTTGACATCCCCAAACCCTAACTCCATACTCCATGCGGTGGAGGCACACTGACACAGCCTGAGGTGACACCGGTCGGCTGCCTCGTCTGCCCCACCAAGTTTAATAAACTCACTGCTGGGGTGGGACCGCTTCTTACCTCTTCCTTACAGCTGTTTATGGTGCCTGCCCCAGGATCTTGCTATCAAATGGTTACAAATAAAGTTGGAGAACAGGCCCGGGAGAGAGCGGTGATCTTTGGCCTTTTCGAGCATGACTAACTCAAGGTCAAAATACTCTGGACCCTTAAGAAATAATTGTACTTTTGGTACTGAGAACATAATAGACAGAAACCTCTATGAAAAGTGAATTTAAATCTACTAATTGCAACAGCATTCACATACATTTGAGAAACAATTCCATGTACATGGATGAGAAATCTCCCCCAGCAGGCGAAATCTGTAGTGAGTGTGATACACCGGCACGACTATTTGTAATTACTGCTCTCCCCTCTAGGGGTCCTCAGCCCACAAGTTAGGAGACAGAAAAGACAAGAATTTCACAGCATTTAGTGAGTGCTTATTCTGTGTCTGTCTTAGATACTGAATTAGAGCTCTGAGCCAATGGGGAAGACAGGTAATAAACGGATGTAATATATAACCTCATGTATTAAATGCTGTGAAGCAAACTAAAAGCAAACCGAGGAAACAGGCACAGAGTCTATTTAATGTTTAAGAAAAGGGTCAAGGAGGATCTCTCTGAGGTGACATTTAAGCAAAAACTTGAATGAAGTGCAAGAGCGAGCCATGCCACTGTAAGCCCAGGGACCATGACAGACACAAGGGAGAGCGAATACAAAGGCCCCGAGTCAGGAGTGACCTTGGCAAAGGGGCCAGTGTGCCTGGAGAGGAGGAAGCGGGTGGGAAAATGAGGGTCGCTGAGGTTGGCGGCAGCAGCAGAAGCTGAGGTCACTCAGGGTCTCAGAGGCAAGGTAGACTCTGGAGTTTCTTCTAAGTGCACTGGGACATCCTAGGAGAGTTGAGAGCAAGAGCGTGACTGACTGCAAGGGGGCAAGAGTGGACACAGCAGCACCAGCAGAGAAGCCAGAGGTGGAGGTGGCCTCCACCAAGGGGGAGCAGGAAAGGCGTCAGAGGAGCGACACGTTCATTAGCTTGTGATCCAGTAGGTATGGATTGTGGCGGAAAAGGTCAAGGATGGCACTGAAACTTTAGCCTAAGGAACAGGCTGAGTGGTGGTGCCATTTACTAAGGTGAGGAATGATGGTGGGGGCAGAGATTTAGTTGGGGGAAAAGAAGAGTTCTGTTTGGGCCAATGACAACGGAGATGTCTGCAACAGAGATGGTGGTTAAAGCCACGGATGGAATGGGACCTCCATGGGCACGAATACTGGATAGAAAGACCAAGAACATGCACTTGAATCAGGGTGGCCTCGGGCAAGCTTCTTTGAGTTCTAGACTGCTCACCCATTAACTAGAAAAACCACCACATGTGTGATGATTGTGAGGATTAAAGAAGATACATACCAAATACTGGCAAAAATGGTATAGGATATTACTTCTCTAACACAAGTCACTGACTGATCACAGTTAAACAACAACAACAAAAAAAATGAATTCATTAAAACAGAACAAAGCAGGTTACCCCAGTGGAGTGCACGGTGCCTTTCCCACAAGGCAGCAGGTCACGGCCTTGGGAAGGCAGCCGGTGGAGACCAAAGGAGCCACAGCCTGGTCCAGCGAAATCAAAAAGTACACAGACCTTGTTTCCATCTGGCTTCACACTTCTGCTGTCAGGCCTTTGCTACTGTGCTACTTAGGGCATAATGCCTGAGAAGAACTGTCTACCGGAGTTAAACATGGATGGATCCAGGGGTCTAACCTCTGTATGTGGTATAGCGGACATGTACATCAAAGGCAACTGCAGAGCACTGCCTAGTGCAGGTGCCTTGTGGGGGGCTGGCAGCTCCATGGGCCTAAGGCCAGGCCTATGTGAGCACCCACCCTCAAGGACCTTCCATCAGAGGAAAAATACCCAGACTCTTTCACTACCCTCTGATGAGTACTGAAGGGGTGCCCCTGGGAGCATATGATACCTAGCCACATCTAAAATGACACATGACCAAAAGCAAGAAGGATGTTTGCGCAGAGGGCAGCAAAAGCAATGGTATGGGTACATGACAAAGAACGGTGTGCACGAACGGGGGACAAGGCGGAGCGGAGCAGCACCCCTCAGCATCACAAGGTAATGAGTGAATGGGGAAAGTAGACAGGCTAGAGCCAGGCACGCAGGACCAAGCCCGCCATACCAGGCCTTAGTGTTCATCCTCAGCAGTCGGGACCCATGCGGGGGTTAAAGCAAGAGAGGGCCATGGCTAGGCTCACATTTCTGAAGGTCACTCTGGCTGCATTAGTACACAGGACAGAATGAAAAGGGGAGATCAGAAGCAAAAATCAAGTCAGGAAGTCCAACAGCACTGGACCCTTGGGATGTGAAACATGGGACAATGTCACCCACGACTGGCACTGGGAGGGTTTAGCTAGTGCCCAGGATCCAACACACACTTACATGGATCTTTTTGAGCAGCCTGTGCAAGTGGCCCTCCCTCGAAATATTATAACATCCTTTGAAAATCTTGAATACTTCTTGGAGTGACTCAAAGTCCCTTAATAGTTAGAACCGGACCCTTATTAGGGGAAGCTAAGCTATGCTGTTTGTCCAAAACCATAAACCCAGGCTGGGAATTCCTACCTCTTACTCACATTTACTCATATTTAAAAGAAAACATCAACAGCTATGGTGGGATGTATGAGACACAGGTAAGGAGGGAAAGAAGTTACACTATTCGCTGTATAACCTTCCTGTATTTTTTGTTTTATCATTTGTAAATATTACTTATTAAAAAAATAAACTGAGAAAGTAAAAAAAGAAGAAAGGAGGAAAGAAAGAAGAGAGGGAAAAAAAAATGTCCACAAAGTTAGAGCTTCTTTGTTCCATTTACTATAAACCGTTAAGACATTTTCTACAAGACTTGGTGACTAAAAACTTCTCAACAGGGGAAAAGAAACTCATAAGAGAAATGGAAAATTATGGTAATTTCCACAAAGAATGTGTCACTTGAAAAAACTTCATGAGCAAAAATTCCTTAAGGGGACAAAACTAAAAATCCCCTAGAAGAGCAACTGGTAGCCTTTTTCAGACAGAGATGAACCCCTCCGATGCTGTGATGGCCCTGAAGACCGCCCCAGGGACAGTCACACACACGGTTCTGCAAGCGACTTGGGGGAGTTTACTGACTCCCTTGGGCCCAGTTAAAACTCCCGTCTTGGAATCAAGCCACGCTAGTTAAGTACCTCAGGCAAGAGCACTTAAATCTTGGCACCCCAATTTCCTGTCTGTAAAATGGGGATGGTAATAACGTTTCAACTTCATAAAGTTGCTGTTGGCCATTGTCATTTTTATCATTACATATCAACCCAGGCCAGCAATAGTGATTATATTTACCGAAGAAAAGGGGAACCTAATGCTCTAATCCTTGCCCTAGCTTCAAAAAGTGGATGTAAAAATGTCATCAGTCATCCAGGCACCCAGCACAGCTGAAGTTTCAACCTGAAAAAAGACCAGGAGAACGTGCAAACTGCAACGTTTACTCTACTCCACTCAACAGTCACCACAGGACAAAGCAGAGGTGCTTCAGAGCTGATGGCAAAAGCTACCTTCTTTCTACCAAGAACACGATGATTCTAGAGGAGCCGTGAAGGTGAGGCTTTCACTGAGGAAGACGATAGAACACAGGGCAATTCCAAAGGAAGGATTAGTTGTGCACGATACCGGTTGAGATCAACAATTCAGGGCAAAAGAAACATTCAGGCTGAATAGCCATTGTTTGGAGGTGGATATATTTAGACTTCAATGTAGCACGTGCTTTTCACCTTGACTGTTTCTGAGTTTGTTTCCTCACAAGGATTAGTGACTGCTAAGGTCCCTTCTGATTTCATTAAGACTGCCAGACTACAAATGCATGCATTGGAAGTATAACATGCTGTGTCTGAGTGACAATAAAAATCAGATACTTACTTAGTATTTAGCAGATGCTTTTTTTTTTTTCCATTTACAACTTTCCCTGTACCAGAAATCTTAATTGGTTAATTGGAAATCTTAAGATTTCCAACTATGAACATGAATTATAAAGGGCATAAACAACTATGAACTATATATATGTGAAAGTATATAAATGATATAAGCCAACATCGAACTGTATATTCCAAGCAAGATTAAACTGAAGTTAATACTTTGTAAAACTTAACTGGGAAAAACTAAATGAGTATAAGAGGGTATTTCAGAGGAATATTTTGAGGATCTCAAAAACTTACTTTACAACTGAATAAAGACTGGTCAAGTATTCAGTGTCTCAACTTCCAATGACTTTTTTAAACTGTTGGCCTCCTCAAGTTCAGGGGCTGAGCACTGCTCTAGAAAGCAGGTTTTGGTCAGCAGCGCTGAGGGGTTTGAAGAGGCTGGGGCCCCAATTCACCCTTGAAGAAACAGTGCTGCTGCGCCCGCCCCTCGAATCCCCTCCACCTACAGCAGCGATGAATCAGCAAAGCTGCTGAATGCCTTTTTAACGGATGACTTGCAACCCTGGCGGTTGTTCAGCCAGCCGCTTTGAAGTGAGCTTCAGAGAGAAACTTGGAAACCACCAAGTGCTGCCTGGTTCCAGGTTCTAAGGCAGGCAGCCTGAGAGAGAGAGGGGGCGGGGGGTACAGAAGATACAGACAGAGACAGAGAGAGCACCTGCAACACCACGACTGCTCTGTAACACATGCAGGCCAATCCCAAGGCGCCACTTAGGAGGGCCGCAGTGGAGGAGGGTGAGTACACAAACTTAATTCTTAGGGGTATAAAAGATAGGTCAGAAATCTCAATGTTGTGTTTCATTCCTATTACTTATTATCTTCTCAACTTCTCAAATGCAAATATAAACTGGAGGAAATGTTTACAGCCTATGTGGTAAATAAGGGTTAATGATCCTGATACACGAAAAGCTCTTAAAAATTAATCAACAATGAGTGAGCACGTCCACACAGAAGCTTGCAGACAAAAGTTCGCAGCAGCGTTATTCATAATAGTCAAAAGATGGAAACAACCCAAATGTCCATCAGCTGATGAATGGATACATAAAATGTGGTATGTCCACACAATGGAATATTATTTGGCAATAAAAAAGTCTGATACTTGCCACAACATGAAAAGATGATGCTAAGTGAAAGACGCCAATCACAAAAGACTACAGGTTGTACAATGCCATTAATGCGAAATGCCAAGAATAGGCAAAACCATAATGACAGAAGTGCCTGCCTAAGGGCTGCAGGGGAGAGAGGTAAATGGAGAGTGACTGCTTAATGGGTGGTGCATTTCCTTTTGGCGGAATGAAAATGTTCTGAAATTAGATATGGTGCTGGTTGCGCAATTCTGAATATACTAAAAGCCACTGAATTGTACATTTTAAATGGGTGAACTGTATAAGTGACTATCTTAACAAATCTGTTATAAAAATTCATCAACAACAAAAAGTCTCTCAACAGAAAAACGAGTCAAAGAAATGCATGGGCAATTCACAAAAGAAGAAATACAAGAGTTTGATACACTCTATACAGAAAAAAAAGATGTCCAACCTCACTAATAGTCAGAGAAATGTAAAAAAGCACAAAAGCCACTTCCAGTTTCAGACTGGTAGAAACAGAAACGACTTCTAGCTTGCGCCATGGGCCAGGGCCTGTCCTGATGAGTGGGCGCACGGAGCAGTGGACGGCAGCCTGCCAACACTGATGCAAGTTTCTGAGGCCTTCGTTGGCTGAGTAAAAATTAACGCTTGGATTTGAGTAGCTGATCATGGAGCCCGCAGTGCAGATGCGACGATCTCCCAATCTGATGGGGTATTTCACCAGCTATAAGGAAAGTGGAAGTCCTGGTAAAGGACTGTGCCCAGAGAAAATCCAGCCTTGCTAATAACAAGCTCTACCGTGCTAAACACTCGGGAGGTTACTGGCAAGAGAAATGGTGGGCCCACTGTTTCCAAAGGGCAGTGGCACACGGAGACCACCACCGACAGAGGCATGATGGGAATACCTGAAGTTGCTGTGGCAACCTGCCTGCCAAGTGCTACTTACACATACACTACCTCATCGATACCAGCAATATCCTGTGAGAGGGTATTAATATGACCACCCGCCATTGTGCAGATGAGCAAATCAAGGCTTAGAGATGATGTCACGTGCTCTAGGTCTCACTGACATGCCCAGTTCAAGGCCAAATCCATCATACTCTAAAATGTGTGCTCTTTCCACTTCAGCCAAAGACAAAATTTCCTCAGACAGATACAGAATACTAGGCCCAACGGAGCCTTAGTCTGTCCCCAAAAGGCAAATTCTGTCATTAATTCACACTGACCAACGCCCTTTCCTTGTACTAATGAGTGCTACAGAACATCTCATAAAAGTCAGAAGCGAACATCGCTAAGTCTTAGTTCTAATCTTCGGAGTTTGCTGCTGCCAGATGAAACACAAAATTAAAGCTCTGAAATATTTTAATTACTTGGGCCAGGTACCCCGGCCGATTCTCATTGCAAAGAGCTACAAACGCTGAAGAAAAATTGTTCAGTCATCTTTTAAAACGAATCAAAGAACTGGCAGGTGAGTAAAGAATACTGAGACATCAAAATAAACTTAAGCAAAGGCTGGAACCCAGACGCAGCTCTGAGGCTGTGTCTCCAGGGCATCTGCAGACCTGAGCAGGCTTGGGCTTCCTGCTCCTGCCCCTGGCCCAGGAGGGAGGTCTCACGGGAGTGCCTTCCAGAATAAAGCTGGGGCCCAAAATGGAAAGAAGACTGCATTGAAAACTGCTGAGGTCAAATCTCAGTGCCAAATGAAGGACAGTAAAATGCCCCCCACACCCCAAGAATTCGTAACCATGAGCTGGCACCCAAACAGACAACGGCCCAAATTCACATTATAGAAGATATTCTTCAGGAAGATAAAAAGTGATCCAGGAATGAAGGTATTAAATGCAAGAAGAAATGAAGAACAATTAAAGTAGTATATAATAAGTATATCTAAACAAATACTGAACTACGGATGTCTTAAAAAATTTTTAAAAATAAAAAAAAATGCACATCTATAGAATAAAAGTCAAGGAGGACTTTTAATAAAAGTCAAATGACAGAAATTAAAGTGTACCAAGGTCCTTTGAGAGTAGGGTATAAAGAGTATAAAGACAATGACTAAAAAAAAAAAGACAATGACAACTAAGGTTAGACTTTGGTGAGTTATACAAATTGAGAGAGTAACTATGTCCACAGATCGGAAGACTTAACATTGTAAAAATGTCAACTCTATCCAAATCAACATGTGATACATTCAAAACAATTCTAATAAAAAATCCCAACAATTTTTATGGAATTTGATAAGCACAACCTCAAATGAAGATGCAAGAGCAAAGGTCAAGGCCTCACCAGATACCAAGAATTGTTACATAGAAACTTAGGCATTAAGTCAGCGTGAGATTGGCACAGAGATAGAGAATAGTAAAGAGCCCAGAAATAGACCCACACATTTGTGGACAGGATATATGATAATGGCTACTGTTGATGTTACAGAACCACATCAAAAGAATGTATTTTTCAATAAATAGTACTGAGACAATTTGGTTAACCTAGAAGAAAAGAAAAAAGAAACCAGTTCCTTATCTCATGCCATACACAAAAATAATTTTAAATGGACTAAGGACCTTAATATAAAAGATAAAAAAATCACAAAATGCTTAGAAGACAATATATAGAGGGAATATCTTTATAAACTTGAAGTAGGGAAGAAGTTCTTAACAAGGAACAAAAAGTGCTAACCATAAAATTTAAAAACTGTTAAATGACATTAAAATTCAAAATTTCTTCTCATTTAAAAAAACCTACAGTGAAAAGACAAGCCACAAACTGGAAGTGGATAGTTACAACATACATAACTGACAAAGGATTAGTATCTAAAAGAACAAAGTCTCTATATAATAAAAAGACAAACAACCCAACAGAAAAATGAGCAAAACATTTAAGCAGTTGTTTCACAGAAGCTGAATCCTGAATGACCAAGAAGCACATTAAAAGATGCTCAACCCACTAATCCGGAAAATGCAAATCAAAATCACATGAGATACCACTGAACTCCCCATCAGATTAGTAAAAATTTTAAATTCTCAACACCACTGTTGAGAAGATGTGAAGCAAACAGAATCGTCAGTTGAACTGTAAACTGGGGAAATCGCTTTGGAAGCAGTTTGGTATTATTTGGTCAAACTGAAGATGCACACAGCCTGTGACTCAGTTCCTCTCCTGGGATGTACCCTGGAGTGGCTATGTGTGTCCCACATACGTTCACAGCAGCACTGTGTGTTGGCAAAATACTGGAAAGTAACCAGATGTCCATCAGCAATAGAAAGGGTCAATACATTTTCATACAGTGGAACATAATTTATCAACGAAAATGAACTACAACTATACGCAACATGGATTAATCTCAAGAACAAATGTTAAGCAAAAAATTTAAGTCGCTGAAAAAAAATAACATGATTATACTAAGTTCAAAAACCTACAAAATTAAACAATACATTGCTTAACAATACAAACACATGTGTTAAACGATAAATAAAAATAAAAATTAAAAACGGTTTTAAAAAAAACTATAAAGAAAAGCAAGAGGACGATTTGGCAAAAATTCAGCAATTACCTGGGGGTGGGGTGGGGTGGGGTGGGGCTGGGACAGGATCAGGGAGGGGCACCTAAAGGTAATGTATAACATTCTTTCTTGTAAATTGAGTGATGGGTATATGGGTGTTCCTGCATCCATATTCCTTACACTGTATATATTCTTTTGTTATCTGCTCAATATTTAACAAAAAATTTTTCACGAATGACAACGTTCTTTCTGACTTTAAACGTTTCGAAGCATTAACCTGGGCAGCTGAGTTACAGTCAGCTGGGGAAGTCCCTGACAGGTGCCCACTCAGTCCTGACGCTACCGAAATGAGAAGCACATCCCCAGCCTGGCCTCTGAGCTGGAGCAGTTTCCCACCGGGCAGTGGAGCCAGCCCCCCAAAACAGGAAAGGGCCTGCTTAGATGATCAGTTCCAGCATAGGAAGTGGTGAGGGTGGGGTAGGGGGAACAGGTTCTGCTGCCAGACCTTTAAAAGGTCTTAAAAACCAGAAGCTGAGTATGACTTTGATGTTACAATGAACCCACCAAGCTTGCTTTCTGGCCTGGTCCCCACTCGGCTGGAATTGCCACCTCTGAGCCGCTGCACGCTGCCGTTTAGACACGAGTGTGAACAACTCTCATTCTAACCATGCCCTCCGCTTCCTTCCTTTGAAGCGCAAGGCTTCTCTCTCTCCAACTGCTAACAAGCAGGTCTGAATCCAGGAGTGCAAGCCCTGGCTCTCGGTGTGTATTGGCAGTGATTACATTATTGAAGTCAGCCTTAATTGGCCCTAGGACTGTTAAGCTATTGATACCCACGAGGACCTTAGAGAGTGCCAGGTACCTACTCTGACACTCAACACACATCTGTATCAAATGCTGAAATCACTTAGTGCTAAGTTGCGTACTCCCTGACCTGTAGTATTTCAATCATTTTAAAATCGTGGCCAGCAAAAGAAGTAGAGTATGTCTCCAGGACAATAAGCTTTGCGCACATAATATACTTGGAGTTTTTTGTTTTCTCTAAGGTTGGGGTCTCTCCCTGTGGGGTGTCCATCACCCAACAATGTGCCACCCTGCCAGACAGTATGTCTTAGTACTTCAGTGACACCCATGCAAGCACCACCAGCTTTCGGGGAATTCCAGGACAGTAGAGAATGGGCCACCTGGCCTTCCTCGTGGCAAAATGCTAATACCCTGAGGCTCTGCCCACAGAGGCTGCCCTTTTGGCCTTCAAATGGGAGGGCTCAGTGTATGTGTATTTGACTCTTAAAAAACTATCTTCTGACCTAAACTCTGATAGTTTAGGTCATACTTCTTCATGTCTCCATCCCATATTTCTTCCAGACACCAAATAAACCACCAGGTTCTCCTCTCATTTAGATATATGTACAGATACATACACACATCTAGAACAGCTCTAGAAGGACACACAGATACCATTCACAGTTACCTGGAAGGGAAACTGGGTCAGGTGTGGGTGGGTGACTTTCCATTCTTTAGAACCTTCTGATTTTTATACCTCGTGCAGGTATTCCTGCATCAAACTTTCCTCTCTACTCTACCCACTTTCTTTCTTGGCTCTCTCAAGGGTCTTCTAATGAACACATAATAATGTTAGTTACCAATTATGGAGCCAGGGACTTGACTGAGCATGCTATATGCATTACCTCACCAATAATTCCACCCAATAAGGTTATGTGTTATTACCCCCCGTTTTACAACTAAAAAAAACAAGGCTTAAAGAGGTCAGGTACTTTATCCAAAGGCACATAGTATAAGTACAGTAAGTTTAAGAACAAGTATGAGCCCAGGTACGTCTGCCTCTGAAGTTCATGCTCCTATCCAGTACCCTATATTGCAGGGGTTCTTAGCTGGGAATGATTCTGCCCCAGGAGATTTTGGCAATGTCTGGAGACATTTTTGCTTGTCACAACTAGAGGTAGGTGGGTATTACTGGCATCTACGGGTAGAGGCCAGGGATGCTACTGAAACTGCTTAAGTACGTGGGATTGCCGCCCACAAGAAGACTTACCCAGCCCCAAATGTCAACAACGTCAAGGTTGAGAGACCCTGCTCTACTGGAAAAAGACAGAAAGACAGAGAGACTATCTTGTGACCTAAACTCTGATAGTTTCGGTCATAGTTCTCCATGCCTCCATTCCATGTTTCTGCCAGACACTGAATAAACCACCAGGTTCTCCTCTCTCTTCAATCAATAGCATGCCAATCCCACATCACACTGGAGTTGTCTCCAGCCCCAACTGCCAGTTCCTCTTCAGCCAATCAAAACTGATCATCTATCCATCCAACCATGTTTACTGAGCACCAGCTATGTGCCAAGAAATGAGCTACACAGTGGGAGTATCAGGAGAAACTAGACTCTGTCTCTGGTTGGTGCTGGTGCTGGGGGTCTAGCCGGGGGACAGACAAGGAAGCCTATGATTATAGTATGAAGTGAGACTACATTGAGAGACCAATGCAGGATGCTAAGAAATCACATGGGAGGGGCCCCAAACTCACCTGCACTGGGTGGCTGGGTAAGGTTTGGACAAGGCTTCCCAAAAGACTCTTCATGAGACCTTTCAGAATGTAGTCTCTGAGAATCCACAGGTTGGTAACTTTAGTTAGAAAACTTGATGGAACCCCTAAGGAAAACAGGGAGGGCACAGAGCAGTCCCTAATCCTCTATGCACGACCCGGATAATTCCTGCTTCAAGGGAGGACAGCGACCTGGCTTCCCCACAGTTTCAGGCTTTCCCTGATCGCAATCCTAACTGGCTTCTCTGGCTTCGAACCACCCTGCACCTTGCAGCGTGAGGTAACTAACATTTGCCCAACAGACCTTGTGAAACATGTGCTTAATCTTGCAAAACCCTCAGAACAATTCTGTGAGGTAGATAGTGTTATCTCTGTTTTACAGATGAGGAAACTGACACACAGCGATGAAGGAACTGGACCTCAGGACATAGTGCCACTACCCAGGGAAGCGGGGATTCACACTCAACCCCAGAGTCCTCGTTGCCTCCACTGAGGGGAACTTTATAGTTATTGAGCCAAAACATAGTCACTCTAAATCTTCACCTCAGTAGAGAGTTCCAACGCCAGGCATCCTTCTGTGTACCAGACTTTTGAACAGATCTCTTATCGTGTTTCTTGCACTGTACTGTGATTATCCATATGGCTAAGAGTTCCAGCCTTTCTGATGTCAACATCCCTAGCACCCAGCAGTGTCTGACTGGACACAGGAGCAAGCCTGGACTCCCTGGGACCAAGCAACAAAAACCCACCCAAAGCCAGATCAGCCTGCCTGGGAGCATGCCCAGTCCTCCTTCACCAATGCAGTGGACTTCCCCTCAGGCTGGGCCCAAACCCCAGTCAGCAATCTAGGTACACAGGGCCCCGAACAGGTTTTCTCAGCCAGCTTTCCTTCCAGCACTGGGGCAGTCATGATTCATTCTTTGGCTGTATAACAGATGCCTATGTATGGGTACACAGTCTACAAAAATATGTATCTTTAAACGTTAGAACCTTAAAAGGAATGTGTGTGTGCTCCCCACTCTGTCTTTCCCTTTTTGTCTTATGGAGTACATACATGATGGCAGGAGGTGAAACAGCCAGCTTAGACCATGAGATGGAGCAAGGAGAGGCACATGGAACCCTGTTTCTGGATGACTTCAAGAAACAGAGTGAGCTGCTCTACCAGCTCTGGACCTACTTCCAGACTGTTAAGGGGTAAGGAATAAACTTCCGTTTTGTTTCAGTCACTATATTTTGGGATTGCTTTGCTGGAGCATTTTAAGATTGTAGTTATTTAAAACAAGGTGTAAACATTGCCTAGTGATTAACCTGGTCCAGTCTTTATTGGTAAAATAACAATAACAGCAACAACTTCCCATGAACTAAGATTTTGTCATTTGTATAATTTTAAAGAAAAAGTCATCTTGAAAGGGCGATTTGAATCACGTTGAGCCTTGAAAAGGACAAACTGACCTCCTGGTTTGTTTCATCCTTGAGTATTACAGACATACCTCAGATTTCCAAGTAGCCCAGGCTACTCTTTTCTGACAGTTTGTATGCGTAAACTCCAGCTTGGCTGTCTTCCTCCCACTCATTACCTGAATCAAAGACACCCAAGTGGAAAATCTGATGAGAACCCAAAGGGTAACTGCTTCCCTAAAAGCTGCCTTTTCATTCATCCCTCAAACATAGGCAAATGCAGAGCACTGAGCCTGGCACAAAGTAAGTGCTCCATAAACGTTATACTGGATCATTATTGGCCTATTGGGGCCACCGTCATTTCTCACCTGAACTATTCTAGCACCCTTTTAATTGGTCTCTAAAACCCACTCTCTTTAATACATTCTTCACTTAGAGTGATCTTCCTAATCCACAAATCTGACTCTCTTAAATGGTTTCCCATTAACCTAAAATATAAACTCCATGACTAGGTTTAAGGCCGGGGAGGACCAGACCACAGCCTGCTTCTTTAGTCTAACTCTCATCTCTGAGAGCGAGAACCTAAGGTGCTTCAGGACACAGTTGGCAAGCACAGAGCCAGGAGCCCGGCTGCCTGGCTCCGCAGATCACACTTTTAACCACTATGCCAGTCTGGATCATTTGCTCTGTCCTTACAACCTATCAGGTGCTAAACCACCACCGTCAGAACGAATGAATGAATGAAAGAAGGGTATACAGGGGCAGTGTCTGCCTCCTACTCTGCCAGCATCTCCTAGGCCCTGGCCAGCGGGTGCCCTCGCCCCGGCCGGCGGATGTGAGCTGTCCCCGGGACCTCGCCACCTCGCAACCACAGAACGCCCACCCGCTGCGGCGCGCGGGGTCATGGGGCGGTGACAGCCGGGAGGCGTGGGCGGAGATGCTACCAGCTGGGGTGTCACCCTGCCGGAGAGGTGACTCTCGCTCCTTTGCCGGGACATCCGGTCCGCCCGTCCACTCCCCGTCCGCTCCCCCCGCGGCACCCCCTCCTCCCGCCCAGCTGCCCCGAGCCCTCCTGCCCCCAGGGTCCCCCAGTCCGGGTTTCCTTCCCATTCCATTTCTCTCCCCTCCCCCACACAACCGTCTCCGGCGTCCCGCCGCGCCCCATCCTCCGCCGCCTCCGCCCGGCTCCCGGGACTCCCCCGGCCCCGGGCGCTTGCTGATCCTCACCTGCCATGTCCCGGACCCCACCGCCGAGGGAGGTGCATCACGGCCGAGAGAAGGCCGGGGACGGCACTTCAGAGCAGACAAAGGGCGCCGCCATGTTACAGTCGGGCGGAACCGACCTCGCTGGCTTCCCGGCTGCAACTTCCGCCGCATGCGCAGCGCCCACGCTACCTGCGGCCCGCGGACAGGCGCATGCGCCTAGCTACCCAGAAGTTCTACGTTAACTTCTGCGCTTGGAATTGTTCTCATTGTAACCTTTACTTGGCTTTCTATTCCAGGTATAACAGTAACAGCTCCTACCGGTTCAGTGCTTACTGTGTGTCAGGTACTGTGTTAAGCGCTTTACGTGCATTATCTCATTAAAGCTCACCCACCTTAACACAGTATTATTCTCCCTCTTCTGGAGAAAGGGAAAACGGAGGCTCAGAAAAGGGAAATTAATTGGTCATTGTCACGCATCTTACAAGTGATGGTGCAAAAATGTGAACCTAGTGGTTTAAAGCTAAAGATTATGTTTTTCTCTCTTCCTAGCCAATCATTACCCCTTTCCCTAGGGCAGATCTAGGATTAGCCTGGGTGTGAATGACAATGCCTGGAAACAAGAATCTACAGGAAATGTCTGGAGACTTCAACAGTCCCTCTGTGGCCTCTTTCCAACTTTAAGCACCTTTAGGCCATTGACTTCTCTACTTCCTCACAGTTCATGAGCTTTCTCCTTTCTTCACTTCTGATCCTGTTTATTTTCTGTGATCCTTAATTAAACAACATTCTTGCCACTAGCGGAAACGCCTTTGTGCCCTTGTCTTTCTGTCACATGGATTTGATAAGAGTTCCAACTGTAGGTGAATCTACTCCTTTTCTCTTGCCGCACCCAAACAGCCAAGCACAGTTGGAGAAAGTACTCGATGGGACGGACTTCCCTACAAATTTATGACCGCTAGCCTTAAGTGGGACTTTCACAAATGTCAGTCTATCCAACTCACTAGTCCTCTCTTCACAATGCCTAGAGAAACTAAAAAACTCGCCAGCAGTAGACTTCACCTTTTCCTTTGCAGGAAAACCATAGTAAATCTGATAGGAACCCTCTTACTTTTCTAAGTATACTAATCTACTCTGTGTTCATCTGTGTTGGATATAGTCAGTCGGGACTCAGCACCCATCCCTTCCGGAATCTAAAAAGTTAAAATTTTATTTCCCAGACTCAGTTGCAGTTAGAATCCCAGATACGGATAGGCTCTGCCAGCTCATCAGATTTAGAAGGTATAAGTGAGGAAGTAGCCATTGACCTCATTTCTGCTGGCAAGTAAGATCATTGGAGGGTTTTGCAGCAGGACGTGGTGGCCAGTTTCCAGTTTCATGAGTGTTCAGAAGGATCTGTGAGACCATGACAGCCAAATTCAGCATTCTAGTGCTTGGAAACCAGCTTCTAGTGCCAGATCTAGATCCATGGAGCCCTGCTTTGATGATGTTCTTGAATGCACTAATCCCAGTGATGGCCTCTTGCTTCCCCATCTTCCTGATTGTCGCAGGAGTCATAGCTCCTGATTGGTGAGTTCTATGGTGTTCTAGAAGCCCAGTCTAGAGGCCCAATCTAGAGACTGTTCTTTCAGCCCCTCCAATAATTTTATAAACACTTAATTCTCTGCCTTAGATCCCTTTCTGCTTAAAATAAGCCTAGAAGCATGAGGGATCCTTTGGGTGATGGAAATATTCTGTCTTGACTGCATCAGCGTAAATATCCTGGTTGTGATATTGTGCTGTAGTTTTGTAAGATGTTACTTACCACTGGGGGAAACTGGGTAAAGGATATGGGGAAACGCTCTGTATTGTTTCTTACAATTACATATGAACCTACAATTATTTCAAAATAAAACTTTAATTAAAGAGGAAGCTCAGCGAGGCTTCTATTTCTGTAGGACACTGACCCTCAAGGGCGGAAATCAGGGCGTTGGATTTGAAGATGATACAGACATAGTCTAGTTCATGCAGGGGAAAAAATAGTTGAATAAGTTGTTACCATAAATATTACTGCCTTGGGGAAAGTGCCTAATGAAGACAAGGCTTCGGTAGATGGAGCAATTGCTGCATTTGACCATTATGATGGAAATGAGGACAATAAGGGCTGGGGTATGGGCTGGCTATTTAGAATTGCACTGAAGACTTTCAAAAAAGAAATATGTAGGGTTTAAATCTCAGCTCAAAACAGGATCAGAGAACCAGAGCCATTCCTGACTACTCTAAAAAATGTGTCTTATCTCTTGTAGCCACAGGGCTTTATGTAGCGAAATATTGAACAGAGCTGACCCTGTGGGTTTCTGAATTGTAATATAATTGTAATCTGGGTTGTATTGACAGCCCGCCCAGGTGCACTGAATGAGAATGAGGGGCATTTAGGAATCAAAATGGGTATGTTTGGGTGGATGCGAATGACTGAGTTCCCAGGCTCACCAAATCCAAAATCCAGTGAAACTCCCTGTTTGACTCCTGCCATCCCCTAAAGGAGAGTAACCTTGCAATAACCAACTTGCTTTTTTTTGCCTATTATAACTTCCTTGTTCCTACTCCTTTTGCTGATAAGTCTTTCATTTTGTACAGCTCCTCAGAATTCCTTTCTACCTGCTAGATTGGATGCTGCCTAATTCAAATGGATTTTTGCTCAAATAAACTCTTAAAAAATTTTTATATACCTCAGTTTATCTTTTAACACCAGCAATGGAAGGTTGAGTCTTTCTCACATCATATGTCTCTGGCCTTTTTCCATCGTCATATCTCTTTCTAACCCATCCAGGAAATGTTCTCCAATTTTAAGGACTAGTACGATTAGCTTGTGCTCACTCAGATAATCCAGGATTATCTCCCCATCTGAAAGTCCATACTTAGGATATCATGATATTATAAAACTGGTAAATATACATAATTGGTCTTAGTCCTGGTTCAGGCACAGAGCTCCTAGCACCTTTAGGCTCTCTAAGTGAGCAGTACTAGAAAGGTATCTTTTGTTATGTTAATGAGGTGACTTTTGGACTGCCCCTAGGCCACCTGAGAATGGGAACTGGGGACCCAACCAAGTGATTCTAGAGTTGAAACTTGCAGTCCCACCCACCAACCAATCTCCAGAGAGGAAAGAAGGGCTGGAGATTGATTTAATCAAACGTGCCTCTGTAATGAAGCCTTTATGAAAACCCAAATGAACGGGATTCTGAGAGCTACTGGATTGGTGAACACGTGCAGATTTGGAGAGACTGGAGTTCGGAGAGCATGGAACCTCCTTGTCCCTTCCCACGTACCTTGCTTGCCCTATGCATCTCTTCCATCTGATTGTACCTGAGTTGTATCCTTTGTTAAACTGAATCAAGAAGCTTGGCTAGAAACAAAGATTTATTTAAGGGATTTGCAAATCAGAAACACAACTAGGCAATATCCAGAGTGTTCTGAAGAAGAAAGAAAAGCTGAACGTTCTTATAGTAAAAAGTACATCCTTGAGAAGGATCAGTCCTGCATTCTTAGCCGCTGGATTGGTTTGAGACGGTAATCAAGATGTCAGGTGGTCTGGATAATGGATGAGAAGGAAAAAAGGGGTTCTATGGGAATTAACCTTACAGGTCGATCTGATTATAAATTCCTACCTGGGCAGGTCGGAGTGGAGAGTCACACCCCAGGCATATAACTTTTTAATAAAAGGTTTATCTTTGCCTTAAGCAAGCCCTGTCCATTGTTTCTGTGCATCTAGGTTAACACATCTTTGAAATAAGTGGTAACCAGCCTCAGGAGAGCACATAATCTTGTTAACTCTCCTGTAACTTGCCTTGCTCTCTCCCACCTTCATGTACTCTTCACAGAGTTCCCTTCTTAATCAAATGCATGAAAGAAGCTGCAGAACTGTCATTCCTTGGAGCATTTGAGATCTTGCTCCCCGGCATATGCTGTCAGTTTGGCTCAAATACATTCATAAATTCATAAAAATTCTCTGCAAGTTTGGACGTTTCTTACATCAGCATGGATGTCCAGTGGTGTGAACAGGTGAACATTCTTCCCAAAATTCTTCAGAGGGTTATCTACAGGATTTATATATCTCCCCAGGCATTGATGCATAACTGAAAAGTTCAAAAAGTTTATGTGACAGGTTACCAGAAGGGAGGGGGAAAATAAAAACATATTTTAAAAATATATGTATATATAGTATGAAAAATAAATAAACGAATTAAAAAAAAAAGTTTGTGTGACAACATGGATAGATCTAGAGGGTATTATGCTACCCTCTAGAGTGAAAAAAGCCAGACAGAGAAAGACAAATACCATATAATCTCACTTATATGTGGAATCTAAAGAACATAAATGAAAAAAAAAAAAAACAGGAAGAGACTCATAGCTCAAGAGAACAAACTGATGGTTGCCATATGAGAGGGGGTTGGGGGAGCTGGATGAAAAAGGTGAAGGGATTAAGAAATGCAAATTAGTAGTTACAAAGTAGTCACAGTGGTGAAAAATACAGCATAGAGAATATGGTCAATAACATTGTAATAACTATGTATAGTACCAAGTGGGTACTAGACTGATCAGGGAGAATCACTTTGTAAATTATATAAATAACTAACCAGTATGCTTTACACAGGAAACTAATATAAAATAATATCGACTGAATTGTAATTGAAAAAATTTTTTTGAAGTTCAAAAGTTTAAATCCTCAGGAGCATTTGAGATCTCGCTCCTCAGCATATGTCATCGGCTTGGCTCAAATGAATTAATATATATATATATATATATATATATATATATATATATATATATATATATATATATATAAAGTTTAATTCCTTAGGCTAAAGTAAAATAAAATCTATTCCTCATTCTATTCCTCATGCTTCAACCCATCTGGTCTGAACCAGTTTTGTCAGCTTGACTATACAGACTCCATTTTAAGTTAGTTTA
Organism: Eidolon dupreanum; assembly: GCA_028627145.1. NCBI lineage: Eukaryota > Metazoa > Chordata > Mammalia > Chiroptera > Pteropodidae > Eidolon > Eidolon dupreanum. The sequence continues at coordinate 6,498,361 of CM053502.1, forward strand.
GCTATACTGACTTCATCTTGTTTTCTTCACTCATTCCTCACCTTTAATAATAAACTGGTAATCTAAGATGTAAAATGTTTCTGAGTTCTGTGAGCTGCTCTAGCAAATTAATCGACTGAAGGAGGGGGTTGCGGGAACCTCCAATCTGTATATCAGAAGCACAAGGAGAACTTGGATTTGAGATTCACATTTGAAGGGGGCTGGAGGGCGGCAGTCTTCTAGAACTGAGCCCTTAACCTGTGGGATCTGACTATCTCCAGGTAAATAATGTCAGAACTGAGTTAATTGCTTAGTTATTTGGGAAAAAGAGATACACATCAGAATTAGTGTTAGAACCAGAATACCCTTAATCATGTCTGCAAAGTCCCTTTTGCCAGGGGTCCCTAAGCCCTGGGCCACAGACCAGTATCAGTCCATGGCCTGTTAGGAACTGGGCCACACAGCAGGAGGTGAGTGGCAGGCAAGGGAGAGAAGCTTCATCTGTATTTGCAGCTGCTCCCCAGCGCTAGCATCACCGCCTCAGCTCCACCTCAGATCATCAGGCATTAGATTCTCATAGGAGCACTGGTCCCTGGTGCCATGTAAGGAACACACACAGGTTCTGGGGATTAGGGCATGGACATCTTTGGGTGACCATTATTCTTCTGCTATATATAGTTACTTCTTAATTACAATAATACTATTTCCATTTAATGAAACAATACCAATTTTCTTCTCAAAATATTTTTCTTTTTCAGTAAAAACGGTTGATTTGACTTAAAGGATGCTATGACTGATTGTGTCCTCCCAAAATTCATATTTTGAAACCTGACCCCCATGTTATGGTATTGAGGTGGGGGCCTTTGGGAGGTGATTAGGTCGTAAGGGTGGAGCCCTTAAAAAAGAGACCCCAGAGAGTTCCCTTGTCCCTTCTGCTAGGTAAGGGCACAGTGAAAAGACAGCTGTCTATGAGCCAGTATGCAGATCCTCACCAAAACCCAAATCCACAGAGACCTTGATCTCGGACTTCCCAGCATCCAGAACTGTGAGAAATAAGCGTGTATCGTTTGGGTCCCCTGGACCGACTAAAACAAAGGACATGTTAAGTAAGTAGTATTCCATGTAATTCTTAGGTAAGGAAAACATAGTAATACGAAGTTGGTAATGCAGCCAGACAATGACTGAGACTTGGGAAACTGAGGTTCAGATGAGAAGGTTCCGAGTCCTGCCCCAAGTGAGGAAGCAGCTGAAGTTGGAAGAAACAGTGTCTGTTTGGTAAAAAGGCCAGCCTCCCAAAGATCCAACAACACTCTTGTTGACATAACCCTGTGGATCAAAGTAATCCCCTAACTGCCCGGAGGCCAGTTCCTGTGGAATTCACTCAAAGGATCCGGATCCGGGCCCTGTAAGTATAAAAGGCCTGGTCCCTAGGTGGGGAACTACATCCTGGAGGAGGCTGTGGAAGACAGCAAAGGAGCTGTGGCTGCAGCAATGGCCCCCTCCGAAGACCCCAGAGACCAGACAGCTGGCTTGAACATCATGGGCCTTGACACAGACCTAGAGATCAGTTCAAGTAAGAGGTGGCAGAGGGCGCCTCAGTCCTGGAGAAAGACAAGCTGAAGGGGCGCTGGGGAGGCGGGAGGTGGGGGGCAGAGGGCAGCTACTTCTTTGGGGCTGCTGCCAGCATTCTCAAGCCAGGCCTTCACTTTTATTTCTTGTGTTAACAACCTAACGAAACATAATAAGCTTCCTCCTGGGCCTGGGTCATGGTGAAGAGCATGTAGTGAAGGGCATGAACGTGTTTATTATTTGGATAACTTGCAGAGTTTCTTATGTAAGGGCACAGGCTTTAGATTCGGAGAGACCTGCTCTGGTACCTGCTTAATTGATAAATTGATTGATTGGTGTATGGCTGCTTCTCCCTGTGCTGGGCCCTCAGTGGGGAGGGGAGGACAGAACAGGGATCCCCAGGGCAGCTGCACCGGGCACGGATGTTGTCCTCCGCGGCTCTGATGTCACGTGGGGAGAGCGAAGCAGCACAGTGCTGCCCGAAGACCACCAACATCTGCTCAAGTTTAGCCTGTTTCCTCCTCTGTACGAGGTGGCTGGGGCTTTCCTCTTGTTCAGGACCTCACTACTCACTGTGTAGTCCCTGGACCGGCAGCTCTGGCATCCCCTGGGAGCTTGTTAGGAATACAGAACCTCAGGCCCCACCCCAGCGCCACTGTACCAGAACCTGCATGTTGACAAGGTGCCCAGGTTGTCCCCGTGCCCAGGGAAGTTGCGAGGCTCTGAGGCGGTGGTCTGTGCTCCTGGAAGGCAGACAGCTGATGAGGGGGGAGGCAGGGTTGAAAGTCAGGTCTCTGATGCTGAACTCCACGCTCTTAGACCCCATTGTCTTTCCATCCTCGTGCGTCACTCAAACCACAGTGAAACCCTTGTGGGGTGAGCGAACGAGTGAATCAACAGATGAGTTAACGTAGCAGCAGCCCACGTCCTGCTAACACAAACCTTTGGTCCTTTCCTTCTAGGTAGGAAATCGGCCCACCATCAGAAGGCCGTCCCCACAGCTCACCTAACTTTCGTTATCGACTGTACCCGTGGGAAACAGCTCTCCTTGGTGGCACCTCCAGGGCCACCCAGAGCCCAGAGTCCCAACCTAGGACCTGTCATCCCTCTAATGAAGACCTACATTTTGTTCTGTGGAGAAAGCCAGCCCCATCTGACTCAGGAGACCCCCCTGGGTGGGGAATACTTTGCCCAGGCCAGGGGTACCCTGCCACCCTGCAGAGGGACTGTGGCCCTAGGTCCTTCCCCAAGCAGCACACTGTGCTTGCAAGAGGCTCCTGAAGCTAAGGGGAGCCCCTTGAAGACTGGGCCCTCAAGGTCTTCAGCTTGGGAAACAGTCATAGGCTCTCTCAAAGCCCTGTCCTCCTGTGTCTGTGGGCAGGCAGATTAACTGAAGAGCCTGACCCCATGAGAGCAGGGGATTGGCATACCAGGCTTGAGTGTCCAAGGGTCACAATTCCCAGAGCCCGCTCCCTCTTCCACAGCCAGCAGGAGTCTTTCGTGCCCAAGCCAAGGAAGAAGGAGCATTAGACCCACTAAAGGACATCCGAATCAGCCACCGAGTATACACTCAAGGGCACCTTACTTCCTCCTTCCTCCCTACCTTTGTTAGCCTTTCAGCAGAAGCAGAATAAAGTGCAGCCACATGGAAAGATCCTAATTCATTCACACAGCAAATTCTCATGGAGCATCTTCTACATTCCACGCTCTGCAAAATGCCAGGGAAGATGCCACAGCTTTCTGGGAGTGGGGGGTGGGTGGGGGAGGGGAGGGGAAAAGGGTTAAACAACCAAATAAAGATGATTTTTAACAGTGACCAAGTGAGCGCTGTGTAGAAACTGAAATGGGGTGCTGGGAGGGAAAGTGACTGGGGCAAAGAGCTTTTCTGACCTAAAAAATGAGGAGCCGGCACTGAGAACCGCCCTCCCCCAGCCTGGCATCATCTCCCACGGCAGACCAGCGTGGGGTCAGGATGCCCACCACGACAGGCAGGGGCAGTACCCTGGCTGCTGTCACCTTGGCTCACATACAGGTGTGGAGGTCATTGAGAGGCGTGGAACACAGAACAGGGACATTTAAGGACCCTGTGGGACCTGGCAGTCTGAGACTGTATATAAAGGGAACCAGAGAAGGGGAATGGAGTATCATGTTCGGACAAATAACGTGAGGTATTTATTGAGCATCTATTGCATACCAGGCTCATGCTGTCCCCTAGAGCTACAAAAAAAAGGGGGGGGGTTGATCCCTGCTTCATGAGGTAGCCATGTTCCCCAGGAAGAAGTGGGGTCATGGGTGTGTGTAGGTCTAAGATATGCACAGTGCCGTATGAAACGCTAAATCGACATATCTGAGGAAGCATCTCAAGGCTCTCAGATTAAAATTGCTGAATGTTCACTTATGCCATGACTGGTTTTACCAAGTTCCTACAGACTTGGTAGCTCACATGTATCGACCATTTGCTCTGTGCCAGTATGGAAAGCACTATTTTCGCAGATTGGGGAACTGAGGCACAGAGAGGTTGAGGGACACGTTCAAGTCCCCGTGGACTGGCACAGGTGTGATTAGAACCCAGCCAGGCCTGGTGCTCAAGTTCTTGCTCTTAACCACAAGGCCATCAGCCTCTCGTCCAGGCAGAGTCTCTTCTGGGCAGAGCGGATCCAGAGAGAACAGACGTAACCCTGTCCTCAAGGAGCTCACAGCCTGATGGGGGCGACCAGGAAGGAGGTGGTTATCGATCATCATAGCTTCTGATACGTGCAACAGTCAGGGCACATAGAATGCGGTAGTGGCTGGAGGAGGGTGCCTTGCCCACTCTGGGAGAGGAGATCAGGGAGGACTTTCTGCAGGCAGTGATGTCTAAGATCTGAGAGAAGAGAGAAAAAATAAAGATCTGGCTAGTGAGTGAGTCATACAAAGGCAAGGGGACCGGGATGGGGAGTGTTCCAGGAAGAAGGAACGCAGTCATTCCGTCTGGCTGGAGTATTCATTCATTCACTCATTCATTCATTCATTCACCAAGTGTTTATTGGGCACCCACTGTGTGCCAAGCTCTGAGCTAGACCCTGGGATGCAGCAGTGATAAGACAGACGAGCCCCCATCATGAAAGTGCTTATTGCCTAACAATGCACGCACACGAAACAGGGGCCAGAGAAGTGGCAGGGGCCACGTCACGTGAGGCCTGGCAGGCCATGACGAGGTTTTCGCTTTTTATATTTTTTAATAAATATGTTTAATAATAGGTCATGTTAGTTTATTGAGGAAAGGTCTTTTATTCTGAAATGGGAACCGTTGGAAATTGTGAGCAGAGAGTGACATGACCAGACCTAGCTTTTAAGAAGTTTCCTCTAGATCTTGTGCTGGGATCAGAAGCTTAGGAGGCTGCACCTTAGTCCAGGAAAAGGGGGTGATGGTCTGAACTAGAACAGTGGTGACAGAATAATCTGGATGACGTAAACCCCTTCCTTTCACTTATCACTGGACTAGAAGGGTGAGGCCTGTGGCTGCACGTCTAGCTTTGTACCAGCAGGTGTCGCCCTATCCTCAGACTGGAGTGCACTCAGCTCCCACCTGGGAGGGAAAGGCGGGAACCGGCTGGGCATGGACACGTGGGGCCAGCAGCCCAGTGGGGTCCAGGTTTTCAGAAGCCAGACTTTTAATTTAACCAACACCCCTCTCACCCGGAGTAATGATTATTGACATTTTTATATGCACCACATGCTACCTCACTTCCTCTCATACCAGACACGTGAGGTGGTCTGATTTTTATTGCCATTTTACAGACGAGGAAACTGAGGCACAGAGAAATGAAGCGATTGCCTAGGGTCACCAACTAGAAAGAGGTAGAGCCTAAATCCAAAGCCCAGACAATATGACTATGCACCTGCAGTCACAGCATCGTAACCCCACTCTGTGCCGCAGGTGCTCTGTTCACGTTGGTTGAGTGAGTAAATGAAGGAAAAATACATATTTTCCAAGGACCCAGCCTAGGGCCTGGCAGCATGTAGGGAGTGTCTGGGGGACTGAACAGGTGAGCGGGGCCCGCACTGAGATGAGGCACACAGATAGAGGAGAATAGCTCAGTTAGTCCCTTCACCACTATCCTGTGAGATGCTATCCCATTTTACAGATGAGGAAACTGAGGCTCTGGGAGGTTAAGCAACTGGCCCAAGGTCACGCAGCTAGTAAGTGGCAGAGCCAGGGTTTAAACGGAAGTGGTGTGATCTCAGAGCTTTATCTACCTACCACACTGTACGGACTTCTGAAAATCTCTTGAGGGAACAAATCAATCAATTAATGAAAGACTATTAAGCCAGTGGTGAAGTCGAGGATAAGTGAATGTGCTCCTAGGTTGGCAGCCATGCTTAATTCAGGAATGTGTCCTGTCAAAAATAATAATAATAATAATAAATAATAATAATAACGAAGCCACTTAAAAGTGGAGGCAAGGCTGCCATGCCAGAGGAATTGCCTTCAAACGTCTTACGCCTCAAACCTTTGAAATGTTAAAACAGGGCAAAATAACCTTTGTCTTGAGCCTAAAGCAAACTTATGCCCCAGAGAACTGTTTGCAATGACAACTATAAAGCAGACATTATAACCACCAGACTGATGGCTACCAAACTAAAAACATTCTTTAGAATAAACATCACTATGTTAGGTTATCTGCACCAATAGATATGCCTTCCTTCTACTGATGTAAAAGCTCTCCTTCCCTTTCTCATAAATACCTCCTTGCCTTTGCTTCTTAATCAGAATATTATTGGGGCTTCTGCCTGAATCAGTGCTTCTCGAATAGCTACTCTACTGATCTCGAATAAATGCCCGTTCCCTCTCTCTTTGAAAAATCTTTTTATTTTATTTTTTAAGATAGGATTCTTTATTTTAATCAGTAAAAAGACAAGTATAAGACAAAATAATTCTTCATTCAGGTATGTTCCAGTGCCCCAAAAGTTAGTTATATGATAAATACCGCCTATTGATAACCTGTGAAAGACAAGACAGTCTAAGATGCCCTAATAATCTAAGTCTGTAGCAACTGACAGCAAGGCCATTTTAATTGCAATGCAGAATCTTTTTATTTTTAAGTTAGCAGTTGCCAGTGCCTTAAAGTGCCCAGTACATAGTAAATGGTCAAGAATCCTGTGAGAAAGAGGGAAGGAAAAAAGGGAGGAAGAAAGGGGCAGATTTACTGTCCTGCACTCTCCTCTCGGGTCCCCTAGGCCAGGAGCCCTGCTTTGTGCCCTGACCTGTGGGGAGGCATCCAGAGGGCCCCCACCTAGTCTAGTAGCCCCCAGACTTCCCTGGAAGATTGCCCTGTGTCTAGGTCCGGAAGGCCCCAGAGCCTGGGACTGGCCTGGCTGGCTGCTCCCAGCGAGCCCCAAGCCAGCTGTGCTGACTATAAACAACACCTTGCCCTGCCCAGAGGCCCCTGCCTTGGGCACCCACTCAGCAGGGTCAAGTCACCCAGTGCCTCAGGACCCCCTCTTGTTTGAGGGCAGAGCCAAGGTGGGTGGAACCTTACTTTTCCTTGTTCAGAAAACAACCACAACAGTTTTAACAAAAGCTTAGCATTTATTGAGCTCATACCAAAACATGGTCACCTCAGCCCTGGGAGGGTGCTGCCTGATCTTTGTTTATAGATGAGGGAAGTAAGGCTTCCAGAGGCTTCCCTCCCCCACCTCCACCCCTGGGGCCCAGACAGGCTCTTCAGAAAAGTCCTCACCCGTTTTTCCTGGAGAGAAGTCCCCAGGTACCAAGGCAGTTCCTCTGTCCCTTCAGTCACGACTTGGGCTTGACGGTGCCAGGGAGAGAATGGGTGTAGCTGGGGACATCAGGATCCAAATCTATACAAAATAAGCTGAGCCCTGCTGGGCATTTCAATGCATGGCTCATGTGAGCTGCGTCACTACCAAGTGCCAAGCCTTTTACATGCATTACAAAACAATTCCAGCAGGTAGATCCTGTTAGAACTATTTTACAGGTGGAGCAACTGAAGCATAAAGAGGTTGAGTTACTTGCTCAAGATCACCCAGCTCGGCAGCATCAGAGCCGACATTTGAACCCAGGTGGTATGGCTCCAGAGTCTGCGCATTACCTTCCACTCTTTACTGAAGCTTCTTAGCTTTTTTTAAAAAATCCTACGAACATTTGCTTAGCTCCTTTCCCATGCAACATTTGAGAGCAAGGGGGCAGAATAAGGTCTTATTCTTCTGCTATTGCAGGACTGTGATCTAAGGCAGATAGGGAGTGGATGGAGGGAGAGGGGAGATGTGGGGGGGGCGGTATACAACGTCGAGGCGGGGGTTACCTCTAGGTCAGGGAAGGGTGGCTATAGGGATGGGGGAGTTGGTCTGGTAGAGAAGCCCTGGCCTGATCTTCGGGAGTTCTGGGTCTTCATTCCATCTCTGCCACTGACTTGCTGTGTGACCCTGGGCTCTACCCTTCCCTGGGCCTCAGTTTCCACATCATATCATCATACTGTAAGGAGTTTGAAGTGACTCCCTAAGGGGACAGAACTGGCCAACCAAGTGGGTAGGGCCCCAAGGTCTTCCTTCCCCCCGCACATGTGCTCTTTTCATCTGAGTTTGAGTTTCTGTCCAAGACAAGGTGTGAGCCTAAGGTTGTCTGAGCTCTGTCTGTGACTCTGAGTGAGCTGGTAGCTCTGGAGGGCTTTCTGGAGGAGGAAGCTTTTGGCCTGGGCTAGGTCTTTAAAAGCCAGTGAACCCTCTAGCTCCTCCGCACCACTCAGGGTCTTAGGCACCACCCGACTTGGACCTTCTCCCAGGTCTCTAGCTCTGGAGGGTGGTATGTTTTCAGCCTCCTGGGCCTCCTGCTCAGGCTCCCTCCAAAAGCTGTGAGATACTGGAGTCCCCCTTTCTTGTACAGGAAACCAGGATGGAAGGAGGGGGAGCTGCCCCCTAGTACTCCCAGGGGTGGGGGATGCTGATCGGGGCTGACCCTGCAGAGGGCTTTCCAGAGTCACCACCAAGGATTCCAAAGCCTGCCCCTTCCAAGCTGGGTGACCTTGGGCCTGTTGTTTGACCTCTCTGAACTTCACTGTCCTTCTTGGTCCCCACCTTGCCGGATTGTTGGGATGAGCAGTGTGCTTGGCACTCTCTAGGTTCTCAATGAATGGGGCTGCTATAATTATTCTTCATGGGGGGGGCGGGGCGCAGGGCCAGCAGCCAGGCCTATATATAGCCTGGAAAGGGTGGGGGGGCCTCGGAGACAAAGCGCTGCTGCCGGCCCAGGCGCCTGGAGGGCGGAGCTGGTGAGAGCCCGCCCCGCCGTCCCCGGCGCCCTGCCCTCCTCTTCTGCAGGGTCACCTTGGCTGGAGGGCTCCCTCAGGGTGGACGTGCCCAGTCCCCGGCCGCTGCTCTGTGCCTGCGAAACCCTCAAACTCTAAACCACAGACTGGGGAGCGGGTAGCTGGGGCCTGGGGGGTGGGGTGGGGGTGGGAAGTATGTGGCCCCATTAGACACGTGGGGAGCTGACTCCTTTCTCAGCCCCGTTGTCCAGCTCCCCACCCCCAGCCGCGCCCAAGTGGGGCGTTGCTGGGGTCAGGACGCCAAGGTGAGCCTGACCCCCATGTGGGGGTCGAGGGAGGTGGGGAAGCTGGTCCAGCTCCTCCCCCCAAACTCGCGGCGATGAGTGCTGGGCTGCAAATAGCCCAGTGGAATCAGTGAGTCACGGAGGCTGGAAATACCGCGCCTGCTCTCCCTCGCCTGCTCGCGTCTGCAGCCCGAGCTACCCTGGCCAGTGCCTGGCACTCCAATTTCTGTAGCGGGGTGTGGGGTATTGGGGGGTCCCTCCAGAGAGAACCCAGACTCTTCGCCAACACCCCAACCAATTCCCAGCCCTGCTCTGCTCCCGGGGCTGTGTGACCCTGGGCTAGTTACTCAGCCTCTCTGGTTCTCAGAGCCCACGTGGTACAAGATAGGTTTTAAGAAGGCCCGTGACTTAATGCTACTCACCCACCTTTGGCGTCCCGGTGCCTGGGACAGAGCTTGGCACATACTGGCAGGAACTGGCTGACCATTCAAAGAGAAGGCACCGAAAGGTTTTTCAAGGAAATAATTCGGGGAGTCTTGCCCTGATGGGTCTGGGAACCAAGAAAGGAGGCCAAAGGACACCCACATTTCTGTGAGGTCTTAAGCTTTTCTTGAGCTACTACCCCTACCCCAAAATCTCAAAGAAGGTTCCCCCAGCTGCCTCCAACCCCACCCCAAGTTTGAGAACTTCAGGCAGGTGATCTCCAGAAGTCTGTGATTCTCTCGTTTATTATGTGTGCAGGGTACAATGCCAGGGCCCTCCCACGCCCTCTCCCCCACCCCCATTTGCCCCCTAAAGGCCCAAGAATGGCAGGGACGAGCGGCCACTCTAGAGAACAGTGACCCAAGGGGCGCGGAGAGCAGAGGCTGGCTCTGTCACTGGCCCCAGGGGCCCCAAGACTAACTGAACCACCCTTCGCCTCGCCCCTGCTTTTGTATGTGGAAGACTGAGCCAGGGTTATTGGGGATACCTGGGGCTTCCCAGAATAAAGGCTGACTGGAGGTTCCTGCTGTGGCCTGGGGACTCAGAGGGAGCCAGGTTGGGGGCTCTGTCTATGATTCAGGCATTCTCCAGTGGGAAGATGTGGGGAGGCTGGGGGGCAGTTTGAGAGCAGCTTCCGACTTCCTGGGTTCATGTCCAACCTTCGGCGGGCAAGCTGGTCACACAGATGCTCAGAGACTCAGTTTCCCCATTGATAAAAATGGACATTGAAGTCTGATTTTAGAATGTTCTGAATCTGGCTTCAACCAATGGTAACGCTTAGTATTTGAAGAACGACTGGTGTGTGCGTGCGCATGTGGTATACACACCCCAAACCTATAGATTCATAGTTTAAGGAAGGGGAGGATGGGGAGACAGCTGGCCACAGGGAAGGTTGGCAAGACACTGGTCTAACCTCAAGACCCCAAGCCCCATCCATGTTCTCTGTCCCACGTCTGTTGGGTTACCTGTCTTCAGTGGAGACATTCCCCTGGGGCAGGCCTGGGGGTGGGAGGGAGAAGGATCAGCCCCGCCCCTCAGCCTGGCCTTGCCTGGGGGAACGGAGCAGGTGAGAGGCGGGACTTTCACACAGTTTATCATGAACCAGCTGTATTGATAAAAACCCATCTATATACAGACCCAGTGTGGCCCTCCCTGGCACAGCTGGCTGGATGGGGGCACCAGGTGGGCAGGTAGCCTGGCAGCTGGTTTGGGGCTTAGAGAGTAGCAGAGGGAAGGTTTCCATCATGGCCATCTCCTCTGGCCCCCCTGTGCACCTGGGCAGTTCAATTTAGGTAGGCACCTCTGCCTGTAATCTCTCTCTGCCTCTCTCACCCCCCCTTGGCCAAGGAGTTCCCAGATTCCCTCCCCGCAACCCCTGCCCTGCAGAGACTCCACAGATCAAAGGATCTGTCCATCTGTCTGTCCTGGAGATTAGCTGCCCAGAGAGCGTGCCTGTCCCAATTCCCCTTCCCCAGAGTGGGGTCTTCCTTTCCCCACCCCAATCCCTTTTTGTTGGATAAGTGGAAGAGGCCACATCTGGAATCTGGGGGCCACGGGCGAGGCAAGGGGTTCCCTGGCATGCTCTGGGCAGAATAGAAGGCCTCGGTTTTTTTGGGGGGGATGACCCACCTGGGGTCTGAGGGGTGTCAGGACTAGAACCTGGGCTGAGATGTCCTGGAAGCTATCATGAGGGGCTTGGGAAAACTCTGGCAGGCTGGTGGGGGAGCAGGTAGGGGAGTCGGGGGAAGACAGGATAAGGGGGTGGCCCTCAGATTTTTATCTCCGTCCGGAAGGTCTGCTGGACGTGCTCTGTGTGTGGGTGGCGCCGAGCCCGGATGGTGAGGCTGCCATCCTCCCGCAGGGCCGAGGTCACCGACGTGGGGTCCACGTCCTCCGGCAGCTGGCACTTGTGAGCGAAGGTGTTCATGACCGTGCCATCAGCTGCCAGCTGGGGAAGGGCTATGGGTCAGGGCAGGCCACCTCCTGCCCCTCGCCCTGCTCACGGCAAACCACAGCCCCTTCTCCCCAGGATAAGCCCGGCCAGGGCCCTGCACGCTGAGGGGTTCCGCACGCTGAGAGGTACAGAGGCCCGGCAGAGGGGCCACCCAGAGTGCTGGTGGCCACAGGCCAAGGGCTGTGCAGGAGCAATGCAGAGGTGCTTAAAGGAACTCCAGGACTCCTAATGGGGGGCAAGGGGCTTGGCAGGGTGCGGGGTGGGACTAGGAGAAAGAGGAAGCTTGGTGGTGGAATCCAGGGCTTCTGAGCAAGGAGGATAAGGTGGCACAGGGCAGAGCCAAGCCCTCGTGGACACCCAGACACATTGGGTGTCTACCGTCAGGGCTGGGCTGGCGGCCCTGCCCCCATGACTAGGCCAGCACATAGTGTCCAGAGGAGCCTGGGTGGCTGAGTCACTGGCGGGGGTGGCAGGGCTGGCACGTGTGCCCGCTGGTCCTGGTGCTCACAGTTTTCGGCTTCCCCGACAGGGGCACCCGGGCATCCAGCCTCCCAGGCTCGGGGACGAAGTCAGGTTGTCAGAAGCCCCGGACAGACCCTCTCCTTTAACAGGCACCTGTGGCTGTGGCCCACCGGGGGTGGCATCCCCGTTCAAGCTGAGCCACACCTTCCTTGAGGGTGCAGGCCTCCTGGGAGCCGGGACTCAGAGACCTCAGTGACCCAGTGACCCGAAGCCCCGTGGGTGGAGGGAGTGGAGGGTTTGGAGTGTGTGACCCTGAACTGCAGGGCCTCTGCCCAGCCTTGGGCCCGATTCAGGGGTCCCTGAACTGGGTCTGGGCCTCTGGGTCCTGGAGGGCAGAGGGCTTGCAGGGTGTTGTGTGAGGGAACTCTTACCTGCAGGTCAGTCCCCGCCTACCCGCCTGTCTGCGGGAAGAGCTGTCCTCACTCAGCCACGGTCTCATCTCCCTCCTCTCGCCTCATCCCTCAGGTGACCCGTGCCCACATCCCTCCACCGCCACCGTGCCCTCCCGTCCCCCGGGGCGCCCTCAGCTGCCCTGGCTCCTGAAGACAGGGTCTGGCAGCCTTGGGCGACAGCGGCAGTAATGGGCCCTGAGGCTCACCAGCTCCAGGAGCAAGGTCTCCAGTTTGCCCTAGGAGATTGGGGTCGGGGTGGGGGGACACCGGCCAACGTCTGGGGTCCCAGGATGGAACGCAGGAGCGGGGACACTGGGCAGAGGGTGTAAGTGCGGAGCCTGGGTTCCGATGGGGTGGGCCGGCTCACCTTCTCAGCACGAACCTCGATGTGGTTGTTGGATGTGGTGACGATGATGTCTTCGGGGGAGAAGTCACTCACGTCCACTGCGAACTCGTAGGCGTCTCCAAGGGTCTTGATGTTGCCTGGCCCCCCAGAACGCGCTGTGGAGGGGGCTGCGGTGAGCTGAGCACGGGGCAGGCTTGCACCCAGAACCCAGGTTTTTGGCTGCTTCTTCTGGGGAAAGGGATGGCCCCCCAGCCTGGCCTCCCCCGAAGCTGTTGCTCCTACCCCTCCCTCAGCCCACCTCAGGTACAGGGGTGGGAGGAGTAGGGGCGGGTGTGGGCGTGTGTACGTGACACTGTCTCCAGACTGCAGTAGGGGCCGCGTCCCACCCCTCAACCCCAAGTAGCCCTCCAGGGCCCCAGGGAGAACCTGGCCACTAGTGCTTTGTAGCCACTGGCAGCATAGCTGACCCCCGAGCCACAGCTGTTCCTTGGAGACCCACCTGTTCTCACGGACACATCTGTCTCTCTGGCCACATCTGTCCTGGTGGCCACATGTGGCTGCAGCTGTGCAGCACCTGTTCCTGGCAGCTCAAAGCCACGGCCACACTCAGAAGTACCCGAGAGCAGGTGTCCCCTACCCGTGAGTCTCCCTTGAGCACTTGCCTGGAAAGGTCAGGGGCTCCGAGTGGGGCCTCATGAAGCTGCTAAAATCCTCAGAAAACATGCTCAGGGCCTTGTCCATGGGTGGGTCCTGGGCTGGGAGGGCGCGGGAGGCCGAGGAGGACGAGGAAGATGAGGAGGAATGGAAGCTTCTCTCCGCTCTGAAGGTGGAGCAGGTCCTGTGGCTCATCCACGGGCGGGCGGCCGGGCCCTGGCCAGGCGGGCAGGGGTGGACAGGAGAGGGTGTGGGCGACAGGCTCTGGGGGAGCGTGTGGAGCCCTGACTGCCGGTGCTTTATAAGGCCCGACTGCCCCTGGGCTCGGGGCCAGCCCCTTGTCTACCAGCTAAATTTAGGCCTCGCTGTGGCCCAGAGGGGGCTGGAAATCTTCTCCAGTGAGATTGTCCTGCTGACAGTCCAATACACACAGGCCCGTGAGGCTGAGCTCACAGCCTAGCATTCCAGGCCGATCACTCCAGCCCTGGGGCCTCAGCACAGCAGTGGGGAGGGGGCCAGAGCTGTTCCCTTGCCACTCAGACCCTCGTTCCCGGGACGTTGTATGTGTGGTGGTGGGGGGGGGGTGGTTTCTGTGTCTCCGTCTTCCCCGTCAGCTTGGGGCTCTCGAGGTCTGTGCCTCGCCCATCAAATCGCAAGCTTCTTGTGGCCAGGGTTTTCTGTTTCCTAGGCCCTCTCTCCCGAAGATCTGGGTGGTGGGGGATCAAGGCAGAGGGGCCCCGACCCCTGGATCTGGGGATCACAGGAGATGCCAGGTGAGAAGGTGGGTGGAGGACCCCTACCTGCGACCCCGTGTGGGATGAGGGGCTCCTCCCCTCAGGGCAGATAATGTGCACAGCTGTCTCTTAGGAAGGACTGAGACAGCATGGCGGGGGGTATAGAATGTGCAGCTGTCCCCCTGCCAGGTCCCACTGGGACCCAGATTCCACGCTTGCCTTCCCCCCCACGCCACACTCTGGAACATTTTGGGGCCCCAAGAGGACAAAGCTACCAGCTTGAGGCAGGACTGGGGGTTGGGCCCCGACTCAGGTAACTCAGTAAATGTTCTTAAAGATCTAGAAGGTTATGCTCCCGAGAACCATCTGCTTGACCTCCAACTCGGGAAAGATGCCTGGGACCGTGGCAGGAGGGAGTTCGGTGCGAGGCAGAGGATTCCCGGAGATGATGCGTACTCCAGCTCTGACTTCCGGGGTGCCTGCTGGGCTTCTGGCCCTGAGCTTTCCAGCTCGGAACACTGCGTCCCCACAGCTCTGGAAGGAGGTGTCATCCCCATTTTACAGACAGGGAAACGGAGCCTTGCAGGGAAGGTGGGCTTGCACTGGGTAAGCGGCAGAGCCGGGGTTCGAACCCAGACATACGAGATCCAGAGCCCTCCAGGGAGCCGGCTGACCTGAACATATGTGTATGGAGACAGGCTGGCTCAGAAGACCCCGAGAAGTCCCCCTCTGCTCGCCCACAGCTCAGCAGAGCCAGGACTGTGGTCAGGTGGGGCTAGGTGGCAAGGCTAGAGGAAGGCCACTTTAGGTGGGTGGACACTCTGCTGCTACCCAGGCTGCAGTGTAGGGGTCTGCTCTCCTCTCCAAATCCTGCCTCCTCCCCCACAGAGGCCTCTCTGATTGCTGCAGCCCAGACAAGGGGCCCGGATGCCCATAGCACCGCCTGTCTTTGCTCGCCCCAGCGCCTGGCACTGTGACCTGGTCTTCCTGTGTCTGTGATTTCTCTGCTGTCCTCTGTCATCTGTCAGACCGGCAGTTCCTCCAGGGCAGGGATTCACCTGTGTCCCGTTAGACTGGGGGCTCCTGAAGGTGGAAACTGTTTCTCCTTTCTCTGGCTCCCACAGAGCTTCATTCTTGAATGTGGGGGGGCTCCATCTACAGGGTTAATTACTGGTGCCAGTGGTCCGCGAAGTGGGGCCAAGGCATTGACTGGAGCAAGAAGGGTCTCTCACTCCAGTGGAGAGTCATGCCTGGCCCATGTCGCCTGCCCTGGCCAAGGGGGATGCCAGGAAGTTCCCAGCACTGTGGTGAGATGGGAAGAGGGTGGGGGAGGGGGAGGGGGCCCAGAAGCCTGCTGCCCGCCAGGGGAGCAGGAGCCAGTGGCTAAATGCAGACACGCTGTCATGGTGCTGAGGGCCTGAGTCACTGCTCCTGGATGTCAGATCTCATTACCCACCCCTGCCCACCGTTCCCCCTCCCCTCCCCCACCCCCGAGGCATCACCCGCACATATACTATATCCACTGGCTTCAGAAGGACCCTGAAAGGTCATCAAGGCCATTCCCCTGTCTCTGGGCATGCCTCTCCCTTTAGATCACATGGATAGAAGGAGCTTTAGAGATGATCCAATGCCTTCGATCCTACACCTGCCAGGGCATCCCAATCACCTGTGGGAACTTTTAACAAACACAGAATCTTACCCCGAACCCCAAGATTCTGATCTGGGATCTTGGGAAGGGACCAGGAATCTGTTCTCATCAGCTCCTCACATAGCCAGCCCACAAGGCCGGTGTTTAGAAACCACTCACCATTCAGCAGATATTTATTGAGCACCTACTATGTGCCAGGCGCTATTCCAGGCTCTGGGAGACTGGTGCGACCAAGGCAGAGGTAGGCCCCTGCCCCGCGGCTCCCAGGCTCCCCTCATTGGACAGAAGAGGAAGCTAGGGCTCTGAGTGATGGGAGACCAGTTGGAGGCAGCAGAGCTGCTCTGGTTTCGAGCCTGCCCTCACCCTCCACTGCCTCCGGTGCTCGGCGAAGAAGAGGGAGAACTGAGGGGCCAGCGTGTGGAGGAAATGGCTTCGGGAGGGACTTGTCGTGGGCACCGCACCACCTCGCCGCCCTCTTCCCGGTTGGTTTCCTGGTACTCACACAGCCAGGAGCGTGAGGGTGTGGACATGCGGTGCTGGCCGGCGCCGGCTGTGAGGTGGTGGCTGGCAGCTGCCCAAGGCCAGAGATGGTTTGGGATGTCAACAGCACTGCTGGTTATCTTGTTACGGTGGTACACAGTGGACAGGTGGGGGTGGCCAAGGTGACAGTGGGCCCAGGCCCGTGCAGAGCAGAAGCCCTAACCCTACCTCCCGCACTCAACACACACACATGCTCCTGTTTTTGATTGACCTGGCCTGGTATCTAGGGACAGAGGGTGGCTCAGGGTCCCAGGATTTTAACGAGTCATTGAAGGGCTATCATGATTTTCAGAAGACGGCTTTGTCTAGGGGAGGTGGGGAGGCCAGTTGTCCCAGATCTCTTGCCCAAATATTCCAAAAGTGGCGTCAGACAAAATCCCTCTGCTTTGTCCCCAAATATTGCCCTGATTGATTCAGCTACAGGAGTTCGACGAGCTCCGGGTAGGGGAAAAGCCACACAGTCCAGGTCTACTGTGTGACTTTAGACAAGTGACTGCATCTCTCTGATCCTCCATTTATCACTGCAAAATGGTGATCTGTCCCCAGCTCATGGGGTATTGGGAGGATGAACTGAGTTGCAGACTTAAAGGGCCTGGCACATAGCCAGCACGTCCTAGGTGCTTGTTCTCTCACTGTGCCCCCTGTGTCCCGGCTCCTACCCTCTATTGGGGTAGGATGAAGCCTGGGCATTTACCCAGAAGTGTTGTTGTTCCAGAGGCAGGTTTCTGAGACTGGAGGGACTGGACACAAGGATTGAGTCTTAAGTTCCTTCTCAGGCCCCAGAGGCCCCTGGCCACCCGGATTTGCTGCCCCTGCTCCAGCTAGTTGGCCTCCTCCCCACCCCTGAGCGGGCTGGGCTGTCAAGGCAGGTCCTGGGAGCCCAGGAGTCAGGCAAACCTGGGAGGGAGTCCTGGATCTTCCCGTGGGCCTCTGTGACCTTGGACAAGCAGCCTCACCCCTCTGAGACTCTACTTCTTTACATCAGAATAACGCTGCCTCCCTCATCGGGTTCTGGGGACATGCACTGATTTGGGAGCAGGGTGTTGCATGCAGAGCCTGGCACACAGCAAGGGGGCAGTAGTGACAGCTTCCCTTGCCTTTCTCTGTTTTTTCAAATCCTTTCCACGTTTAGCTCTGACAGTCCAGGGCCCTGATCCTTCCCCCCGAGAGATGATCCCTCCCAGTCCTCCCCCTATCTCAAGCCGCAGGTCCCCAGCCTGTAGTATGAGCTGCGTGGCTCTGCTGGGTTGTGGGGAGCCCCTGCTCCTGGCCCCTCTTGGCTGCTCTGTCCTGCACGGCTCAGCGGGCCTGGGCAGTTTCGGTTGGTTTGTCAAGGTCGTTCTTAATGGCCATAGTAAACCCCAGTAGGGCGCGTGGGGGAGGAAGGGGGGCAGGATGTTGATTGGTGGAGCATACACCTCTGCAGGTACAACTGAGCTGCAGGCCAAGGAGTCTCTGTTAGAGGACGGCCATCTGGGGCCACGGCAAGGTGGACGGACACGGTGAGAAGCCACTGGGTGTGGAGCTGGGGATGGGCTCGGATGGGCTCTGCCGGGGCCGGGGCGGGCAGGCAGGGCAGGAAGGTAGGAAGGCAGGGCGCAGGGAGCCGGCACCTCGTTTCGTCCCTCATGCCTCTCCTTCTGGGCCGTGGCTTTTCCTACCTCTGTGGCCTGAGCTGGGGGGAAAGGGGCTCAGGGCTGGGCACTGTCCGTGGAGACCCCACAGTGAGAGAGTGACTTCACTGGGCAACGAGACCGCCCAAGCAGCGGAAGCAGCCAAATGTCTAGGGAGGGTGAGAGAGGTGACCACAGGAGGGGGAGGGGGCTCTGAGGCTTGGGGTCCCGCCTTGACCAAAGTGCTGCGGGACACGGAGGGCGCAGCTAGGAAGCCTGTCCCGCCCTGCACATTAACACGCACACATGCACACCCTCGGTGATACCACAGGGCACATGAGACTTAAGTCTCTCCTGATAACCGCGCGCGTGCACACACGCGTGCATGCACACACACGCACAGGAAAACACCATCTTTCCTTTTTGTCTGCGAAGTAGCGATAC
Source organism: Eidolon dupreanum (assembly GCA_028627145.1). Classification (NCBI taxonomy): domain Eukaryota; kingdom Metazoa; phylum Chordata; class Mammalia; order Chiroptera; family Pteropodidae; genus Eidolon; species Eidolon dupreanum. The sequence goes on from CM053502.1 coordinate 6,516,791, forward strand.
CGAAAGGGCCAAGTGGCGGGTGAGGGCAGAGGAGCAGCTCACCAGGGGTCCCTCATCTGTCGGCTACCTCAGGGACCGGATGGAGGAGCTGGTAGGGCTGCGTGAGGGCTCCTCCGGGAACCCCGTGACTCTTCGGGACCTGTGGGGCCCGTGCCCTCGCATCCGCAGGGGCATCCGAGGTGAGAGCCGGGTCCGCTTCCCCTCCCCATCGAAGACCTCTCAGGACACCACTGCCTGCCCAGGCCCCACCTCCCGCACCCATCCGAAAGCCTGAGAGCTGCCTTTCTCCCTCCATTTGCCCCGGACGTCGCTGCCAGAGTCTTCTGGTGGCAGGGAGGGAAGGGATCTGCCTGTCTCTGGGTCAGACAGGCTAGATGCTGCCCTCTGCCTTTGGGACAACAGCCCCAAGTCCTGATCACTGTGCCACGGGCCTTGCTAGGGGTCAGTGGGTGCTCTCTGGCCTGACACTAGCCCCACAGGCCCTAGGACAACCCAGGGGTCTTGCTAGATGCTTGTGTTCTCTGAGCTACGGACCCCGTGGAGATATGAGAGAGAGCTGTAGCTCCTAGCACTCCTTCCACACCCCTGCCTCTCGATCATTCTTTTATAAATACCCCAGTATGAAGCAGGGGTTGGGGAAGGGCAGACTGGTCAAAGACTCCCTGGCAGGGGCAATAAGCCTGGCATTCACTGTGCTGCCTCCTTCACTCGCCACAAATCTGCCCCTCACATGAGTCAGAGGCCCCTCCGGGCCCCCCTGAATTGAATCACCTGCTCCAGCCCCACGCTGCCCCTGTCCTTCCTGCCCTGAGCCTGCCCAGGCCTCCATGGAAGGGGATGTCCCTGGCTGTGACCCCACGCCCCTGCTCCAGGTAGCCTGGAGTGGCTGAAGCAGAAGCTGTTCCGTGTGGGTGAGGACTGGTACTTCCTGATGACCCTCGGGGTGCTTATGGCCCTGATCAGCTTCACCATGAGCTTCATCGTGAGCCGTGTGGTCCAAGGTGAGCCCTGCCCGGCACACATGCCTGCTCTGGGCCTAGGGCTTCAGGGCACTCGTTCGGGATGCCCGAGGGGCTGCCAGGTACAGCAGGGGTGGGGGAGGGGTCGAGGTGCAGAAGAAGCTTGGATCCAGTCCTGGTTTTGCTCTTGACTTGCTGTGTGGCCCTGGGCAGGCTCCTGCCCCATCTCTGGGCCTCAGTCTCCTCATCTGCATAGTGAGCAAGAGAGACCTGAATGTTCCCAAGAGCCTTTTCCTCTGAACTCTGTGTTCCCCTCTTTCCTGCCACCCCTGCTCCCTCTCCTCCCCCCTCCCTCCTCGCTCTCAGCTCAGTCGAGAGGGGAGGGCACTTGCCTAGACCACAGTGCTTTAGCAGGTGTCTCCATGGACGAGGGGGCGTGGGGCAGGAAGGGTCTACCGCACCTACTCTGGGAGGTTTCCTCAGGTGTCATCATGAGGACCTGCTCTGCACCAGACACTGTCTCAGACGCCTCACACTCTGTCTCATTTCTCACAATGACCCTGTGAGGAAGGCACCAACCATCACTAGCCCAGCTGACAGGGAAGCGGAGGCTCTGAGAGGTTGCCCAGTCTTCCTCAGCTAGGGGGTGGCAGAACTGGGCGGGGGTCCAGAGTCCTGCTCCTGCCTCCTCTGGAGGATCTGCCACTCACTGGGTGGCCTAGTCTTCTTTTCTCTCTGAGCCTCCATTTCCTGGTCAGTAAATGGGCATCTGAGGGCTACAGAGCCTGTGGTGGCTCCCTGACCCCCAGATGTCCCCAGCACACAAGTGGCTGTACCGGGAGATTGGGAACAGCCACCTGCTCCGGTATCTCTCCTGGACCGTGTATCCGGTGGCCTTGCTCTCCTTCTCTTCGGGCTTCTCACAGAGCATCACACCTTCCTCAGGAGGTGAGCCCAGACACCAGGCCGTTTGCCTGTGTGACTTGCATGCAGTCCACGCCGGCCCAAACCTATTCACATCCCTTGGGCTTTTGATGGGGGGAGGCAGGAAGCAATAACCCTATTTCACAGCCGAAGAAGCTCAGAGGAGTTGTGTCACTTGCCTGAAGTCACACAGCGAGGTGGCCAGATCTTGACTGCTGAGTGCTGATGACTCTGCTTCCTTTCTGAGAGCTTTTCTGGGTGGTTATGGGGGCACTGGTGGCACGTTCCCTGCAGGGCCAGTGCCAAGGGTATTCTCGGGGTTGGGGGGGTCTGTTTGAGGACATAGCTCTTCTAGGCCTCTCAGCTCTGCCTCCAGCTCCAGGCCAGCAGAGGAGAGCTCCAGGGGTGCATCCAGGGTAGCCTCAGAGCCTATCCTGGGTACCCCCATCCTGCCATAGCCATCTGCCAGGCCCATTTGGAAGGACAACTCACATCCCCTCTCTGACCCTCAGCTTCCTCCCTGAAATCTGGGTTTATGAATCCTAATTTCTAGGATTCAGAATGACCTGACAAGAGGGTGATTGGAAACACTCTGGAGGGTAAAGTGCTGAGAGTTTAATCCAGAGGTTCTCCCCCCTCCTGCCCCCGGGCCTACCCCCTGACAAGGTTCTGGAATCCCGGAGGTGAAGACCATCTTGTCGGGCGTGGTCTTGGAGGACTACCTGGATATTAAGAACTTCGGGGCCAAGCTGGTGGGCCTCACCTGCACCCTGGCCACTGGCAGCACCATCTTCCTGGGCAAAGTGGTAAGGGCAGGTGCGAGAGCACCCCACACCCCACCCTGCACCTCCTTCTGTCTGCCTTTTCCCAGTTGCCCTACCCAAGCTGGATCAGAGGAGACTCAGGCCAATGCCTGCCTTTAGGGGTCAGTCTTGGGGAGGAGGCAGGCTGGGTCCTGGAGTGTTACAAAGGGGTTGGAGAGATGGAGAAGGTAGGCGTGGTGTAGCAGCCATGCTGTCTCTGGATGAGATTCCTACTGCCCCCCAACCCTGGGCCCTGCGGGGAAAGAGGAAGGGCCCAGCTCCCCCTAGAGGATGAGACCGTGGGCCTGTGCTCATACCTTCCCCCGCAGGGCCCCTTCGTGCACCTGGCTGTGATGCTCGCTGCCTACCTGGGCCGTGTGCTCACCAAGACCACTGGGGAGTCCGAGGTAAGCGGCTCAAGGAGGGCGCCCCTCGGAAAAATGAGGGGGGAGGGCGGGGGCTGGCCCTGAGCCCTGGACTCTGGATTCCCCCAGAACAAGAGCAAGCAAAACGAATTGCTGGTGGCCGGGGCGGCAGTGGGCGTGGCCACAGTCTTTGCTGCACCCTTCAGCGGTGAGATGCTTCCTTTGCCCCGCCCCCTGCCCCCGCAACCTGGGGCTCCCTCACACCAGACTGATCAGCTCTCTCTGCCCAGTAGAGGTGTCAGCAGGAGGGCTAAGAGCTAATTTCGGTCTTGGTTCTAACAGGAGTCTCGCTGGCACAGGGTGGGGGTGGGTGGGTGTCCAGAAGCTTCGGGGTTCCTATAGAGAGACTTGGGGGTGAGATCCAGCTCTCTGTGTGGCCCTGGACCAGTGAATTTACCTCTCTGAACTTCATTTCCTCATCTGTGAAGTGGGATCATAGCAGTTCCCACCCCACAGGGCTGTTTGTAACGATCGAGGTGGCTGCGTTTGCACGCGGGTGGGCGTGTTCCCCGGGCAGCTACCCTCCCCTCACTTCAGTTCAGGACCAAAGAGAAGGGGCGGCCCTGTCCGCAGGACGGGAGGGGTCAGGGCGCTGGGATGGGCGGAGGCCCCGTTTGCCTAAGCCCAGCGTTGCCCGCAGGCGTCCTATTCAGCATCGAGGTCGTCTCTTCCCACTTCACGGTCTGGGATTACTGGAGGGGCTTCTTCGCTGCCACCTGCGGGGCCTTCATGTTCCGCCTACTGGCGGTCTTCAACAGCGAGCAGGGTGAGCCCCGCCGGGACCCCCCTGACTCCAGCCTCCCGTCTCACCTCCTCTCCCCCTCTCTCCCTCTTTTCCACCCTCTTTTCCTCTCTCTTCCCTTCTTCCCTCCTCCTCTTCTTTCTCTCCCTCCTTCTTCCCATTCCTCTTCCTGTCTTCTCCCCTCTCCCCCTTCTTCCCCTTCCTGCTCCCCTCCTCTTCTAGGATAGAAGGGAGCTGACCTGTCTTAGGCACAAAGGGTGGGGGGCCCTGAGGGTAGAAGGGGCAACGCTGGGCAGGGAGCAGGGGCCAGAGCTGGGGTGGAAGTGTGGTCCCTGATCCTCACTCCCCCCCTCCACCCAGAGACCATCACCTCTCTCTATAAGACCAGTTTCCGAGTGGACATCCCCTTTGACCTGCCGGAAATCTTCTTTTTTGTGGTAGTGGGGTGAGTGGTGCCTTGGGCCCCTCAGCGCAGTGTGTATGTGTGTGTGTGTGGGGGGGGGTGAGTTGTCTTCTCCAGGCCTGAACTGCAGCCTTGGTTCTGGGAGGGGCTCTGGACTCACCTGCCCTCCCCGCAGGGCCATCTGTGGCATCCTGGGTTGTGCCTACCTCTTCTGTCAGCGAGAGTTCCTCAACTTTGTCAAGATCAATCCCATCACCTCCAAACTGCTGGCCACCAGGTGGGCTCTGAGCTGGGCTTGCGACATCCCCTGAGAATTCTCAGCTTCTGAGCCCACAACTCCCTTATATAGAGCCCCAACCCCTGACTGCACCCCGATCTTCCTACTGAGCTCCCCAGACCCCCCTAGCACATACCCCATGTATGGAGCCCCCATGCCCTCATAATACCCATCTACAGGTCCCCACAGTCACGGATCCCCCTGCTTACCTCCTCCATGTAACCCTCACTCCTCCTTGAATTCTCACTCCCTCACTGAACCCCACTTTTCCACCAAGCCCCAAGCCCCTTACCTCCCCAAACCTCGCCTGCCCCCAGCATTGGCACTTTAAAGTCAGCCAGGCCTCCTCTGCCCTAGACTGCCATGCACTGGCCCCACCCTGACCTGGCTGACCTCTGTCCCAAACTCTCCTATTAGCCCTGCCCCGTTGTCACACAGAGCCGTGGTGAGTGGACCAACCCCCCACTACTCCCTCTCCCTGAGAGAAGGGCCTGGTTCATGACCCTACTCCCATTTGCCTCCTTCCGCCTGAGTATCAGCCCCCAGGCTGGTGGGGCCCAGGTCCCCCTCCATGGGGTGGGGGGAACGGGGTGCTGGTATTGGAGCTTATTCCACCCCCCACTACAGCAAGCCTCTGTACTCCGCCCTGGCTGCCCTGGTTCTCGCCTCCATCACCTACCCCCCTGGCCTGGGCCGCTTCATGGCTTCTCGGGTAAGAGGCTCTGAGCTGGGCAGCGGGAGTGGGGAACCCCCCGATTCATTTCCCACTTTCTTCCTGTCGTCTCACTTAACCCCCACGACACCTGGAAGGAGAGGCCTTTGCATCTGTCCGGGAGGCTCAGGGCCAGTCCCAAGGTCTCCCCACGCTGATGGGTAGTGGCAAAGGAGGATATGAGGCGGGGTCAGGCAGTGAGGGGTGGTAGGGGCTGCACCCCCCACCCCCCACCCCCATGCAGAATTCCCACCTGCTCCTGCTCCAGCTGTCCATGGAGGAGCACCTGGAGTCACTGTTTGACAACAACTCGTGGGCACTGATGACCCGGAACTCGTCCCCGCCCTGGCCCACGGAGCCTGACCCCCAGAACCTGTGGTTCGAATGGTACCACCCGCAGTTTACCATCTTTGGGACCCTAACCTTCTTCCTGCTTATGAAGGTGGGTGTCCTAGAATCCCCAGGGGTGCGCCCAGAGCCAAGACAAGTCTTGGGTGGGATGGGGGTGCCTCCCCGCAGCGTGCAGCATAGCACCCGCGCCTCCCACCCGGGCTCCCTGGCCTGACCCATGCCCGTTGTGTGGCCCTGGGCTAGTCCTTCAGCTCTCTGAACCTTGGTTGCCTCATTTTGAAAATGGACTACTGTGCCTACCTCAAAGGGAAGGATAAGAGGGAAGAAATGAGAGCTCCTGGCACACAGTAGGCACTTTGTCAGGGTGAGGTTTTTCCCGCTGGCCAGTGCCTTCCCTGACACCAGACACTGGTGATGAGCATGGGCCTGGGCATCCTCCTTCTTGCTGGGACACTCCCCGTCCCGTCCTCCCTGCCCTGCCCTCTCTTTCCCCCTCACAGTTCTGGATGATAATTCTGGCCACCACAATCCCCATACCTGCCGGGTACTTCTTGCCTCTGTTCATCTTCGGTGAGTCTGGGGCCTGAGGGTCCTAGAGGTTCAGGTGACTGGGGCAGGGCCGTGGCTCTGGTCTGCCCCCTCTCTCCCCGGGATGGTACTGAGGTTGGTCCCCAAGGATGGAGGGCTGTGGGGTTTGGGTCAGCCCGGTTCCCCCTCCTCACCCTAACTCTGTGGCCAGGAGCTGCCACAGGGCGCCTCATAGGGGAGATCCTCTCTCTTGCTTTCCCTGAGGGCATTGTGGCCAGCGGGGCCACCAACCCCATCATGCCTGGAGGCTATGCCTTGGCAGGTAAGTGAGCCAGGTCCCCATTGGGTGGGCTGGACCTGGAGAATCAGCCGGGCATGGCACGGTCACCAAGCCCCTCAACAAGCTCCTCTCCCTTCCCTGAGCCCCTGTTGCTCTCTCCAGCTTCTGTCTTGTCCCTAATCCTTCATCCTCTTCCTTACTGCTCTTCCCCCTTACAAAGCCCAGGCAGTGGGGCACTTCCAGCAGTGGTCAGCGTGTGGCCTCTGGACAATTCCCACCCTAGCCCGTGGCCACAGCCACACCAGCCTTGGCGTCTGCATGAGGCCGGCCCTCGGCCTGAGCCCCCTGCCCTGGCTCTGCCCCCTGCAGGGGCTGCGGCCTTCTCCGGGGCCGTGACCCACTCCATCTCAACGGCGCTGCTGGCCTTTGAGATGACCGGCCAGTTCGTGCACGCGTTGCCCATACTGATGGCTGTGCTGATGGCCAACGCCATCACCCAGAGCTGCCAGCCCTCCTTCTACGATGGCACCATCATTGTCAAGAAGCTACCGTATCTTCCATGGATCCGGTGCCGAAAAATCAGGTGAGCGGCACCTGCCTCAGGCTGGCTGCCGGGGGCAATGGCGTCTGGGTGGCATGGGGGTGGATCCCCCCAAACACCCTACTGCAGCTGACCTTGGACATGGGTGGTGTGGGCGGGCCGACACGCAGCTGCCCTCTTGTCTCCATTGTCTGCAGCTCCCGGAGCGACCTTGGGCCTTGGCCTCCTGGGCCTCTGCACCTTACTAGTCATTAGTCTGTCTTCACAACAGAACAGACATTGCCCATTTGTGGGAAACTGGGGCTCAGAGACGTGCCACGCCTTGCTCCAGGTCACACGGAGAGTCAGCACCAGATCTGGGAGGTCCCCTCCCTGCTCTCCACTCCTGCTCTGCTGTCCTCGCTGGGACGTTGTGTGCTGGAGGTGGAACTAGCATGGAAATGGGGGTTGAGGTCCTCACTGGACCAGGCAGGGCCACAGCAGCCTCTGTCCCCTGAGAGGCAGGATGAGGAGACTCCCAGGTCCCAGGCTCAGCTCCAAGCACATGCCAGCTGCCACCTCGCTGTGGACCTGTTTCCCCGCCTGTAAAATGGGATTGCTTTTCAAACTTTAAAGCTTTTTTTTTTTTCCTTTTTGTTATCAAACTTTTTTCAAATGACATTCTCTAGGGAAGGATTCTGAATAAAATAGACCAAAGCTGGTTGGGAGTGGGGGTGGCGGGGAGCGGGGAGGTAGGGATCCAGGGGGCTGAGAAATCAGAGCCAGGCTATACACTGGTAAGCCAGTTCCCAGGTTCCTCTCTACCTCAGGGTTCTAGGAGCTGCTCATTCTGGGAACCTCTCAGTCCCTGCCCACACCTGAGAACCAGCAGAAATCCCCCCGGGTACCCTGCCTTGTCCTGGGGTCTGGAGATGCCCCCACTCCAGGACCTGATGGGACCGTCCCTCTGCCTCCAGCTCTCACCGTGTTATTGTGGAGCACTTCATGAACTGTACCATCACCACACTGGCCAAGGACACGCCACTAGAGGAGGTGGTCAAAGTCGTGACCTCCACAGACTTGGCCGAGTACCCCCTGGTGGAGAGCACAGGTACCCGGCAGGAAGAGGGAAAGGGAGAGTGGGGAGGGGCATTCTCTCTACCTTCCTCTTGGACCCTGGAGGGTCAGGCCCAGGAAAGGGGAAGCAGGGCATTGGACCTGTCGGGCCAACCTGAATCTGGACCCTGGCTCTGCAGCTGTGTGACATTGGGCAAATCACTTCTCCTCTCTGAGCCTGTTTCCTCATGAGTAAAGTGGAGATTATAGCCATCCTACTTTGGGGTGGCATGAGAGATGAGTGGGTTCTTGTGCAAATGAGACCCAGTGTACACTTGGCAAGCATAGCACAGCAGGATTTGGATTCCCACTTGTCCTTTGGGCAGGTACTTTGTGCAGTGAGCAGCAAGCACAACCATATGGGTCACACCCATAACCACCCTAAGAGGCATAAAGCCACTTATGAGCAGCAGAACCAGGGGTCAACTGCTCTACGAACTACAGTTGCCTCATCTGGAAAACGGGGACCAATACAGAATGGAGTTGTCAGAGGGTCTCGTTCCAAACACCAGGCCCTTCCTTCTCCCCACCCAAACTGGGACAGAATGTGCCAAATATCACATTTGAATGTATTTGCATATGGAGAACCCCTCCTAGAGGCTTCACCTTCTGGAACAAAGACAGAATTGGCCTCCAAGACAAAATCCACTCTACCCTTAGAGCCACAGGAAGAAAAAGCTCCCACCCCACAGAGTTGGGCTGTGGGACCCTGCTCTCACCCAAGAAATCGCTTGAATTTTTTTTTCAAAGAGAGAGCACATATAGGCCTAGTTGTAAAGTTGTTATTTTATCGGACAAGAAGCAAAAATACCAGGCTGTCCCCTCAAAACTAAATACCTGCAAACTCCAGTGATACCCTAGAGTGAGACTTGCCAAGCCCCCAGCACACAGTAGGACCTCAGAATATGGTGGCCTCCCAGGTTCATGCCTTCACTGAGCTGAGCCAGACATGAAACTTCCTGTGGGAAGTGAGGGACAAAGCCCAGCCCTGGGCACAGACATCTTCATTAAAGTGTCCCGAACCTGCTGCTGCCTTGAGGCCCCACCTCTTGGGGAACCTTAGGGTCAGCAGACTCCCTCCTGGCCCCCAGGCAGCTGTGGCTACCTCGCAGCCACAGCAGAAGCTGAGGGACCTTGGGTAAGACAATTAACTTCTCTGTGCCTCAGAGCCTCAGTTTCCTCTTCTATAAAATAGGTGATAATAGTTCCTCACCCATAGGCTATTGCAGATTCTCAGAAACATAGTAGAAATGCAAGATCCATCTTCATAATGCAGCCCTCCCCCTCCCCCTCCCCCTTCCCTCGCCCTCCCCTCTCCCTCTCCTCTCCCTCCCCTCCCCCCTCTTCCTTCCCCTCTCCCTCCCCCTCTCCCTCTCTCCACTTGTCCAGACTCTCAGATCCTGGTGGGTACCGTGCGAAGGGCCCACTTGGTGCAGGCTCTCCAGGCTGAGCCACCTTCCTGGGCACCAGCACACCAGGTGGGTACTCGTGTTGAGTGTCGGGAGGGGGCGGGGGGTCAGCAGGGTTGTGAAGGGACAGGCCAGCTGACCCGTGGGAGAGGTGGTTTGAGAGGGGCAGTCCGGGGAAGGAGAAGGCTGGCCCAGGCCCCCACAACCCTTCCCCCACCCCCAGTGGTGTCTGCAGGACATCTTGGCTCAGGGCTGCCCCACGGAGCCAGTGACCCTGAAGCTGTCCCCAGAGACTTCCCTGCACCAGGTAATGGGGAGACTTTGGGCATGGGGCAGACAAGAACCTGGGGCAGAGGGGAGGAGCCTGAGAGGGAAACTTCCGCTCCAGCTTTCCTGGCACACAGTGTGGCTGCCTGTAACTCCTGGGGCCACTTCCTCATCTGCAGAACAGATATAGCAGTTCCTGCCCTCTCTGAGCCTCACTCCCGGGGATGGTGGATGATGCAGAGACTAGAGAACTGAGAGGACTTGCAAAATAGAAGCCTCTGGGTAGAGAGAGGCAGGGGTTAAAATTATGTCCTTACATCGAGGCACACATGGGGTTCAGCTTCAGACCCACCACATTCTTTCACCCTATGTGATCTTGGGCAAATTATTTAATCACTCTACCTGCTGATACCAAGTCCCCCACACCCCACAAACACAGAGCCTGCAACACTGGGTCAGGGAGGGGCAGAAGCAGCCTGGGGACCTAAGGATGGACCCAACCCCTCGGTGCCACAGGATGATGCTAGTTTAACGGGTCTTTTCCACTGGTCCCTTGTGTGGACTCTGGCAACCCCTGCTGGTCACTTTGGACATTGCAGGCCCAGCTCCTGATATTCCACCTACCATCACCCACTCCCCTCCCTTCCCTGCTGAGAGACGTGGGGGCATGGGTACCATCGGGCAGAGCCCAGGCCAGAGCCTCCACCTCTTCTCAAAGCCCTCAGGTTAAGGAGAAATTGAACCCAGAGGGGTGGGTGGGTGCCACCTGTCCTTCAGTGTTTCCCAACAACCCCGCTTCCAGGCACATAACCTCTTCGAGCTGTTGAACCTTCAGTCCCTCTTCGTGACGTCCCAGGGCAGAGCCGTGGGCTACGTGTCTTGGGTGGAGGTACCAGGGCCCCCAGGGCGGAGCAAAGCAGAGGAGCCATGCTCGGGCAGGCTGGGGAGGCGGAGGGCCCCGATATCCTCCCATCCAAACGTGGAGGGGGGCCTCATGGGACTTGACAAGCCTTGCTTCCTGGCCCAGAGTGGCCACTGGACAGACTAGAGACCCCACGCTTGACCTTCTCTACACCCTCCCCCTAAAATGCCCTCTTTCTCTGTTCCAGTTGAAGAAAGTAATTTCCAACCTGACAAACCCACCGGCTCCAAAGTGAGCGAGCCCGGCACGCTGAAGCGAGCCACCTCCGTGGCCCCGGTGAGGAAGGCTGGGCAGACGTCCTGTCTCTCTTCTGCCATCACACACCCCTCCCCTCCAGCCCAGCTCAGCTCCTCAATGAAGCAGGCAGCCCCAACTTAGCACCGAAAAGGGCCCCCTGTTCACTATGTCCCATCCTCGGGTAGGACAAGTGCTACATGCCTCGAAGGACAAGTCTCACCTTGGACAGAGCTCAGAATGCGAGGCAGCAGAAAACCAGCACACAGCATGTGCTCCGTGAAAGTTCATCATCTTCGCCCATGAAGAGATTGGTGTACGCGGTCACCAAGGGCAGGCACAGATGCCCCCAAGGGGTTGTTTGACTCCCAGCCAGAGGATCCTGAGAAAAATAAAGCCATTCCCCAGAGGGGCAGTTCATCCCTCATTCTAGCCCCACGAGTGATGACTTGGCACCTCCGCTCTTCACCTGTGCTGGCCTCATCGAGTGGAAGGGCTCTTGGGGTCCCTGGTGGTTGTGGGCGTTGCAGGTGTGGGTCCTTGGTCTCTTACTCCTCACGCCCCCATTCCTGGCAGGGTTCCCCACCAGGTCTTACGATGCTCGTCCTCATGTAGAAGCAGGACCCTGTGGCCCCGTTACCGTCACCCCAGCCCCAGCCTCCCCTTGGCTGAGCCAGGGTTGATAAAGTGGCATCCCCAGGTATGGCTCCTTGGGGAGTCCACAGAACCTTGGGCATCCTCCATGGAGGCTCTCCGAGCTGGGCAGCAGCACGGTGACCAGCGGAACGAGTGTTGGGAGTTAGGGGCTTTCCCCTAAGTATCTTTAGACATCCCTCCAGGACCCCCAAGGACATGCCTGCCCCAGCAAAGACCAGGCCAACTTCACCCAGCTTGAATTCACCACTTTAATGTCTTTAGAGAGCCTTCTAAAGGAAGAGGGGAGGAGGGCGCTGGAGGGGGAGCAGGGGCATCGGGGTTCAGAGAGTGAGGGACAGACACTCCATGAGACAGATTCCCCCATGATGACAGCTTAGGAGCAGATGCTTAGCTACCAGAAGAGGCAACCCCACCTCCGATGGGGGGCTGAAGCCCAGAGGGAGACGGGGAGGGCCTGAGCCAGGCCAAGTGGGTGTCCCATGGACGTCGGCCCGGAAGCCTGGCTGCTGGCTCCTCTGGGCAGCCTGCCCTGGTGTCTGCTGAGTCCTCGAGCTCGCCGATGGCAGAAACCCTGTGGGGGAAGCTGCCCACCTGAGCCAGTGAAGAGGGAGAAGGAGGATTATGGCTCCCACTGCTTGGGGCAGGTCCACGGAGGCACAGAGTGGTCCACAAAGAGTACTGGCCCCTATCCCCGCCTCACCGCCCCCCCACCTCCACGCCAGCCCTGAGGGCCAGGAGAGGCCCAGCCCGACCTGATGTCCGGATACACCTGGGCTGCCCACCGGGCCAGGTAACGGCGTGAGTAGATCCGGGCCCCACGGCCCTGCCTCTCAGTTATAGAATACCTCGTCCTCTGAGAGGGAGCCGCTGTCCACTGAGGGGAGGGAGCCCTGCAGGCAGGCCCCACCCTCGGGCCCCGGGCCCCCCGGCAGCCGCTGCCAATGCTGCTGTTCGGGGCCGGCGGGGTGTGGGGCAGCAGCCGTGATGGGGGGCTCCTCGGGCGAGGACCAGCCATCGGCGGAGGGGCCTGGGGAGGAGAAGGCCAGAAGACTGTCCTGAAGGTGGATGCTCTCCAGGTCTGGAAAAGCAAAGGCAGGCGGGGTGAGGGACAAGGTCCCGAACGGACCCTGCCCCCCACCCACTCCTGGTGTGCGACTGTGGCCAGGGGGCAGAAGACTAGCCTCTAAGCCCTGCTTTGTCGCGGCCAAGCTCTGTGACCCTAGGCAAGTCACTGAACCTCTCTGAGCCCGTTTGTCCCTGGGAGTGGTGGTGGCAGAGAGCGGAGTAGTTAAGAGAAGCTCTGTGTGGGAGCCTTCTGTGCTCTGAGAATTGGGGCAACCA
>CM053502.1:6530160-6619214 GCA_028627145.1 Eidolon dupreanum
TGGAAGCACCTCTGCGGGAGGGGGAGGGGGGCGTAGGTGGGGGAGACCTGCCCAACATGTCCGCCCGCCCCACCATCCTCATTACCCAGCCTCCCCAGGGCCCCTGGGCAGTGGACAGGGCCAAGGTGATCATGCCAGCTGCCATGGGACGACCACCCCCCACCACCGTTTTCATCAGGCTCCCCTCCCCCAGGGCTGGCCGGACTCGGTGCCCAGGCTGAGTCCAGCGGAGGGAGGGGCAGCGATGCAGACTGGGGGACAGGCAAGTGCACTGACCTGCCAAGGATCCCAACAGAAATCCATCTGTTTGTCCTAAAATAAGAGAAGAGCATCAGGCAGGGCTTGGCACATTGTGCCAGCAGGTGGCATGAGTCTTAGGGTCCTGGGTGGAGGTGTGGGTCAGCCCTCTGATGCTTCCTGAGGGTGAGTTCTGCCTACTTGTGAGCTGTGCCCTGGTGTCCTCTGGCATGCAGAGAAAGAAGTGGGGTGGGTGGCTCTGCCAGGGGAAGCAGTGGCTGAAAGGGACAGATTAGACCTCTATTTGAGCTTTGACTCTGCCAGTTCTGCCTAGGTTGCCTCAGACTAGCGACTTAACATCTCACAATATAAGTTTCTTCCTCTGTAAAATGGGATAATGCCATTTCCCTCTCGGCTGTGATAAAACATAAGTGACATAACGTAGGCAAAGTGCCTAGCATAATGCTTAGCATGCGGTATGCACTCAAAATTTTAAAAAGATAATTATATCATGTGGTAGGCTCAAGCTACAACCTCTGTTGGGGCAGGAGTGGAAATTATGCAGCAGGATTCGAGGTCCCTAGCAAGATCTTCCTAATCTATCTGAACTGAGAATTCTATTCCTTTTACTCTCTGGTAGGGAGTACAGGCTACTAAGGAGTCCTGGGCTGGTAAGAGTTGTTATCTGCAAGCCTGAGTTAATTTGGGTGGGAAGCCCTTCAGGGTGGGGCCCTCTCTTCTAAATAAGCCTGATCCAGTTCCTGGATGCCCAGCCCATTTCACACCTCCACCCAGCTGAATACCAAACCTTGAGGGTCCTGATCCCACAAGAACTAGCCAAGCTTGGGGAGGGGAGGGGACTGGAATGGTTTCTGCCCCCTTTGGGGAGCTGGAGGGGACAGCTCAGGAGCAAGGGCAGAGGCAGGGGTGAAGGTGGGGATGAAGCATGACCAGTTACCTTGCCAGTGACATAGTCTGGAGCAATGGTGGGTGGGTGGCTGGAGGGCAAGTCTGGGCTCAGGGTGTCTGTGCCCTGAGGCATGGGGCAGTCCTTGTGGGCACTTGTGAACAGATCTGGAAATAAGAAAGACAGGAGGAACCTAGAAAATGAGTGTTCTGCTGCTTATAAGCTTGTTCGGGTCAGCCCTGGGAGGTGGGTGTTACTTTATTACCTGTCCTCATTTTGTAGAAAACAGACTCAAACCCACACCTGGTGAGAAGTCCAGCCAGGATCTCCTCTTGCTGGGTCCCCTCCATGGGAATTACTGGCCCATCTGCTTGTTACTCCATTTTCACTAATTCTAGCACTCACATTGCAGCATTTTTTAGATCCCACAGAGACCTCCAATCAATTTACCCTACTACTTTCCACTAATAAATAAACAAACAAATGAAAATATCAGAGCATGATGCCTGAGGCGGGGAGTGAGTGGCCCATACCATCACAGAGAGGATCACATCAAATCGGGTGGTCAGCGAAGGCCTCTCTGAGGAGGTGACCTTGAGCTGAGACTCAAATTCTTGGGTTGAATGGAAGAGGACTTTTCCACCCCCACGGGATAACTGGAAACATCCTTATTAGTCATTTGATTAACGCATTTATTCACTCTTTGAGGCATTCAAAGGTATTAGCTGAGCACCTAGTATGTGTCAGGCACAGTTCTGGGCACTGGGGACCCAGTGACAAACAAGACAGAGATGGTTTCTGCTCATGGAGCTGACATTCTAGTGGGGGAGACAGGCCATTAACCGAACACTCACAAACGAATAAGATCTGCTAGACGGCGATAACAACTGTGAGGAGAAAAGATGAGGGGCTGCGGATTCGGGGCGGGGGGACTGGAGAGCACTTCTCAGAGCTGAGGCCTGAGTGCCACGAAAACATCTGTAAGCATCTGGGGGATCGTCATTCATGCATTCATCCATGCATCCATTCATTCCTTCACCCACTTGGCATCCCTCTATTGCATGTCTACACTGTGCAAGCCCCTGGGGATTAAGACTTTTGTCACTTCATCATGGAGTCCCGGAAGACTGACCCGGAAGAACACCAGCCAAGAACTCTTCTTTCTATACCCCACTTTCTAGTGTGATGGCCCTGAGTTCTCCCATCCATCTAGAGAGGAAGGAATCTGTCGCTCGACTTTTAC
Source organism: Eidolon dupreanum (assembly GCA_028627145.1). Lineage (NCBI taxonomy): Eukaryota > Metazoa > Chordata > Mammalia > Chiroptera > Pteropodidae > Eidolon > Eidolon dupreanum. The sequence goes on from CM053502.1 coordinate 6,532,548, forward strand.
AGGTGAGGAAACTGAGGCACAGAGGGGAAAGCCACTAGTCCAAGGTACACAGCCTGTAACTGGCAGTCAGGATCTGAGCCCTGTCGGTCTGACACCGAGGCTCATTCTCTTCCAAAGTATAGAGGAGTCCTCCATGAGTTCTGGCAGGCTCTGGGCTGCACAGGAGAGCTGATGGGGAGGCTGGCCAGGACGGGGTGCTGGGAGGAAGGTGTCGCAGTCAGGGGTGCAGCTTGCACAAAGCCATGGAGTCTGGAAGGGAGGACTGAGGAGCAGGGGCCTGTTACAGGGCTGTTGCAGGACACTCACCCAGCCTCCAGCCCATCCTGTCCTGGGCGCCGGCTCCCACCACTCATGACATGGAAGCAGGCAGGGCTTCCTGGAGGGAGCTTTGGGGCGGGAGGTAGGAGGTATCAGGCAACCCCAGAGGCAGGGCGGTAAGGGAGCTGGCTGCCGTGGATTTGCAGACTTGCAGAGGTGTTGACAGGGAAGTGAAGAAAGTGGGCACAGGAGAGTGGTGCGGGTGCTCCACCACCCCCCCAGATCCCTTTGGGTTGCTCTCTCCTAGTTCTGTGCACCCATAGCCTCTCCCCATTTGCTTTGCCTCCAAGGACAGCACCCGTGACTCTTTCTAGGCAGAATGCCGTCCTGAAACTACCTGAGCATTTAGAGTGGGTGCAGGACCCCAGCTCCTTGGCTTGGGGTCAGAACACTTGGAGCTTAACTTTCATTCCAGAGTCCCCTGTGAGATCAAGCTAAGGTCACCCCTTTGGGACACCCTTTCTTGGCTTCAGCTCTCTCTATTCTTTTATATATCAGTTGTACCCCAATCCTCATTTCAGAGTCTGCTCCAGGGCCAGCTGGGTCAAGCTCTGGTCCCGGACAGTCCAAATCCCAGCTCCGCTCTTTACTACTGTGGGACCGGGAGCGAGTGACTCTGCCTCTCTGAGCCTCTGTTTTCCTCATTTGTAAAATGGTCAATTGACGGAGACTGTTCTCGTCCTTCAGGAATTGTCTACTAGGATCCCAAACTGAGAACAAAGAGGCACAAGGGCCCATGTTTTGAATAAAGCCACCCTCAGTGTTGGGGGGGAGGGGTGCAGCCACCCCAGCTACCCCAGCCTCAAATGCCCTTCTGACTGCAGTTACCTCTTTCTCCCAACAAATGGAATGTGGGGTTTTCCAGACATTCACTTGCAGAAATTTGGGGTGCATGCAAAGGAGAGGCCAGCATCTCACCCACCCTCGGGTGGGTGTCTGAACAGCTGGGAAGGGGGGCAAAATAGGATAAAGGCTTTCTTTGTCTGTGTGCTGGGTCATAATGCAAAATATATGTATGCTTATGGGTTTTAGTCAGAAAAGTTTGAGAGCCGTCACTCGTAAGGATCCAGTGTGCTTACAAGCCAGGGCCACCTAGGTGCAGACAGGTGGCGCTGGCTACAGGCTGCACCTAGGAACTTTGAAAGGTGCTGGAATATTTCTAAGGCTCCCGGCCATGGCGTGAGGCTGTTTTAAAACTTTGCCACTGAAGACAGAGAGGAGCCGAACACAGAGGAAGCTGAGAGGACGTCAAAGGCCTGGAGGAGACATGACTGGAACAAGGTCATTCGTCTGGGAGCTGGTGGTGGACTTAGAGGACTCCTCGTTCCTGGCCCCTACCCGGCCTCCCTGCACCCAACCTCAGCCGAGGGGCAGGCGCCTCTGCCAAAGCTGCCTTCTCCCCCTGAGGACTTTGGCCCTGTGATGTCACAGGCTAGTTGCCATGGAGACATCAGGTAATGAACCAGCCCAGGGTGAAATCACAGGCTGCTCTTCGCCCAGCTGGGACCGTGGCCTCATCACCACTGGCAACTGGAAAAACACTGCATTTCACGTGAGGTGGGGGTTGGGGGACGGCCTGAGGGGACCCCTAGCCACTGCTCCTGTGGGTACCTCCCTCCCCCATGGGAATGGGTGGGCTCCTCCCCCTTTCTTGGTCCACATCTTACTCCCCTGACCTCAAGGTTAGAAGCCCCTTCTCAAATCTGCTTCTTCCCCACCTCCCTTGGCCATGGAAGTGACGGGCCTCTGGTTGCCATGGTAACCTGGAGGGGGCCATCTTGATCCTTCAAGGGGAGGGGTGTCATGCAGATGTCTCCTTCAGAAGACAAGTCTTTGATCAGAACTTCCCTGTTTACTAAGGATGCTTCCTGCCTCCCCATGCCAGTTCCTCGATCTGCTTCAGCGTCCAACCACCAGACAGTTCCTCCTGATGTCTAACCCACGCCCCTCTTGCTGCAAAGCTCCCACACTGGTTTGCTCTGCTTTTTCCTTTGGGAAGTCTGCAGCATAACCGCTCAGGTTCCTCTCACCTGCTTCTGAGTCATCTTGCCCCTTTCGCTGTTCTCTGGTGCTTCACGTCCCGGCCCATTAGTCACCATGGGTACCATCTCCCCCCAGAGGGAGGGCAGGGAGGGCCCGCAGTGAACCCTGCTTTTCCTCAGCAGCTCAGAGAGGGGGAACCTCCTTTTGAAACTACATGATAACTGAACAGCATCCTGTGTCCAAAACCCCTGGTGAGGCGGGTCCCTGGGCAGCCTGGGGCTTCCGCTCGAGGCTTCTCAGGCCCCCGTGGCCAGACACCTGGCGCAGTCCCTCCAGCTCACCACTCCTCGGCTGCGTAATGCCCGGCCGTCATGTGCCTGGCTCTGGCCCTGGCTCCAAAGAGAACGCAGTGAGCAAGGAGTTCCTCTCGCAGTCCCTGCCCTGGGTTCAAATCCCAGCTTTTCACTGCCAGCTCCAGGGCTGTGGGCTTGTGACATGACTACCTCAGGGTTCTCATCCGTGAAAGGAGAATAGTGCAGTCCTCTGGAAAGGGTGGCCATGAGGGTGAGGCCCCCGCCACAGCAAGCTCTCCAGACGAGACGTCTCTGTCCCTCTCCCCTCCCAGACCTCAGATCCTCCTTCTGAACCAAGGGACGGACCTGGGTCACCACTCCTTTGATCCTGTCCTTAGGGCTGCAGCTTGCCCTAGGGCAGTGGTCCCCAACCTTTTTGGCGCCTATGAGAATCTAACGCCTGATGATCTGCGGTGGAGCTGAGGCGGCGATGCTGGCGCTGGGGAGCGGCTGCAAATCCAGATGAAGCTTCACCAGCTGCTCACCTTCTGCTGTGCGGCCCAGTTCCTAACAGGCCATGGACTGGTATCAGTCCGTGGCCCGGAGTTTGGGGACTCCTGCCCTAGGGGCTCTGCAGTGGGAGGCCACCCAGGGTGAGCCCTTGGCCTCTTTGCCTGGTGTGAGTCACTGCCATGGCAGCAGGCCATCGCTCTGAGCTAGGCAGAGGCTCCCCAGGACATTTGTTTATGGGTCACCAGAACCATGGCAGTAACTTCATCTGTGAGTAGGTACAGCTCAGAGGTGCTCAAAGGGGTCCCTTTCCAGGCCTAACCAAGGATGGAAGGTGACAACGGGCTCCTCTCTAGGACCTTCCACACACCCCAGCTCTTTTCTATGTCCTCTGCGATCCTGTGGCCCAACCTCTCTGAAACACGCTGCTCTAGCCTCACCTCCTCCAGGCAGCCTGCCTAGATTGGCCTCAGCTGTTTTAGGCTACTCCCTCACCAGCAGCCCTGATGAGCAAAGCCTAGCCTGCAGTGATTTGCTGCCACTGTTCATTAAACACCAACTGTGTATCAGGTACTGTCTTATGCTATTTCGACCATGAGCTCTCATTTAACCCTCACGACAACTCTGTTAGGCCCACTTTATAAATGGGGAAACGAAGGCTCAGAGAGGTTAAATCACTTCTGCAAGATCAGCAGCTGGTAAGTGGGGCTCACACCTAGGCCAGTCTACGACTCCGAAGTTTGGGTTCCAATTACTAACCAATGCCCATCTCCTGAGACGGCCATTTTTCCAAGTGTGTGTGTCTGTGTGTGTGTGCACGTGTGTGTCCTGCCTCTGCCATCAGACTACTAAGGTCGTGTCCCCCTCCTTGGATTGGGAGCTCTGAAAGGGTGAGGCCCCATCAACTCCTCGCTCAGTCTCCCCACAGTGCCGAGGGTAAGACTCTGCTCCCTGGCTCTGCTAAGGCCAAGGGGAGACAGGACAAGAGGGGTGAGGAGGGGAGTCATGGTCAAGGGGCCCTGGGCACTGTGGGTGGCTCTGGTCAGCCTTCTCAGGGCTTGTGCCTCGTCCCAGACATAATCAGACGTCTGACCTTTTAGAAGAAAGTCCTCAGTCCCCACTTTCTGCTCTTACAACCCCCTTGTCAGTGCCGGATACACTGAGCCCTCCTGCGGGGCCAGGAGGCTGATGGGGTTGCTCTGGAGGAAAAGGCTGGGGTGGGGTGGGGGGAAGGCTGAGAGGTCCCAGTGCCAGGGCTTGGGGCGGACACTGAGAAACCCTGGAGCTGGAGAGAAGGGGGAGCAAATATAACTCTCCTTTGCTCCATATGGATCGTCACCAGTGGTGACAGCAAAGCCCAAACCAAAAACTAACCACTTGGGTTATTCCAGAGAGTTGCTTTTTTTAAAGCACTGGCCACGAGTTCTCTCCATGTGGGGGACATAAAAAGGCAAAGAGCAGGGGTTTCGTGCTCAGGCTCTGGGGTCACGCAGACCCGGAGTCGAATCCTGCCTCTCTGTGTCCTGGCTACGTGACCTCAAGTAAGACTTTTCCTGTCTCCGAGCCCCACGTCCTCCTTCCCAGGCTGAAGGAGGACCAACTAGGTCAGCAAGGTGAAGGCTCAGCCTGGCTCAGAATAAACGTCCAACAAACAATAGCTTAAAAATAGATAATGAACACAAAATAGCTCCGGAAAACAGCGTTTGTTGCCTTAATCTGGTTCCAATCACTTTCCCCACGTCCTGAGCACCTCGAGTGCCTGCCACCCACTACTTTTCCCATGAAAAGGCTGGGGCTTGAAGCCTCTATAGCTTCCCCTTTCCCAGCCAAGAGGGTCTTGATTAGCTGTCTGCACAAAAGGGTAATAATGAAAATGAAAGTAATAGCTAACACTTATGAGTGCTAACTACATGCAGGTATTGGGTCCCAGTGCTTTACGTGAATTAAGTCATTTAATTCCCTTCCAGCAACCCTAAAACAGCCATACTTGTATTATTCCCATTTCAGAGATGAGAACACTGAGATGCATAAACAAGGTTAAGTAGCCGGCTGAGGTCACAGAGCGGGTGATGGCAGAGCAGGGATGCCAACCTAGGCTGGCTGGCACCAGCGTCTGCACTCCTGACCTCTCACTCCTGACCTCTAACTGCTGCCGGCGGCTGGGAGGGGGCAGCTCTCCTAGGTGCGGTGTGTACCTGGGGTTTAGGGTTTGGCAGGGGTTAGCCCCAGTTGGGTGCAGGCATCGGCATGAGGCTCCAATTCCTGGTCTAGCTTCAGGCTGTGTACCTGGCACAGGGAAGCGCTTGGAGTAAGGGGGGCCTGTTATTAGTGATTTAGTGCAGGTGTGCAGATCGGGCTCTTGGGGCTCAGAAGCCCATGGAAACCTGCAGCTGGACAGGGGCAGGACAGGAGCCGGGGCTGAGGGCTGGCGGTGTGGTGCGGAGGCTAAGAGCCCAGGCTCTGAAGTCGGCCTGATTGGGTTCAAATCCTGTCCCTGCTATTTCTTACCTGCGGGCCCCTGGGCAAGTCACTCAACTCCCCTCTACTCAGTGTCCTCATCTGTAAAATGGGGATAGTGATAGTATGTATCCCTTAATGGTCGTGCCTAAAAGGTCCCGAACAGTGCCTGGCAAACGGAGCACTCAGTGACAATTAGAGGGGTGAGGGGCCTCCACTCAGGGGTTCAGTCACTCAGGGTCTCTGGGACGATGGTGGACGGTCCTCACATCCTGTCAGAGGACCTGGGCCCCAGTCCTCACACTGCCTTGAGTGACCTTGTCAGGTCTCGAGTGACCTTGGCAGTTTCCCTTCTTCCCCGGCCTCTGAACTGCGCTCAGTGGGTCTGCAGGTCTGCGGCTCACAAGCAGGCCCCCCAGTGCCTGGCATGGAATAGCCGAGTGATGGGGGAGCACCAGGCCCCCCGACACTAAGAGACTGCCCAGAGCCTTCGGGTTCTGGAGACACACTGAGAGCCCATTACTCCGAAAGAACCGTAAACACTCTTCACTCTTAAAACCACCTTTCGACTCTGGCCAGGCTGTAGCCCTCACGAGGGCGGGTGCTGTGCTGGGCTTGTCGGTGCCGGATGCCCAGCACGTACATGGTGCCTGGCACACAGTAGGTGTCGTGTTAACATCAGCTTAAAGACTGAATAAGTGAACGAGCCTCACACAACCTAACCCCCACCCGTGATTCCAGCCCTGACACCCTGCTGGGACATCCTGAGTCACTTACCTGCATGTCCAGCATGGACCAGTGAGCAGAGCCCCTGAGAGGCCAGAGAGGGAGGAGTGTGTCGTGCTCCTTCCTCAACACCTCCCAGGACCAGCTCCCCCTGCCCCCCAGGGCTGCCCAGCCCTCTCCAAGGCCTGTTCATCCATTGTCGCCTAAGGAAGCCATTGGGGGTGATGGGTGGGGTGGCAGCCCCCCAAGGCCCTGTGGTTGGAGTCAGAGGATTTGGCCAGCCACCTCTACCCCAGCTCCACCCCCTCCCACTGTGGGGTGAGGACCGTGGTGGGAAATGGCCCAGCCAACCTCTTTCAAGTGCTGCTCAGTAGCCTGTTGGGAAGCTGGAGAATTCCAAAGGCCAACTTGCCACTCTCCAGGGCAGGTCACTCTAGTGCCCAGGGCCACCTCGGAGAGGTGGAGAGTGAAGGGTGGCAGTCAGGCTGGCTTTTAAAGCTCAGGGACAGAGAAGAAAGTCTCAGGGGTTATTAAGAACATCAGCTGTCTCTGTCCCCCCTTCCTGTCCCCTCACCCCCCTGACCGAGGATGGGGGTAAGGACAAAGAGTTAGCGGGGAGGGTGGGGGAAAGAGAACCTACTCTATAACCTGTTCACCTCCATTAACCCCTTGCTGCCAATGGGGTTCGGGGACTCTGAGACAGGAGCATGGGATAAGGGGACAGAATGGGGGGCATTGAGCCAGTAAGCCTGTGTCTTGAGTGGGTGCGGGAGGGTGTTCTCCTGGTTCCCCCCTCCCTACCCTGAGTCCCTCCAGATAGTCAGGAGCCACCAGAAGCCACCTGGCCCTCCAAAACACATGGCAGGGGGTGTGTGGCTGCTGAAAAGGAAGGGACCCTGTTTCATGCCACCTGCCAGGGGCTGGTTCCAAACGGGGCTGGGGCTGCGGTGCCCTCCCAGGGCTCTCTCCCCGCGCTGACCCCCATCCTCCCACGCCTTGTCGCCTCGGGCTCAGCGGGAGTGAGGTGGGGGTGGCTGGTCAGGAAGGACTGATAGCACCTCCCTCCCCCCCAAGGCAACTCCCCAGTTTCCTTGGAACGGGCTGCAGGGGACATGCACTCGTCCTAGGCGCGGGGATGGGGACCCTGACCCCTACCGGCCCGCAGCCCCCTCACCTCGCGACACGCAGGAGCCCATCACGGGGCCGCGGGGCCGGGCCGCTGCGCCTTGGGTGCGTCGGGCCGCCGGGCGCTCATGTCTCCGCGGCCCGGGACTCACGCGCGGAGCGGGCGCAGCTGGAGGGCGGGCGGGGAAGGGGCCGGGGCCGCGCTGGGCTCAGCCGCCGCTCCGCCGTGTTGTCCCCGCTGCCGCCGCCGCCGCCGCCGCCGCCGCCTCCCGCTCCAGCTCCTGCCAGCGCCGCGGGCGGGGGGGCCCCCGGGACTGCTCGCTCGGAGCCGGAGCCGGGAGCGTGGAGCCGCGCGAGGACGCCCGCCCCTTCCCAGCCCCCCGCGCCACCGCCTGGTGCACCTGTTGCCGCAGGCTGGGGTGGGGGTTGGGGTGGAGGCTGGGGTGGGGGTTGGGGTGGGGGCTGGGTGGGTTAGGGTACAGCGGGCGGGGTGGAGGTTACTTCTGGCCCTCATCTCACGTCACCTGGTGACAGGGACTGAAAAGGAAGGGGACAGTGTGTGTGCATGTGTGTGTGTGTGTGTGTGGGGGGGGTTTCCAGCATTTGAGACACAGTCCACGACGTTCATTTAGTTAATTTTAACAACCACGACCAGACACCTGGCTGAGTGCAATAATGATTGCCTTATATGCCCATTTTGCAGGGGAAGAAACAGGCTCACAGAAGTCAGATGCCTTGCCTGAGGTCCCTTAGCTGTGAAGGACAGACAGCTCCTCATTCGGAGGACGCTGGCCCAGGGTGAGGGCAGAGAGGGCGGGAATAGTGTCCTAGTGGCCTCGCTGCTGGACAAGAGTTAAGCATCCCACCAGGGGTCTTCCGCAGTGCCGGAAGGGACCTGCGCCTGCCTCTCTGGGCTTAGCTGGGGCAAAGCTGGGGCAAAGCTGGGGCAAAGCTGGGGCAAAGCAGGCACAAGGATGTTCTCAGCCCCCGTGTCCTGTCTAGCCGGCGACAGTGACCCACGCTCACCACTCACAAAGCCACGCGTGGACACACTCTCATGCATGTACAGTCTCGCACGTGTGGACGCTCGCTCACTCACATACTTGTACATACACACTAGCACGCCCCCACACACTAACAGCCATACACTCTCATACTGAAGCACATTCGCATGAACACACAGTCACACTCACACTCACACCCCAGCTCCTTAGCAGACCTCCCGAGCACACAGCTCCTCAGGGCCAGAGGCACTCTCTTTCACACACTTCGTCTCACTCCTCCTTACACCTACCTGTGTGTACCAGGCAGGGCAGGTAGCACTGTGTCCCTTTTGCATGGGCAGGTGAGGAACCCAGGTTCCTTTAAAAAACCTTGTGATGGCAGGGTTTTGAAAAAGGAATAAAGTTTGAGGCAGGAGCATGAGTTGGAGCTTAAGGCCTCCACAGGGCAGGATCTGAACCCCTTGGGACTGCAGGGGTGGGGGGCAGAAACGGGATGGGGATGGATGTTGACCTCCTTCTCTTCCCCCAGGCCTGGTGCCCTCTCTGGAGTAAAGTCTGGGTGGAGAGTGGCCCTGGCCACCGGTGTCAGCAGACCTGGTATGAATATGGACTCAGCTCACACAAGCTGTGTGACTTTGGGTAAATTGCTTCACCTCCCTGAGCCTCAGTGTTTTCATCTGTTAACTAGGGGTGAGGAATCTCACCTCCTGACATTGCTGTAAGGATTAACGAGAGACAACGTATGCAAAATGACTGCCACGTACTAGGGTCTTGGGGCTAAAAATAAATAACGGTGAGGGTGAACACCCGTATGATGCATTGTCACCTCACCAAGCTTTCCTGCGCTCATGGGAAGCCCGAAGAACCTTTATTCAGAGGATGAGTATGAAACACCTACTATGTGCCAGTACGAACAAGACAGACGTGCCAGTTATGAAGTCGGTGCTATATGCAGCTGAATGCTCAGGTATCCCCGTGCTCTAACCCCATCGGACCAGCCCTGCCCCCCAAGTCTGGTTTGGGAGAGGATAGCTCTGAGGGAACAGGCTCTTCTGATCCCCAAGGACCTTGCATAGTGCCAGCTGTGTGCCTGTCCTTGTGTGGAGATGGAAAAATGGGCCTGCCTATGGCCAGGCTCTGGGGTCCTGTCTTGTGTGGCCTGGGGTTGGGAGGCAGAAATGTCCTTTTTCTTCTTTCTGTCATGGAGTAACTGGATCTGGCTTGGACAGAGGGCTCTGACTCACCATGACGCAGGACACTTGGTCACAGCTGCCAATGTTCCCAGCTGGCAGCCTGGCAGCTCTGGGGGCAGAGGGGACAGGAAGGGAGCCCCTGCAGATTTAAGGGGCAGGTTACAGGGGAGAGGACACTGGGGAGCCCATTGTGCCCCCTTCAGCCTAAGACAGGGATAGGTGGACAAGGCTGAGTAGCAACCCCACCTAGAGTCACTTGCTTACCAATTCAGACATATCTCTGGGGTGGAGTGACTGGTTCTGGCCATCCTGGCCCCTGGCATTCGTGCTGGCCGGTTCCACACTGACTCAGTCCTCTCATTGTACAGACTGGCACTCAGAGAAGGGCAGGGGCTTGCCCAAGGTCACGCAGCAAATCGATGGCAGAGTGGGGTCTAGAACCCAGGTCTCCTGCCTATTAGCCCAGCCCTGGCACTGGCCTGAGACTGGACCATGCAGGGGTGGGCAGCTCCCCCTTGGATGCCCATGTTCACCTTCTCAGTCCTTGGGATTCTGCTGAGGCAGAAAATTCCCAGATTCCCAGACAGCTCCAAGATGTGTGGTTGTCCTTCCCCGGGGCAGACTGTCCTTTCCCAGCTCAGCCCACAGCTCATCTGCCCTGTGACCTTCCACTACCCTCCCTCAGGGCCCCCCTTGCCCCACTCTGGTAGATGCGGGAACCAGGGGAGAGAGCGCCCAGGCTGTGCCCGTCACACCCATTCTCCTGTCGTGATTCTGAGGATCCGGCCGGAGCCCCCAGTCCCGTGGCCTGCCCCCACTCTCCTGTTCAGTGACGGACATTCACTAGCCCTGAGTGCCCGGCCGCAAGCGGGGTGCTGGAGCACAGAGAGCAGATGCTGCAGTTTGATCAGAGAAAGATTAATCAACGGGAGCCGTTACAGTGATGAATCAGACTCAGTCCATGCCCAGGCGGTCCTGGGAGGGGGGCACGGTGCAGCTTGGGGGAGCCGTGCCCATCAATATCTCGGGTCAGAGTGGGCAGTGGAGCGTTCCCATGCCAGCAAGTGCAGTGAGGGCAGAGTCGCTCTGCCAAGGGCTGTGGGGATGGCTTCGAGGTGATGGTGACCCTTGCAATGGCATTTTGAAGGTTGAGTGGGATGTTGGCAGAAAGCAATGGCGGCAGGCTCAAAGGCATAGAGGCAAGGATGTGGGGGGCACCAGGGGACCGACATAAATGACACACAGGGGGCCAGTGGGAGAGGATGAGACTTCAGACTGGGGCTGCCCATCTCCAGGCCTTAAACATCTCCTCAGTACTGGCTTTCTCAGGACAGAGCCGGGCATGCAGAAAGAAAACAGAATAGCAAGCCAGACAGATCTGGATTTGACTCCTACACTCAGAACAATATGTAGTAGATGCTCAATAAATATTTGTTGACTGAGTGCAAGAAAGTGAAACTTGTCCAAGGTCCCACATCTAAAAAGTGGTTATAGCCAGGACTAATGGATACAACCTTTCATTCATCCAGCAAATGCTTATTGAGCACCTACTGTATGCCTGGCACCGTATGGTGCTGAGGTGACAGTATGAATGACAGATGAGGTCCTTGTTCGCTAGGGGGGGAGAGACAGTCCCGGTGGGGGAGGGAGGCACTAATCCATTAGTGACGCAGGTAAATTGAGAATCACAGCCCAGAGAAGCACTGGGAAGGAGCTGTGGAGAGTATAGAAGAGAAAGACTTGATCTGATCTTGGGCATGGAGGGAGCATCCAGGGGAAGCGACAACGACGGAGTCCACAGCTGAGGGATGAGTAGGACTTGGCTTGGCTGAGAGAACAACATAGACAATGGTCTGGAGGTGAGAGGAAGGGATCAGTGTCCAGGAGGAAGAGACGGCCGCAGAGGATGAGAGGAAGCGAGTGGCAGAGGCCGGCTCCCGCAGGGCCTCCCACTGCCATCTGGACTCCACCTACATAGTGATGGGAAGCCCCATCCTTGTCTCCTCATCTGCAGACCAGCTTCCTTCCAGTCACTCTCCGGTGGGGTCGAGGCCTGGATGAGGCTCCCGGTACTGCTCCCTGTTTCTCTGTCTTGGAGTCCCGAGTGCCAGGGCTTGGGGCCCTTCCAGGAAGCCTGAGAAAGGCCTGACCTCAGAGGGTGCTCACTCTCAGCTCCTAGGCTCAAGACCGTGGGCTTCCAGCTGGAGTCAGGGGACAGGTCAAAGTCCCTCGCAGGCAGCCAGCCGGACAAGGTGGGGTAGGGAGAGACAGAGGGTAAGCCCCAGTCGGATGGAGGAGCACAACCACTGTACTGGTCACTGGGGACTCTGGGGAGGGACCAGCCCCTGTCCCCTGCCCTGGGGAAGCTTCCAGCCTGGTGTGTGAATGGGTACCCTGAGTTCATCTCTAAAATGCCTGGCCAGAGTGGTCCATGGTGGTTCTTTATGACAGAATCTCTTTCTCAGGGTTCAGAGGCTGGTACTTCAATTCCTGGGTGTTAAGTCTCTGCAGTCAGGGAGGAGACACCCTCTCCCCTCCCCATCCCCTTCTATTCTCACCTCTGCTTCTGGACCAAGGCAGAGACTCAGGTAAGACAAGCCTGAGATGCTTTTCCTGAGCTGTGTGTGTTATGCAGCACCTGGCCACCAGAGGGCAGCCTGAGACAGCACCATTCTTTACTGCTTTGCTTTTCCTTTCTCCCTTGGACAATTGACCTAGAAAGTAAGTAACACGCTGGCAACTCAGGCCAAGCCACAGTTCAAGGTTGTGCATCTTGTGTCCTGAATAAAGGTGCCCAGTTAAGAGGGAGGGCACTGAAAGCCTGTTCGTGCTCAAGTGACCAATTCCTGAGCTCTGGTGTCTGCCCAGGCACGGGGCACCGTTTTCTAGCACAAAGATGTCATCTCCTTGCTGAGCTGTGCGTGAATCCACCTAGATTTGCACGAAGTCTCTGTCTAAGCTAGCAACAGACATCGCCTGGTCCTAACCCCCAGATGTGGAGGAGACCCAGGAAAAGAACCAAGGCCAGTTAAAGAGTCCCATAGCCAGTGGGACTCACTGCTCCACCTGGAGGGCTCAGGTGTGAGGTGCTACCTCTGGAGTCCGGGCCCTGCCTAGGGGTCCCAGGGCCCAGAACTTGGGGGCTTTTCTGGGAAGCCTAAGAAAGAAAGCCACAGGCTGACCTCAGAATGTGCCCACCCTCAGCTCCAGGCTCTAGACTGGGTGCTTCCAGCTGGAGTGGGGTGACAGGTCAGAGTCTCTTGCAGGCAATCAGCTGGACTAGACAGGGTAGGGAGAGACAGAAGGGTAAGCCTTTGGTCTGATAGGGGAGACACAACACTGTTTGGGGAGAGACCAGTCCCTCTCCCCTGCACTAGAGTAGCCTCCAGCTTGGGGAATAAACAAGTGGTAGGGTGTCCCCCGCACTAGGACAGGTCCTAGTCCCAGCTCCTCAAGGGACAGGCTTTCTTGTGGTCATCATAGGCCTATCCTGAGTCAAGCTGACTCAGTTGGGGTCATTGGTGGGGGTTTGAGAGGCAGTTTTCAGAGGTTTACGATGATAACAGCAATAATAATCATGGCAGCTGGGACCTTTCCATGTGCCAACTGCTGTGCCGAGACCCATACCAGTCCTGTTTAATTCTTCTGGTAACCCTAGGAAGAAGGTCCAAGCCCTGGCCACACTAGGGCAGCCCTTCATCTCCAAGCAACCCCCTCTACCTTCACCTCTGGTGTGGTTCTGAGCCCGGCAGCATTCCCTCTATTCCTGTCTCTGGATGTTTGCATAACCTGTGCACTTTCCCTTTGTCAGTCCACGTTACCCATGTCCCTTGAGTCTCACCTGCAGAGGTCTTCCCCGTTTCACCCCCTCAGCCATGCCTTTGTTCATTGAACATCAATCGAATCAACGCCTGCAATGTATGGTCTGCCCAAACAATGGGATACAGTTGAGAGTGATCAGATAAGTCCCAGCTGTCTTGGAGAGTAGCATAGGTGTCAGCAAACTATGACCCATGGGCCAAATCCCGCCCTTGGCCTGTTTTTGTAAATAAAGTTTTATTGAAATATATCCATGTTTGTTTATTTACCTATCGTCTATGGCTGCTTCACCTTACTTGTATAGTTTCAACAGAAATGGTATAATATTTGCTATCTGGCCCTTTGCAGAAAAAGTTTGCCAACACCTGGCTTAGAGTCAGTCAGAGAAAACAGATGTTAACGAGTCACCGAAATAAATAAATAAATAAATAAACAAACAAGCAGATAGACAGACAAACTGTAAGGAATGCCAGGAGGGACATAATGGGGGCAGGAATTGAGACTCAGGGTTAGACTGGTCACCATTTCTCCTCACTTCCCACCCCTGATCCCCTGACCAGGTCAGCGAGGGCAGGATGCGGGCAGCATATACAACATGCTGGTCCATCTGAAGGTCAAGCCTGGGACAAAGTCGCCTCCTGGGTTGTGTTTATGCCAGGCAGGAGTGAGGGTCCTGCTGAAATCTGCACTTTGAGTCACCGCCCTCATTCTCCCATTACCTGACCTCGCCTGGCTTCACGGCTCATCGTGAGATCTCCCTCGTCCTCCATCTCCTAGTCCCCTGGGAAGTAGGCAGTGCGGGAAGTACTGCTCCTTTTACAATTGGGACAACAGGGGCTTGTTATGTTTAATGACTTGGCCAAGCCTTGCTGTGCTGCAGGCAGAGATCTTGATGTCGTGGGAAAGCCCCGGACTGTGTTCAGAACACCAGGGTGCTATCCCAGGACTCATTCGGGCAAGTCTGTTCCCCTCTAGGTCTCAGTTTATTCATCTATAACTGAGAAGGTTGGAGAAATAGACTTGTAAGCTCTTTTCTGGATCCTCCAGCACGCTGGGGCTCGCCCGTTTCTCTCTGGGCCTCAGTTTGTCTCTGTAAAATGGGGAGAGAAATGAGGGCTCTCCCACACTCCTGGGGCTGGTCCCAGGCCAGGGAGATCACAGATGTGAAAGTGCTTTGAGCTGGATGGAAGAAAGGAGCTCTATAAACCAAGGGGGTTATTAAGGTGATGGGGATTCAGACAAGGGCAGATCAGAAGGCTCCTGTGCAGTGTTTGGTATGACCAGCAGAGGGCACCATGCAGGGACGCTGAAGCCAGATCCTGAGCTGGAATCACTTTGTCTCTCCTCAGACTCGGTGTCCCCACTGTATTCCAAGCCTGAAATGCTGGGTGTGGGGACATGGCTCTGAATGAGTGGGACCCGAGATGATTCCAGTTAGGGGTAGGGTGGGCATGGGGACCTGGAGCACACAGGACTTAACACAGATGAGCGCTATGGTAGGGGCCAGGCAGGGATGGGGACCCTTGCCGGGGGCCCCATGGAAATGGGGAGGTCTGGGTTGGAGAGCCAGAGGGGTAACATGGAGAAGTGAAGCATGCGGCCAGCCTGGGTTCGAGTCCTGACTTTGCCACCTATAGGCAAGTGACTTTATCTACCTGGGTCCCTCGCCTGTAAAATGTGGATAATAAGAGCACCCACCTCACAGAGCCGTCGTGAGGATGCTGTTAGCTCCTCTGGGGCACCAACCTCTAAGACAGGGCCTGACACAGGCAGGTGCCTTCAATGCTGCCATTGTGACCCGAAGTCAGGGGTCTGGATGTTGGTAGCTGGAGTCACAAAGGGTCTGTGGCTCTTTCAGGGGAAAGTCATGAGGACGGCGCTGAGGACGGGACCCCCCTGGAGAAGAGAGAAGAGAGAGGCACTGGCTGAGAGATTTGGGGGAGGGGAGCACAGAATTGTGGGCAAGGGAAGGAGTTCGGAGGAGGAATAGTGAGGTATCCGGTATAGCCCCAAACTAAACTCCCTGTTGAGTGACCCCTTCCGGCGCCTCCTCAGCTGTGTGTCCTTGGGCAATCTCTGGGCCTCTCTGAGCCTCAGTCTCCTCCTCTCTAAAATGGGGAAAGAGCTCTTGCATCACAGGTCTTCAAAGATTCCTTAAGATGGCCTGGCTCTGGGAGGTGTGTAAACGGCCCCCCCATACCTCCTATTATAATCCCCTAGTGCCACGAAGGGCTGGGGTTGGCTCTGTCCCCACCATCATCCAGGTCTTTTGTCTAGAAAACCAGCCCAAGAGGAAAACCCCAAAAACAAACACAGCCCAGCTGGTCTCCCCAGCCCTGCCCAGCCCTGCCCAGCCCTGCCCAGCCCAAGAAGCGGGTGGGGTGGGTGGGGGGAGAGAAGATCAGCAGTCTGGGAAAGTGTTTTTCCCAGAGGGGGGCGGGGCAGCAACCAGGTCAGGGTGGAGCTGACAGAGGGCCCCGAGGGCTCCCCTGAGGGTGAGGTGTTTTCCTTCCAACAGGTAGTGGGCATCAGAGTCCCCTGGGGAGCTGGGTCAACGTGCAGGCTCCAGCTGCTGGCCCTGCCCACACCCCAGTCTGGTGAAGACCCCAGGCCTGGGGGTCTGATGGAGGACGCCCAGCAATCAGGCTTTGTGACCTGCCAGAACCGGGCAGAAGCCATTTGGGGGAGGGGCTGGGTGGGGTGGGAGGAAGTGGCTCCGGGACCAGGTCTGTCTGAGGATGGGGGACCCTTCCAGTAGGCTTGGAAAGCGAGGAGGTGGCAGCCATAGAAATAAGGAAGTCAGACATCCAGCGGGGGAGACATGGGAGAGAGATGACACATGTTCTTCGGATTTCACACCTCACTGGGCGAGGGTCCCAATGCACATGGTCCTCTGTTCCTGCCACCAGCCTAGGAAGTAGGGATTGTTTTGAGGACCATCGTGCAGATGAGGAAACTGAGGCTCTGAGGCGAGATGGATTTCCCGCCCACCTGCCTAAGAGAGCGTGGGGGGCGGGAGGGTGGGCATCGCCGCCCCTGTCAGGAGGTGGAGACAGGAGGCAGGAGGTGAGGTTGGGTGGCTGGGGCTCCGGCTGGGGCTCGTTCCTTTGGGAACCTTGAGCTTCAGAGCAGAGTGTCTGCGACAGCCCCAGGCCTGGCAGGGGCAAAATGGAGGTCATGCCTGAGCAGGGGCAAGGTCTAGACTCCGGCTCCTGGAGGGCTGGGGGGTGTGGGGTGGGCATCGGTGGTGTTGCTAGGCCTTGGATACTGAGCCTGAGGAGGTGGAGGCACGGCTGTGGGGACAGTAGCCACTTCTTCCTCAGCCCCCCGCCCGGGGGAGCCACAGTGTCCTCTCACTGGAACAGTTCAGGCCCTACTGTCTGCTGGTTCTCACCCAGACACCTCTGCACTGCCCTGAGGAAGGCCCTCTCTTGGGACCTTGCTTTTCTGGGAACACACCTGTGCAGACCCTGATCCATGGCAGGGTCAGGCCGGGGGGCCCTGGGGGTTCCTCCTGGGGAAGTGTCACTGTGGAGAGTACAGCCACCTCTCCACTCCCCACCATTGAGGATCCAGTTCATGGTGAGGCCTTGGGTCCCAGGCTTTGGGTTGGAGAGCCAGGTCCAAATTAGGAGGTGAACGCGAGGTTTCCCGGGCTGAGGGTGTTTGTGTGGGAGAGGGGGCGACCGCTGGGGAGGCAGGAGCAAACTTCTGGAGGACCTCAGGCCCCCGGCCTCAGAAGCGCCCTGGCTAGGGGTTTTGTCAGTGACTTTTGGTCCCAAACTGGCTGGCTCCTTCCCAGGCCAACCTGCCGTCCTCTCTCCTCTGTACCTCTGCTTTCCCCCATTATCTGTTTCTCTCCCCACGTCTTTCTAAACCTCTCCCCTATTTCCAGCCGGGCTGGCAGGCCTGGAACACCTCAGCCCAGGTGCCTCTGATCTAATTTGGACCTTCCGACACTTCCTGTCATTTCTCCACCCCAGCTCAGGCCGGGTGCCTCCTGGGAGGAGGAGGGGGACAAAAGGGGGTTGCAAGAGAGGAGGTGGAGACGGGGAACAGATCTGGGACGTCAGACAGAAAAGGGAGGCACAACTGTGGCTGAGTAAGCCTGGCCCTGCCCCGACCTTACGGGATGGCCATGAGGATCCGGGGTGCCGCACACGCATATTCTTAGGAAAGTCTGCTGTCATCGTGATTGGAGAGTGGCCTCACCAGACCTCGTCTCACCCCCTCACTTCTCACCGGGGAAACCAAGGCTCAGAGAGGGCGTGGGCCCTGTCCCGGGTCACACAGCGCTCAGGCCGGCGCCTCCCCAGGGCGGGTCCCTTGGGGCAGGCTCCATTGTGCTCTTCCCCAGCAGGAAACCGCTGTGCTCAGCAGCCTGGGCAGCGGGAGAGGAGGAACGAGTTTGGCTACGTGACTGGCAGGCCCTGGAGGCTGAGCCGGGCTCAGAGCTGAGGAAAAACAACCATCTGGGGGCCGCCGGGGCCGGGCGAGCGGGGTGGGCGCCCCAGGGTGGAGCCCTGCCTGGAACCCGAGAAGCGTGCCAAGCTGCGGCCTACCTCAGGGACGGCGCTGGGAGGTGGCCGCAGGGCCTGTGCCCTGACCTGTGGCTGCTCGGGGCAGGAGTGCACACGTGGGTGGGCAGCGAGGCTAAATGGTGCCCGTAGCACCTAGGGGTGATTTGCACGGGCTGCTCACCTCCCCGCCATCAGCTCTGGCTTACAGGGACTGGGGTGGGCAATGAGGTTGGGGGTGAGGGCTGAGCCCTGGGCTGGGCCAGGG
The DNA here is from genome assembly GCA_028627145.1 of Eidolon dupreanum. Lineage (NCBI taxonomy): Eukaryota > Metazoa > Chordata > Mammalia > Chiroptera > Pteropodidae > Eidolon > Eidolon dupreanum. The sequence continues at coordinate 6,550,761 of CM053502.1, forward strand.
GGCTTGGAGCAAGGTAGAGTCAGTCTCTTCCTGTGCCTCAGTTCTCCCTGGGGACTCATGAGGGACCACTGTGTCCCTCACCTCTAGACGCAGGGCTGACTCGGGGCCAGGAGGCTAGCTGTGAGGAGAAGGCCCTGCAGGCCCAGGTGGCTGATGGCAGGGCCGGTCACAGCAGGGCCAGCACTGAATGCCAGAGCCAGCAGTCAGGACTTTGCAGGTCAAGTGGAGCCATGAAGGATTCAGCACGGGGTGGGGGGTCGGGGGCGGTCACAGGAGACTGCTGGGAGGGGCCAGACTGGAGGCTGGAGGCCAGAGGGGGAGGCTACAGCTTGGACAGCAGCAGGAAGGGCCGAAAGGGCGGGCAGTGGGGGGGGGGGTCTGGTAAAGGAGGAAGGGAGCAAGGTTTAACGGAGGTCGAGCGGATGAAACTGGAAGTGTCGTGCGGGAGCGGCTGCGTGGGTTCTGCTCCTGGCTCCCCTCCGCCCAGCATTGTGACACAGGTGTACGTACTGAGGGTATGTTAATTCCCTGCACCTTGTTCTCTGAACAGAAAGCAAACGCGAGGTTGGAACTGGGTCAGAACAGAGAGCCTCTCTGCGTCTCTCTCTGGACATCTCGACGCCAGATGCCCTGGATGACGATGCCAGGAGCCGGGCAAATTGGGAGGTGAATGTGTGCAGGACAGAGCCCTGGCAGAGGGCTGGGTGGGTGAGGAAGCAATTGTCCCTTGGGGCAGGTCCGAGGGTGGCCTGTAAGCTCGGGGTGGTGGGCGTTGGGCAGAACCTCAGCCTGGGGCCCTGGATGCCACTCAGTGTCATTAGGGGAGCCAGCTGTGCAGCTGTGGCCCATTGCTTAAGGAAATGAAACTCGGGAAGGCGACCGGAAGAGAGCACCTGCCTGGATGGCGAGCTTCCCTTTCATCGAGGCCGGCCGCGTCCCGGAGCTTAGCTATCAGCCTCTTCCCCTTCTGCGAGTTGCAACACACCCAGGCCGCTTGGCCGCACTCGCTGTTCTCTGAGAGAGGAGGCCAGGCTCCCCTAACCCCCAGGATGGGGGTCATCACCCAGTTTACCACATGTCTCCCTTGGATTCTCTAGGCCTCGGTTTCCTCATCCGTAAAATGGGGCTATAATGGTGCTTGCCTTAGAGGGCCAAGGGGAGGAATAAGTTAAGCCATGTGCAAGGAGGCGTGGCATACGCAGTGCTCACACATCGGGCTGCTGGTGTGACATGGAGTAATCTCACATGGGTCCTGAGGAGCAGGTACACACATAGAAGAGGAGAACAGGCTCAGAAAGGATAAAGGGATCACCGATACCCCACAATTCTAACTCTAGGACCCCCAAGCCTGGGTCCTCTCTGCAGTGATGGCTGGCAACGTAGAAGGGAATGGGTGGGTGGGGAGGTTGGAATTCACACGCCCCTCACTGGGTATGTAGAGGGGACCCTGCCCCCTGGTTCCCTCCTCGTTCTCTCCTGGCCTGTCCCCTCTCCCCTGCCAAAAGCAGCCCCGAGAGGGGTCATGTCAGCAGCTGCATAAGCATCCGTTTCTGACGCCAACATCCCTCACGGCTGGCCTCAGAGATCATCTGGGGTCTCACATGAATCTTTCCCACTTTAGCTATAGCCCGTTGCCTCCCCACTTGCCTTCTAGGCTGGCCAGTGGCAGCCACCCTCACTGAGATGCACCCCTAGTCCGCTGATATTGAAAAGAGAGGGCACCGACCCCTTCTCCAGGGCACTGTCCTTTCTGGCCCAAAAAGTACCCTGAGGTTTCTCCAGCCTCCCCTGAAAGGCGGCACGGCTGTTCCTCAGACTCGGAGGAGTGGCCGTGGGCCCACGAAAGAAATCAGGTGGAGGGCGAAATCAGGCATCTGGTTCTAAGCAAGCGTCTGGAGTCACCCTGCCCCAGCTATCTCTTTGGGTGCCCAAATCTAGCCAAGCCAGAGCATCAAATGCTGACGGGGGCCAGGCCGGAGCTAGCGAGCTTCTAGCACACCTGGCTGGGGAGCAGGCAGCGAAGCCAAGAGCCAGCTCATGGCTTGGACGTAAACAGCAGCCCAGTGAGAAGTTGGCAGCCACCTCCTCTGCTCTTTTCCCTGCCCCCTCTCCCCATGAAAGAGGGTGTCCTAGCTTGTCGGAGGAGTTTCCATCCCACACCTGTGCTCACTTGGTGGATGTTGGGGGGGGTGACCGAAGGGGCCCCACAGAGACTCCTTGTCTTCCAGACCCACCCCCACTTCTCTCGGCTAGTGCTGGGAAGTCACCAGTGTTCTTGGAATGCTAGGCCCCTTTATCATCCACCCTGCCCCAGATACCTTTGCCACTCACTCCCAGGGCCCACGCCAGCCAGGCAGAATGCAGGTGGTCTGAGAGCTGGATCGTGCCCTGAAGGGGACCCCTACTGTGTCCCTTGGAAGGAGAGGTGCATCGAGGTTTGTAGGAGGAAGAAAACAAATGTCCACCAAGCCCTTTGACCAGATGCCGTGCAATTTACCGACATTATCTTGGAGATGTATATTACCAACCCCCACTTTAAAGATGGGGAAACTAAGGCTTAGGCCAGCAGTTGAAGGAGGGGTTGGACTCTATCTGCCTTGTTTGTCCCTGTCTCCTCAATGACTGGTGCATGCCAAGAGCTCAGATAGTACTCGTGGAGTGGATGAATGAGGTTCAGAGAGGGCAAGTGTCTTGGCTGAGGTCACACGACTGGGAAATGACCCAGGCCAGTGCGAATCCTAAACCCGGGCTGTTTCTGAGACCAAGGTGAGGGCATCACACACGCACACACGAATATGCACCCACCCTGCTGTTGGAATCCTTCCCACACGTTCTGCACACACCTACACCCACAGCCCTCAGCTGACAGCCCCTACCTGCCATCTCACTTAAGCCCAGGTAACCGTCTCTGGCAGGGACACGCTCTTCTTCCTATGCTAGTCTCACACCCTCTTCTGTCACCACCCCCTCCTCCACGCCTGAAGAGGCAGGATGGTGCATGTCCTCTTCCATCCACCCCCACAGCCCTGGCACCCTCTCTGCCTCCCCAGGCCCCATTAACCACATTGGCACCAGTGAACTACAGGATGTCCGTGCTGGCAGGGCTTCCCCACAGTGTCCAGCCGATCAGACTTGGACCAAGGAATGAGCAGTACCCAGGCCATGGTGGTGGAGCTGGTACTGGGGCAGAGTCGGGGGTTTGGCTGCCTACAGGGCAATTCCAAGATATGGGGCCACCTCCTTTGCTGTGTCACATAGTTCAGCCTCAGGAGCAGCTGAAATCGTAGGCTTTGTGCAGCCCCAGACCTGCTTGGGGACAAGCCGAGGTATGAGGTTCTTAGGCCGGTGGGCAGGGGACTCACTCTCCAAAACAGGCCGAACCCTCTTGCTTCCTCCTTAATAAAGGGTCACAAGGCAGAGGTGGTTGGGAGGCAGGGACCCCTGGGAAGTACAGATCAGCAGCCCTGGGAGATAGGCACTAATTTTTCTTAGGTACTAATTTTTCTTAGGTACCAATATTATTCCTGTTTTCTAGAGGGGTAAACTGAATGCCAGAGAATTATGGCACTTGGCCAAGGTCCCCAACCCCTAGGTATTTGTCGAGTGGGTAAAGTTGCAAGGGAGGAAGTGACTTGTCCAGGAGCATGAGCAGAGGCAGAATTTGAAACCGGGTGTGACCTTGAAGCCTCTGGGCTTCCCTGCCTCAGCTGAGCGTCCTCTGCAGCCTTGGGGCCGACAGATAAGGCTCGGCGGACATGTGCCCTCACAGGGACCCCGTGTGACGTGGCCAGCTTTCCAGGGCTCCATGCTGTTTCCTTTCAAATTGAGAAAGAGAACAGCTGCCCTCCTAGCTAGGCCAGGGCACGCTCCTGTGAAGCACAAGCAATTTTACAGATCACAAACATCAGTCAAAGCCACTCAAAGACCGCGATGGGCCAGGACAGAAAAAAAGACCATTCTGCAATCACGTCTGAACGTGGGGTGGGAAAAATGAATGTAGTCCAAACCACAAAAATGACCACACGTCCCTCTATCCTGACTAAACCTGTGATGGCTGCTTCTTTGCCAATCATAGCTTTAGCTTCCATTCATTTTTCTTCCCTTTTAGATTAAAATTAAGATATGCAATTGCTGACTAACCACCCACCCTCCCCACTCCCCCACCCGTCATGATGGCATCCCCCCCAAGGCAAAGTTCCATCCTTTCGAAATCCTTCCTAACTCCCGCTTGCTGGGTTGCCCCTTGCCTTCCCGAGGAGTGTGCTCCCCCACCTTGCATGAAAGGACCCACCTTTATTCAGGTGTATGTCCGGTGGTCTCTGGCTGGAAGGCATTGACAGAGTCTTAGGACACTTGAACAAAACATGTCTTTTTTTGTTGATGCCCCTGGAGCCGCAGGCCAGGAAAGTGTCAGCCTCCGCTGGAGCATGACGGGTGGGAGAGGAGCCGTGAGCTCCCTCTGTTCCCAGGAGGCCACATTCCAGGTTCTTGGGCTGAACGGTTAACTCCTGCAGCACCTGCGGCTACAGCCACCACGGCTGGCCAATGAGCACCTGCGGGGAGAGGACCAGAGAAGGGAATTTGCCATGTGACCTGAGGCTCGGTTTAGCCATCTGGAGAATAGGGTAGGTGGGTGGGTGGGACCGAGTGGGGTAAATGGCCGATGGAACCCCTCTCCCAGTTGGGACGACCTACCCAACTCCCTGCTATAAACATGTCGGTGGTCAGAACAGAAATCCAGCCCCTCCCTCTCAACGCCTGGTTTCCTGAGGGTTAACCAACCTTCCCCTTCGGGACTGATGTTGGGGTGACCTGGGGAGCAGGTGAAGGGCCGGAGATTCTGTGTGTCCCCAGTCACTAGAATCTTGGCTGGGTAGAGAGCAGCATCACTTGGGACCTTTCCTGAGGGTTCAGGGCTCGATACCAATGCACCACATCCCTCCCGGCTCCCTCGATCAGGGACCACGTCCAAGACAAACAGCTCGATGAGGATGGAGCTGCAGGAAGGGCCTCAGGGCCTGTGCGGGAGACACTCAGGCAGGGGCCGTTAAGGAAGACAGTCTCTGTAGCTTCATTCAGCTCTACATCCTGCTTCTCCTGTGACAAGGGGATGTGGCCATTCACCATTCTGCCCCAGGCAAGAGGAGAGGAAGGAGGTGAAGCTGAAGGACTGAGGCAGCCAGGGACCGTGACCTTTCCTGAAAGGAGCTGTTTAGTGCAGAAGGTCAAGGGAGTTTGCTTTCTCTCGGATGTGAGGTTCTCTTCTCCTTGTAGTCTTGCTTTTAGGAGCAGGAGAGGGAAGAAGGAAGAGGGAAGAGGAGAACTGTAAAGTCAGACGGGGGTGCTCGGCCCACCTCTCACCTTCACCCCAGGTCCCCTCCTCCCTCGCACCCCGTTCTGATTCACCAGCTCCGCTCTGCTCCTTCTCAGATCTTCGTTCTGCCTGGAACGTCCTTCCCACCTCAACCCTGTTTGCCATGTGATCGCTACACATCCTTCAAGACTCAGCTTAAATATTTCTTCCCCATGGAAGCCTCCTCTGATTGGATCGCCTTGCAATGTAGTCCATGGCTCCCTCTGCTTCCTCCTCCCAACCTTGATCCCACTGGGTTGCAACCAACTGTCTATTATCTTCCTCAAGGGTAAGGGGCAAACTCTGTGTCGTTCTCAGCGGATCTCCAGTACCCAGGAAGGACTTGGCATACTGTGGGTGCCACATAAATGTTTGATGGCAAGTAAGCGCAGTGGCGGAGCTGTGGACTCTAGGAGCCAGGTCTGAGAGCAAGGGATCTTGAGTTGGGAGAGCTTCTGGCGGCAAAGCTCTGTGTAGAGCATTGTGATCAGGAGTGCCTGAGATGAGTAGAGAGGGGGTAGCCTGGGCAAAGGTAAGGAAATGCCACTGGGAAATTATGGTTTTGCAGGGGCTTCTGCCTTCAGTAACAGTGAGGTGGGTGATTTGGACCAACCCTCCTGCTGAAGACAATTATAGTCCCCAGATCCAATCAAAAAAATCATCTTCTCAAGACCATCAAATAATTAACAAGGTGGTGGAGAATTCCCTAGTAAGAATCTAGGAGAAGGCAAGAAACCAGGGAGGAAAGCCCAGTGTGGAAGACTGCATTTGTCCAAGGGCGTTTGCCAATCTGGGAGAAACAGCTTTGAAAATGATCTGTGGTTTTGATGCCTCATGGGGAGTGTGGGAGGAGGGGGAATAAAAGGTAAGCTCAGCCTTTTGTTTGAGAGAGGGAGCCTGATACCCCACATTTTTACAAGTTGAGACATCCTCAGAATAAGAGTGAACCCGAAGAAAACCAGGCCTTCAGCACAGGGATTTGGGTGACTCAAGAAACTCAAGCCTTGAACTTGAATTAAAGTGGCCTTGGATTAGTAGTGTCTCCAGGTGCTTGGTAGATGCAAAGAAAAAACATTTCTGAAGGGAAGTGTCATTATTTTAGGCCTCATATTCTTTTTGAAAATAATTTTCAGATATAGAGAGCAGCACAGTCAAAGACAAACAGGCAGACAAGAATACAAGACACCATGAGCAAGAATCAACACAAAATAAAAGACAACAGAAATAACAATTACATAACATGTTAGAGGTGCTAATGGCTAAGATGATAATCATATTGCAAGATATAAATGTACCAAATAAACAGAAACACCTTAAACTTATACAAAGTTATAGGTCAATTGTATTCAATTTAAAAAGACAAGAGAAATAGACCACGATGACCTCATATATTGGAATTATAAATATATATATATGGTCTTAGAATCACAGTTTCAAAGGTCCTCATGGACAAGCTCATCCTAAAATGCATATGGAAATACAAGGGACCCAGAAAAGCCAAAACAATGTTGAAAAAGAAGAACGCATCTGGAGTACTCACACTTCCTGATTTCAGAACTTACTACAAAGCTACAGTAATCAAGACAGTGTGGTACGGGCATATGGCTAGACATAAATCAAAGGAACGGAATTGAGAGTCCAGAAACAAACGCATGCACTGTGCTCAATTGATTTTTGACAAGAATGCCAAGAAAACTGAACAGGGAAATAGACTTTTCAACGAATAATGCTGGCATGACTGGATTTTCACATGCAAAAGAATGAACTTGGACTTCTATTTCACACCGTTTTATGCCACATGTACCATTAACTCAAAATGGATCAAAGTCCCAAATCTAAGAACTAAAAATTGTGAAACTGTTCAGTAAATATCTGTTCAACGAAGAAATTACTGAAGTTTCTCAAACTAGTTGAGAATTTGTACAGACTTAAGGAGAATTTAAGACAGAGAAAGTAATATAAAAGAAAGAAACTTCAAATAATTTTCAAAAACTTGCTTCATTAAAGATACAGAGCTAACAAGTAAAGGGTTATGTGATAAATAGGTTAAGCTTTGGTTTTATATGTAAATCCTTTCTTATTTATTTACCTATAAGTAATCACTTTATTTTTTTAATTATTATTTTTAAATTTATTTCTTTTAAATAGTTTCAAGTATATGGTACATTGGTTAGACATCTGTATAATTCGTAAAATGATCCCCCCCTTTGCTCCCTCCCTCCTCTGACTGTCCACCTAGTCAACATATTAATGCTAATTGCATTTCCTATGCCGTGCTCCCCATCCACATGACCATCCATCAGCTACTCGTTTGTAGTTTTTTAACCCTTCGCTTCATTCTTCCAGCCCCCCAAACATCCCTCCCCTCTGTCTGTCACCAAATTGTCCACTATATTTGTGAGTCTGTTTTTGATTATTTTGCTTTTTTTTTTAATATTCCTTAGATTCTGCATATAAAGAAATCATATAGTGTTTATCTTTCTCTGTCTGACTTAAATAGCTTCTAGGTCCATCAAAGCAATATCTTTTTCCATCCACTTCCTTTTAGTCTGTGTGTCTTTTAATCTAAAGTGAGTCTTTTGTATTTTTTCTTCTTTAAGAAGTCCCTCTAATATTTCTTATAATACTGGCTTGGTGGTAATAAATTCCTTTAGCTTATTTTTGTCTGGGAAGCTCTTTATCTGTCCTTCAACTCTAAATGATAGCTCCACGGGATAAAGTATCCTTGGTTGGTTATAGATCCTGGGTCTTCAGATCTTGTTGAATATTTTTTTGCCAAGCCCTTCTGTCCTGCATGGTTTCTTTTGAGAAATCAGCTGCCAGTCGTATGGGTATTCCCTTATAAGTAATTATCTGTTTTTCTCTTGCTTCTTTTAATATTCTTTCTTTGTATTTAACCTTTGGCATTTTAATTATGGTGTGTCTTGGTGTGGGCCTCTTTGGATCCCTGATTTTTAGAATTCTCTGAGCTTCCTGGGATTTTATGTCCTTTTCCTTCACCAGGTTAGGGAAGTTTTTCATCATTACTTCTTTAAACAGCTGTTCAACATCTTGATTTTCTTCAGTTACACCAATCAGATGGCTATTTGGACCTTTAATAGTAACCAATATGCTCCTTAAATTATATTTATAGTCTTGGCATCTTATCTCTTGCCATTCTGCTTGCACATCCATGGCTTTCCCATCCTCTAAGCAGGGCATTTGACCCTTTTCTTTATTCACTTTGTTTATTCCATTTCATGTACTTCTCATCTTAGATAATGTGTTTTTCATTTCAGATTGGTTTCCTTTTATAATTTCCATTTTCATTTTTACATATATTTTTTACCTCTTTGTTGAAGTTCTCTACACTTCTCCTAAGTTCATTGAGCATCTTTATAACCAGTGTTTTGAACTCTGCATCTGTTAGATTACTTGACCCCATTATATCTGGATCTCCGTTCTGTTCTCTCATATGGCTTCTGCTTCTTTGTCTTTCCATTTTGGCTGCTTTCCATATCTGTTTCTGTGTACTAAGCAAATCTCTTAAGTCTTCCGGTCTTATTATTGTGGATTTGTGAAGTAGGTGTCCAGTGGCACAATCCTGAGAGGGGTTCAACTGCAGGCCACTTGTTAAGATTCAGCAAGCAACCCACAGATGCTGTGCTTATAGTTGCCTCAAAAGGGCATGCCAGAAACCAAGGCCAGCTTCCTCCAGTGTAAGTCTAGGCACTGCTCAGCAAGGAGCACCTGACTCGCTGAGGATACACCTGGATGTGGCTTGGGTGGGGCCGTGAGTTGGGGTAGGTGGGGTTTCAGGGAATCCTCTGGGCAGAGCGACCTCTGTTATCAAGTTTTATGACGTCAGGGCTATGGTGGCACCGTGTGCATGCACTGGGAGAGGGGAGAGCTCAACAGGGAACAATGGATACTGCCGGCACTTCTGTACCGAGTAAGTCTCGCCTCGACCCTCATTTCAACAATGTCTCCCTGTAAGTCCCTGGTGCCCCCTGCACGCAGCCAAATCGGCACTGGTGCTCAGAGGCAGCAGGTCCGTCACCGCGAAAATCCGCGTGAGGATGCTGCCTCTGTCTCACTCCGCCACTGGAGACCGGGCAGCCCCATGTCCTTGCCCTGTCCTACCTTCTGCATGATTTCTTAGATTTCTCCCTATTTGTATGGCTTGTTCATCTAGATTCCAGGCGATTTTTCCTTGCTGCTGCTCCTTGTTTCCTCTACAACTTTGATTTGGTTGCCAGAGGGATGCACAGAGTCTCTATCATCTGTGCCATTTTTTTTCGGTCAGTTATTATTATTTTTTAAATTTATTTATTTATTTGTTTTTATGGTGACATTGGTTAATGAAATCCAATGAGCTTCAGTTTTACACTTGAACAGTAAGGCATATATGTATTTACACCGTGTGTTCACCTCCCGTAGTTAGATTTCTTTCTGTCACCATATAGTTGACTCCCTTTGTAAATCCTTTCTAACTCATGTTTCTCATTAGTCTGAGACAAAGCAAAATAAACCTAATTTCCATGTTAAATAGGCTACGGCATCACTTATTTTGTCACTTCTAACATTTAACATCAGGCATACGCTGGTGTGACTTCTGATTTACCACAGTCCCGTATATAAGACCACAGAGCATGTGTCTCTTTCTAGATGCACATTTGTTTCCCATTGATTTCCATATAATTAGTATTTTACTACTATAAAATAATTTCCAAGGGAACCAAAGAGGAAAATGTTCTAATATTTCTTCGAAAGAAACTGTCTTTCTTTCTCACTGTGTGACCTTGTTCTACAAGGTACTTGATCACTTTTAGCCTCAGTTTTCTCTTCCGTAACATGAAGTTAGTAATAGTGTCAATCTCATAGAGTTGTTATGAGGCTTGAGAAGGGTAGAAATTAAGATTGTTATGGTTATTAATGTGATCGTGATTGAGGAACAGAGTGAAGAAAAAATGGAGTCACTATTGTCAAGCTGCTAAATTACAAAAACCAAGCAGTTTGAGGTATGAGGAAACAGTCCTATGCTTGTTTTAACTGGCTTGGGAACTTAAACTTTTGAACTTTCCAGCCCTGCGTCAGTGCCTGGGTGTATATCAAACCTACAGATAACTTTTTGATTACCTCCTGAAGGACTAAAGGAAGAATGTTCCTGTACCCAGACCACCTGACACGCATTATCCAGACTGCCTAACATCCATTGTTAAGACCATCATTGTCTGGAGGATGGCCATCTTGGATAAACCCAGAGACTACAAAGGCAGGACTGATTCTTCTCAAGATTGTGCTTTTCACTATAAGAACTCAGCTTTTTTTTTCTCTTCAGAACACTCTGGGGATTGCCTAGCTGTGTTTTTGGTTTGCAAACCCTCAAGACCCTGAATAAATCTTTATCATTATTCCTAAAAATAAATAAATAAAATTAAATTATAAAACTATTAGAAGAAAATTGGTGTAAGTCTTTGTGACCTTGGATTAGGCAATAGATTCTTTGATAGGACATCTAAGCATGAGCAAAGGAAAAAAAATATTTAAATGGATTTGATCAAAATTGAAAACTTTTGTGCCTCAAAGGAAACTATAAATGTCTCAAAGGAGAGACATTTGTAACTCCAATATCTCATAAGGGCTAGTATCCAGAATATATAAAGAACTCTTATAGCTCAATAATAAAATTACAAATAACCCAATTAAAAAATGGGCAAGGGATTTGAATAGATGTTTCTGCAAAGAAAATATATGAATGGACAATAAGCACATGAAAAGATGTTCAATATCATTCGTCGTTAGGACAATGTAAGTCAAAACTACAGTGAGATATCACTTCACACCCACTAAGGTGGTTATCATGAAAAGACGCACATTAACAAGTGTTGGCAAGGGTCTGGAGAAATCGGAATCCTCGTACGTTGCTGGTGGGAATATAAAATGGTACAGCCACTCTGGAAAACAGTCTGTCAGTTCTTCCAAAAGCTAAACATGGAGTTCCCACATCATCCAGCATTTCCACTCTGAGGAAGATACCCAACGGAATAAAAAATATATGTTCGACCAAAACTTATACTTGAATGTTCATAAGAGCATTATTCATAATAGCCCTAAAGTGGAAACAACCCAAATGTCCACCAATAAATATGGTACATCTATACAATGGAATATTATTTCAGCTATAAAAAGGAATTAAGTACTGATGCATTATGAATGAACCTTGAAAACATTGTGCTAAGTGAAAGAAGCCAGACACAATACTGCATACTCCATTCATATGACATGTCCAGAACAGGCAAAACCATAGAGACAGAGAGTAGATTAGTGGTTGAGGGGTAGAGTGGAGACTGGGGAGTGACGAATAGATACAGGGTTTCATTCTGGAATGCTGAAAATGATCTGAAATTAGACAGTATTGATGGTCACACAATCTTGTGAGTAAACTAAAAATGACTTAAGTGTATGCTATAAAAGGGTTAATTTTATGATATATAAATCATATTTCACTTGAAAAAAAATTTTGACATAAAGTTAACTAACAACAATGGCTAATATCTGTTGAGTGCTAACTAAGTATCAGACTCGTTCTAAGGGTTTTACCTGTATTAATTCACCTATTTCTCTTAGTATTCCTGTAGGTGAGTATTGTTGTTATTCCATTTTACAGATGAAAACTGAGACTGAGAGAGGTCACTTGCCTGGGGTCATCCAAGCCAACTGGTCGTTGTTTAGACAGGGAGTCTGGACCCAGAGAGGGGCAATAACTTGCCCAGATGATATAGCAGCCCAATGGCAAAGCCAGGACTCGAACCCCAGGCTCCTGCCTGGTTCCCATCAGGAGGCCTTCAAAGTCAAGGTCTTATTTGGGCTGGGGTTGCTGTTGACGGTCTGTGTGTCCTTAGCAGCCTCAAAAATGTTTTCATGGAAAATTAAAAAAAAAAAAAGGCTCCCTCGGATTGGACACTTACCACAAGCTGGGTGCTATGCTCAGCACTCCATGTCTCATTCCAATGAAGCCTTCAGAACCCCTATTTACCTTGTCCATCTTTAGCAAGTGGTGAAGCAAAAAAAAAAATATATATATATATACACACACACACACACACACACACACACACAAATATATATGTATATATATATATTCTGATTGGTTGGATTGTGGTTAATTCTTAAAAATTTTTAATTAATTAATTAATCTATTTTTTATGGTGACATTGGTTAATGAAATCCAATAAAGCTGTACACTTTAACAGTAAGGCATTTATATACTTATACTGTGTGTTCACCTCCCATAGCTGGATTTCTTTGTGTCACCAGTGAAGCAAAATATTAACTCAGCCATGCGGATTAACATCCATGCTCTAACTACCACACGGTGAAAGAGTAAAAGAATGAATGAATGAAAATTAAGGAGTTTCTTGACAGATTCCAGGTCCAGACTGTCACTGGATTGGCTCCACAGATTCTGGGAGAGGGGACCGGGCCAGAAAAAGAAGTTTTGGGGAGACTGGGTCAGGATCGTGCAGCTGCTGGGTTAAGTCCAGAGGTACCGATGCCTGGCAGAGGGGGCCTTAGGGATACAGAAAGAGGCCCGGTCAGTGGGTCGTGGACTGGGAGGGGGCTCCTAGCCCAGAATCTGGGCAGCAAACAGCTCCAGGCAGCCTTCCAAGTTTCTCTCCCCATCCCCAACGGGCAAGGGCACCCACAACTTCCCAGTGAGAACTTCCTCCTGTCCCTATCGGGACCGCCCCTCTCGGTTGTAGTTTTTCATTCGGGGCTGCCAGCTGGGGGTGGCAGTGGCCCCAGTGTGAGCTCGGCACAACCCTCAGACATCCCACGCTCAGCCCACTCTCCCCTTCCTGGGAGGCAGGAAGAAGGGGTGCGCCTCCACCCCCGTGCCTAGGAGTGCCTGGGAAAGTCAACAGTGACTCAGGGCAGCGGTTGTGGCCCCAGTGCAGTGACTGTGATGGGGGATCCCCATGGTGAGGAGCCCCATGCCTGGGCTCCCCAGTTTCCTCACCGTAGGGACCTACCGACCAGAGCCTCTCTCCTTGCTGACTCGGAGCCGAGATAAGGGGCGCCTCTGGCCTCCTCCTTTCCAGAAGCCTCAGCGCTATTGACAGCAGCACCCCTGATCTGAAGTGGGGGAGGGGAAGGCTTTCTCAGGGAGAGAAACAGCGGCCTGGGTTTTTCAGATGTGTGTCCACGTGCCTGGATCATGCATTCACTCTGCTCACATCTGTGCTGTGGCTCTGTCAAGGTCACGAACTCTGAAGCCAGCCTGCCTGGGTTCAGATCCCAGCTCAGCCATTGACTAGCTGTGTCATTCTGGACAAGTCACATGACACCCCTGAGCTTCAGTTTCCCCACCTCTGTAGCTTGCAGCCAAGTGGAGGGTAGACAAACTATAATAGGGATTTGAATAAATAAACAAGATCATCTTGATTGGGGGATAAGTGGTAGGAGGGAAATAAATAATCAGAGGTTTACGATAGAGAGGGAGGGATTGTGGGTGTCAAGGAAACCTGCTCTAAAGAGGGGATATTTGAGCAGATTCTGGAAGAATGAGAAGACAGAAGCTGTGTGATTTGGAGAGAGCATTTCTAGGCAGGGTTAGCGGCAAGTGCAAAGGCGCTGAGGCAAGAACTAACTTGGCATGCTCTGGGGGAACGTGCTAGTTCCGTTGGAGGGGCTGTCCCCTACATTACAGGATATTTAGCAGCGTCCTTGGCCTCTCCTCACTAGACAGCAGTAGCACACCCCTCCAGCTGTGACAAACAAAAATGTCTCCAGACATTGCGCAGTCGCTATGGCTGAGAGGCACCGGGTTAGGGAGGAGCATGGTGGGAGGTGAGGCGGGCAGGGTTTGGAACCTGTGGGGCCTAGTGAGCCACCAGGGGAGCTGGATGATGGGAAGGTCACAGAGGGGCTGGGAAGTGGCTAGTGAGAAGTGGACCTGGTCTCCGCCCAAGGCCTGCCAGGCGGTGGACCCGACTCAGCTCTGCACCAGCTTCCTCCGAAACCGCAGCCTCCGTGCTGCCGCCCCGTCTGGTCCCCCTCATCTCCTCTGTCCTCTCAGGCGAACCCCCAGACCACCTCCTGGGCTCTGCCTCCGAGCCTTGGCCCCTTCAGGTAGACTCCACCCCTAGGATGCGCACATAACAGGTCCTCAAAAAACTGCCTTAGGGACGGTGATCTCAGACTAGGACAAAAAAAAAGACATGAGACGTTTTTCCCTCAGTCCCCACTCAGGGCAGGCATAAGTGGGGAACCCCTTGAACTAGAGCCCCTTCCGCCCCCTCCCGCTCCCGGGTGCCCTGTCTCTGTTCTCTGGCTCCCTCTTCTCAAACTCAGCCTCTTTCTGGGCTTTTCCTTGTCTCCCCACCCCCGATCCAACGTCCTTCATCATCCTGTCTGTCTGTCTGCCTCCCCCAAACCCTTGTCCCTCTGTCTCATCTCTGTCCTTTGCTCTCTCTCCTCTCTGCCTTGGTCTCTTTCCCTCCCTCAATCCCCGCCTCCCCCACTCCCCACAAGTCTGCCTCTCTTTCCCCCAGTGGCTCCAGTGGTTTGGACAAGCTCAGCTCCCTTCTGCCCAGATGACCTCACTTCCCCACCGCACGCATGCACACTCACACTCACTGCCGCCCCCCCCACACACACACATCTGGCTGGGTTTCATTCACTCTGAATCTGAAGGGGCCCATCTCCATCCCTGGTCTACCTGGCCAGGTCCCAGGGAGAGGGAGGCCGAGGCCAGGTTTGCAGAAGGCAGACTCTGCTCAGAACACACCTGGTCCACACCCCCCTGGTCTCTGCACAGCAGCCCCTCAAACCCCTTCCCATCAACAGCCCTCCCATCTCCTGCGATTGAGGGGACTGACGCATGGGTCTGGGTTCCCCTTCCCCTTTCCTCATGATGGGTTAGACATTGCCAGTGTCCCCTACACCCCCCCCCCACAAGCTCCCCTCCAGCCTTCTGCAAAGGCTGCCAGCCCTGGGAGCTGGAGACCTATGTCCAGCTGGCTCAGCCACCAACACCCTGTGTGACCTTGGGCTCATGCCTCAGTTTCCTCCTCTGTCAAAGGGAATCTTGACGTCAGTCTAGCGGTTTTGCTGGGAGAGTCAAGTGAGCTAATTTAGTCCCGTGCCCGGCATGCGGTGGGCACTTGGCCATGACAGACAAGCAGGAAGATTCTGTGGAGAGTCACCCGCCGCCCCCCCAACCCAGTCTGAGCCCTGGGCATCTCTGTCGTTAGCCCCCCACTGGCGGCCTGTCTCCAGGAGAACTTCCCGGCAGACTTGGGGGGTCGAAGAGAAGGGGGAGCCGGCCTCCTGCCTTCTAATTTAGATTCCTGGGTTTATGGCAGGAAGCGCAGCTAGGCTGACGCTATAATTAAGGCGATTCCTGAGGCTGCGGGAGGAGGCAGGGAGAAGAGCCCACCGCAGGGCTGGCCCCCCACTCCTCGCTACCCCTCTGCCAGAAGTCCCAACCTCAGACCTTCGCAGGCCCCTCGCCTTAGATTCCCTTCTGCTTCACTCTTCTCTGCGGCCCAGGAAGCCAGACACAGGCAGCCGCACACCAAGGGTCACACAGCACGTAGGGACGGGTGCCTGAACCACCCTTGGGGGCCCCCCTCTGCCAGCTGTGGTCCAGCCAGGGGAGAGTCCAGGCACGTGACTTCTTTGTTCTGTTCACCCCTAGACCCCAGGTCCCATCTTCCCTGAGTGCCCCACCCCCAACATTCCTGAGGTGTCTGGGCGGAGTCTGGCCAGGGCTGTGGCAGAAAGCACAGATCCAGCCCAGGGTTCAAGACCAGGGCAGCCGTCGCGGCCTGAGCACCCACCTCGAGGTGGCTGGGGAGGGGCCTGAGGACCCAGCATCTCTGACCATTCATTCCTCCCATCCATGGGCGCCCAGGGCTGGAGCTCAAATTCTCACTCTGTTCCTCACCGGGTGACGTTGGGCCTCACCTCTCCAAGCCGCCTGTCCAAGCCTCAGTGTTCTCATCTGTCCAAAGGATGCGGCCACCGCCAGGGAGGCCACTGTCCTCGTGGACCCTGGCTAGGCTCCGAAGGGGATCCCTCCAGAATCTGTGTGTGCCTTGCACGAGCCCCCACCCTCCCTCAAAAAGTGGGGCAGGTATGGGTGGAGCTGTGACTTGTCATTCTGCCAAGTTAGGATGTTTTTAAAAACATCATCCAGCGCAAACGAATGGCCGGGGTGAAGCTGAGCACTCGCTCTCTGTAGCCTTTCTCCTCTCCCAGGCGCCGGACTGGGCTCGGAGCTGAGACCTGAGGCTGGGCTGGTTGGGGATTGTGTGTGTGTGTGTGGACATGTGTGTGTGCCCGCTCATGCATGTGGTGGGCGGGGAGTTGCTGAGGGGCAAGGGTGCCCTCTCACCCCATAAAGGGTCAGGACTGTTTCGTGGGCTCGAGGCAGAGCCAGTGTTCAGCCTGGGCCCCCTGCAGTGAACACAGGGGTCTGGGTAACAGATATGGATTGGAGTGGGGGTGGGAGGGGGTGCCGGGCATTCCTCAAGCTGGGGAGAAAGGGGACTTTGTTGCCTGAAACTGAGCCACCCTCGGCCTCCTTGCATGCCTGGGAACTCTGCCAAGAACGGAGGAGAAACTTGGGTGACTGTGGGCTGTGCCAAGGCCTCTCTGAAAGCCACTGCTTCCCCCACCTAGGTGTCCCCAGTCAGCTGTGACCTCCTCGAAGCCTAGGGCCTCAACAGATCCTTCAAAGGCTGCAGATGCCAGCCTGGGAGGGGGCTTGGCTGAAGGCTAAAGCCCAAGGACAGATGGAGGTCAGGGTGGTAGTGCCAGGATTAGGAAATACCCTGCCCCCACCCCAGCCGGGGTGGGCTGAGCGGGGGACTAATGACCTGGAGCAGCATCGGGGCACTCACGCTCTCTCTGTCCAGCCCTCATGACACCTGTGAGGGGGTTCTGTTAATCCCGTTTTATGGACCAATTAACAGAGGCTCAGCGAGGGGAGGGCATGCAAGTTAGTGGCAGAAGAAGAGCTGCAAACTAGGCCCTCTGACCCCAGAGCTTGAGCCCCGTCCTCCCTTAGGGACACATGAAAGGAGCGGGCAGCCTAGCCATCCCCAAGCTAGGCCTCCGTCTTTGAATGCCTGGCCGGAGCAGCCAAGTCTGGGGTTAATGCCACTGCCACCCTCCAGGGTTTCAAGGATCAGCTGCCACACAGCGTAGACCATTGTGGCTCTCAGTAGGTGTTTATAAGTGCTCATTGGTGCTGCCTGGTGACAAGTCCCGTCCCCCTATAAGCCTCAGCACCCCATCTGTGCCCTGACGCCTTTATCCTCCAGGTCGGTGTTTCAGAGGCTTTTGCCTTCTCGGCTCCAGCTGGCTCTGCTCCTTCTCCCAGCCCAGGGCCCCCGGGACCTCGGGGTTTCCTTCCTCATTCAGGGGATTCAGGAGAAGGTTCTGCTTGCAGCTGCTCATCACAGGCTCTGGCCCTCCATCTGAGGGTGACATGGCGTGGGAGGTGTGGGGCCTGGAGCTCCTTTATCTGTGTTGTCCCACTTGCCAGGAGCCCAGGGAGGAGGGCTAGGGACCTGGGGACAGCGACTGGTGGTGGCAGCAGGGTTTCCAGCCTGACCTGGAGGCCCGGTCTGGGGAAGTGGCAGGCTCTGGAATGTACAACCTCTTGCTGTCCCCTCCCTTTGCAGCCCGTGA
The DNA here is from genome assembly GCA_028627145.1 of Eidolon dupreanum. NCBI lineage: Eukaryota > Metazoa > Chordata > Mammalia > Chiroptera > Pteropodidae > Eidolon > Eidolon dupreanum. The sequence continues at coordinate 6,568,798 of CM053502.1, forward strand.
CTCACTTCAGACAGTGTTAAAACACAAAGCAGCTTCCTTTGTCCCCAGCCCGTGCTTAATTGGATTGGGCAGGGTTGGGGAGCAGGCCTCTGGTGGGGGCACTTCCCCCTGCAAGGCCACAAAGGGGCCCTGTGACATCACTCTGCCCCCTGCTGTGATGTCAGAGGCCACCACAATGGACTTTCCTAGACAGATGGCTGGGATGTGGGGAGAGGGGGTGGCGCAGGAACACCTGCATTGGGGTGGGGGGAGGGGCCAGGGGGAGGACCAGGCAGGCCATGGCTCTGGTCCCACACATGGCCGGCAAATAAATCAACTTTTTTTTTTTTTTAAATATGTCAACTTAGATAATTTTTTTACAAGATAACAGCATAATTTCTTTAAAAAATAGAAGTTGAAATTTTCTTGCCCATCCTTTCCACCCGCTCCCCAGTTAAGAACCATTGTCTTTAGCAGGACAACAAGGCCCTCTGGGTTTAGACCCCTGCCCGTACCTGTAGCCTTGACCTTCCCTGCTGCTCAGGCCTTGCCCTCGAAACTGCAGCCACACTGACCGAGATGAACACCCTCATTCTTCCCCTGCTGCCTCATCCTTCACATCAGCTCAGACACCGCCTCCTCCAGGAAGCCTTTCCTGACCTGCCTCAGACTGAGCAAGTTGCTCTTTCTCTGGGTCCTGCAATCCCCGTGCTTGTCAAACCACAGCATTTATCTTTTGAGTGTTCGCGATGTTGCCATGGGTCTCTCTCTGGCAGACTGGGGAATCTGTGAAGACACCACCTGGGTTCTCTCACTCCCCACCTTCTCTCTGGTACCAAGCACCATTCATTGATTCCATCATCAAATATGTGGGGTAACCCTCAGGTGTTAGGTCTGGGGGTACAGGCACACAACAGGCTTGTCCTTCCTTGCCCTCATGGGACTGGCCCCAGGTGGGAGGTGGGGGTCGATGACAGATAGTTAACCTGTCGTGCAAAAAGTCTAAAGTACACAAAGACAACATAGTAGGGGTTGGGGTGCCTTTAAGATGGGTAATGGGGGACCCTCTCTCAGAGGCTGTGTGATGCATGAGCTGCAAGGTAAGAGGGAGCTAGTGGGTCGTGCTAAAGGTGTGGCAAAGAGCACCAGGCAGTGGATGGCACACAGCAGGCCCTAGAGAGTGCCTAGGCTCATTCACTTCAAAACCCATCAGTGTGGAGTAGGCCTCTGGGCCAAGGTGCCGGGTTCGAATCCTGCCTTTACCACTTGCTAGCTTCGGGCAAGCACTCCTCTATGCCTCCTGGCAGGGTGACCAAATAAAATGTAGTCCAAATAGGGACAGAGAGTGAAAGGGGGCACTGTTACTAATTATACAGGACAAGAGACCTAAACTGAGTCCTTGGCAAATGGGGTACATATACAGTCCCCCCACCAGTGAGGTGGATGGATAATGATAGATCAGTTCGTTGAGTTCTTGAAGAAAGTAGTAGGGAGAAGGGTACGGGGTTCTGCTTAGCAGAGCGGGTCACGGACAGGAGCACGTGACTCTGAGCATCATTCCAGCCCCGCTGGACCCATGTGCTGGAATCGGGGTGCGGGGGAGGTGGGGCTGATTTTTCCCAAACCAGTTGGCATCAGGGGTGGTTCTGGAGATCTCTTGGAGGATGGAGAATTTGAGTTGGCCCTGGAAGAGTGTGTATAATTTCCACAGGCAGAAATAAGAGAGGGGTGTGTACGGGATGGGGAATGCTCAGATGGAGAAGCCAGGGCAAGTTTGGGGGGTTTGGACAGAGTAAGGGTGCAATGAGAGGGGTGCAGTGTTTGGGGGAGGCAGGCGTGGTAGCTGTGTCCTGGGGTTTTGGGGGTAGAACCATCAGCACCCAGATGCTGGGGCTGGTCTGCCTAGCCCCTGAGGCCTGCTTCTCGGGGGGAAGGACCCCTCCGCCCAGCAAGAGACCTGGTCACGAGCTGCCTAGCTCTGCCAGACCGATGTGGAAACTGCATGCATCTGTCCAGGCTGCCGAGGCCGCTGGGGAATGTGATGAGGCTGCTGAAACGGGGTCCAGGCCCAGAGGGAGAGAGGAGGCCCCCACCCCTGGCAGAGCGGGATGCGGCCGCAGCTTCCCAGAAACCCAGTCTGGTTCGCCGACAGAGACTGGCTGACAAGGTTTAGATCAGAAAGCCAGACCCCTGAGGGGCTGGAGCGGGGCCTGCTGCCTGCGGCTGCCTGGGGAGAGGGCGTCAGGAGTGGGGAGCAGGCAAATCTGTGGCGGGAAAGTAGGAGCCCCTCAGACAAGCCAGCATGGACGTCTTCGAGCCCTCCATGTTACAAGGGAACAAACTAAGTCCCAGAGACTCTGAGACCTTGCCCAGGGTCCCACAGCAAAGTCAACTGGAGATACTTAATAGAGCCCCTGTCTGCTTCCAGCCCAAGGGTCTTCCTGCTGCCTTGCTTCCTAAGAACTCTCAAGACCCCCAAATGTCACAGCAGCAGGCAGTAGGACAAGAGAGCCTTTGTCTCACATTCTGTTCTGTCCCCATCTAGCTGTGGGATCTTGGCCTGATATCATAATCACACCGAGCCTCAGTGTCCCTATCTGTAAAGTGGGGATAGATCCATGCCTTGCAAGGTCATTGTGGTCCTTCAGTAAGACAATGTGAGTGTCAGGCTTGGCACATTGGCTGGCACATAGTAGGTGTTCAGAAATGCTGGCTCCCTTTTCCCTCATTGCCTGTGAGGTCCCAGCCAGCCAGCGAGGGCTGGGGGTCCGTGCAACATGTACCCCCAGACTTTCTGCATCTTGGGATACGGAACAACATAGCTCCATACAGATTCACTGAGCCCTCGGGTTCCAAAAGACTGGCTACTGTCCCCCTCATTCATTAGTTTATTGAGCAAATATTTACAAGGGCCTACTGGGTGCCAGACACTGTTCTGGAGAGAGGGTAACGGCGACATGAAGCACAGCATGGGCGAAGGCACAGAGCGCCCGCCTGAGAACCCAAGCACTGGACGCTCACGTTCATGCAGCCTCTGCTCTGGCAGCATCGCTGAGCGACAGGCCCTGTCCCCCGCCCTGGGCCACAGCTAGGAGGGGAGCAGGGGAAGGAGGGGCAGAGCGCTTGCCTATTCCTTTAGGATTTGCTAATTAATTAGGAAATCCAAGGCTGGTGCCTGGCGATACTGTTTTAACTTGCCACCCAGGCTGGGAGCAGTGGAGAAAGAGGGTGTCTCCCGACCAGGCACTTTTATAATTGCTGCCTTAGGCTCCCTTGGGGCTTGGTTGCATCAAAGAACTTCCAAGGCCGCCCTCCCTCGCCCCCCCCCCCCCGCCCCCAGCTCAGAGCCCAGGAAAGGCTGCGGGCTGCAGGCTCACTTCCCAGCAGAGGCCCCAAACGAAGGTCCTGCTTGGGGTGGGAATGAGAGCAGGGCTGCTGGCATCATAGGGCTTCTCACGGCATGACAGCTCGGGGGCTGGGATGGCATCGGAGCTGGAGCAGGGCTTCTCCCAGGCAAATGGGAAAACTCAGGCACCATCCACAGAGGTCTGGAGTCTGGAGAGCGGGGACCCGTTCTACTGGGGAGACCTCTCTCCCTCACCTGGTGGACTTCCACTAAACATTGGCTTCAGTTTGAATGGCTCTTCCTCCTCCAGGAAGCCCACCTGAACCTCCTAGGTTGGGTCAGGTGTCCCCCTCTGGCTCCGCCCCCTCTTTGCTGGGTCCTACTATATCGCCACTGCCACCCCCACTTGCCTGAGAACTCCATGAGGGCAGAGAAGAGACTCCCTCATCTCTGCGGCCCCAGTGCCCCACCTGGCACAGAGCAGAGACACGCTCTGTGGGAAGGAGCAAAGCGGCCAACCTGTCTCCATCCTCCACTCTCCCGTCCCCAATCTGAGTGCTGGGGCGTGGGGCACTGTGGCATTTGGGGACATAGAGCGGGTTATATGGCCTCAGTTTCCCCAGAACCAGTGCTTCTCAGACTGTATCTAGGGAGGTGTCCACCCAGGAGACTGGGGAGAAGGCCCTGTCTTGGCAGTTGATAGAGGCAAGTGGAAGACCATTTTCTCAGGGGCTCTGTGACCGCCTGGGCTGGACTCCTGCCCCTGACATGCACAGGTCAGGTGGCTCTGGCAAATTATTTAACCTCTGGGTGCTTCAGTGTTCAAATCCGTAAAATGGTAATAATGGCATCCACCTCAAAGCGGGGTGTTGGAAGGATTAAAAAAGTGAACACAGGCAATGCACTTAGAGCAGCGGGTGGGTGGCACCCAGTAAGTCCTGTACAAGTGTTCGTTGATACCTGATCTTAAATTTAAGCAACATAGTCCTGCTGCTCTGGATTTGTTTTTTTTTTTGTTTTTTCACTGACGATGTTTACTTGGTTACTGTGATGTTTGCCAGGTTTCTCCAATGTAAAAAAATAAATTAATTAATTAACCCTTTCTGCACTTCCTTTCTTTGAAAGGGGTCACTAGATTCAGCTCACATGCAAAGCGGTAGGGAAATAAGCCTCCCCCTCACCTTCTGGAGCGCGGAAGCCTACGTGAATTATTTGGAATTCTTTTGTAAGAAAGGTTTGCCTAGTCTCCCCATTTATTTATTTCTTCAGTCATTCTTCATATTGGTATGGATTCATGGATGTTTATTTTCTACTTTGGGTTATAATCTTATTCTGTTATTTGTCGTTCAACTTGGTCTGGGTTTGGCCATTTAGGATTTTGTTCAAGTTGGCTCCTGTGTCTGACATTCTCTCCCCCTACACCCCCCAATCTGTTACTTTTTTGAGCATTTCCTTTCTCTCTAGCACTACAAGATGCTCCAGATTCATCTTGTTTTTCCTTCTTAAGCCCTGGAATTAGTCATTTCTCTAAGAAGCCCTGGTTGCTTTTAATTAGAGAGTGGTATTTAGGAACCAAGATCTGGGGACTGGATGTGCTTATTGCTACTGGGGTGTCTGCTTCCAGGCCCTCCAGGGTGCAAACCTGGGTTTGCTTTGATTTAAAAAATTAAGTGTCCCCTCTTGCCAGTTACGGGGTCTGATGGAGGCTCCAGACATCTTCCCACTGGCCTTTGAACAGAACCCTGTCTGCAGCCCACAGGCCTAAGCAATCTCACATGACCTCAGCAGGCCTTATGTCTACTGGGGCTCCGAGGGAGAGAGCATATGAGGTCACCACCCCCATGCTGAGCCACTTCCTGTGTCCACTCCTGCCCATCGGTGGGGCCTTCGGTGACTGAGTTGCCTGGCCTCAGGTGTCTTGCAGCCCAGATTGCTGTAAGGACTCAGGCTTGCTCCCTACTGGACTGACAGCTCTGTCAGTGGTGGTGGCAGTAGCCACATAGTTCAGTAACAGAGCCATGGTCCCACCCAGGGCAGGCCAGGAAAAGGTCAAGTCCCATGAAGGCTTGACTCAGCCATATGCCCAGCACGCCTAGGTGGCCCAGCGCTAACGGGAGCAGAGCCTGGCGAGCTGGTCTCTGCACTCCCTTACCTTTCCCAGTCCCGGCCCCGCCCTACGCTGCACGACTCATTGATGCTCAGTGGGCCAGGACCAAGAGCTGGCTCCCCATCTGCTGTGACCCAGCCTTGAGGCCCCAAGGCAAGCCGAGGGTCCTTCCAACTGCCAGAATGTCTTCTCTTTCTCCCCATAGCTCCAGGCTGGGAGTCAGGGGGCCTGGCGCTCAGGCTTGCCTCTACCAGTGACTTCTGTCTGGGACACGGTAATCATGCTTCACCCTGCTTAAAATCTTCGCTGATTTCCCATTGCCCTCAGCTTAAAAGGCCCACTCCAGAATTTGCCTTACGAGGCCCTGGAGGACTCTTCAGCACCCCATGTCCTGCCCAAATAATACCAATTTGCTTGTCGTTCCCCCTTGCACAACCACATGGTTTCACGCCTCCACAACTTACTCTGCCTGCATCACCCTCTCCCACTGCTTCACTGATTAATCCCTAGTTATTCCTGAGATCTCAGCTCTTGGGTCACCTCCTCCAGGAAGCCTTCCCCCATGCTCCAGCTCAACTCTGCTCAGCTGGTCCAGTCCCTGGTCACCTGTGTGCCATACCTTCCTTAAGTGTGAATGACCTCTGGCACTCAGGGCAGAAACCTGGTGTAGTGGAGAAGGCTCAGGGTTTGAAATTGGGACTCTGGCTTCCCTCAAGGCCCCCGTTCCTTCCTGCTGTGTGACTTAGCGCAAGTCCCTAAACATCTCTGAGCCTTAGTCTCCTCATCTGTGAGAAAAGCATCTAATTGGGATTCCTGGCCCTACTTTTAATTCTTGCCTCTGCCTCCAATATGCAGTGTGGCCTTGGGCAGGCCCTGTCGCTGGACTCAGCCAGCCTCAGTTTTCCTCTTCTCTAAAATGGGGCCACCCACAAAAAACTCAGAAGGCGGAGGCTCCAACAAGCCAAAACCTGTGAAATGCTTTTATAAACCTCAGAGCCCAACATGGACGGACGGTCGGAGAATCTTATTTCAACAGCTCTGTGGAGATGTGTGGGAGGGAGGCTGATGGCTGCTCTCACCATTCTCCCACCTCCCCACCCTCCAGAAGCCTTGAGATCAAAGGTGACAAAAGCCTGTTGGCATAGAGGCCGGGCTTGGCTGGGCCTACTCCCTGGCCCCCTGCCCACCTCCCACCCACCCCCAGTCCCAGGGTTACATGACATACGTGCCTTGCGAAAGCAGCTCTGTTTAAACACCCGGGGTGGTAGCGATCCTTTCACCCCCCGACTTCCAACACAGAAGGCTTTTTTTACCCCGCTGCCCCTCCAAAGACGCAAAACCAAGATTCGTTTGAACCATCTGCAACTTTATTTTAGAGCAGAAATAAGTCATTTCCTAACAATAAATATAAAAAAAATAATAATAAATTAAGGTTCAAAAAAAATAGCCAACAAAACAAAACCATTAACACTGACGGAGTAATGAATATCGTCTAAAGGAGGGAGAGATGGAAGCACCGGCCCCCAGGCTGGGAATGTCTGACACAGGCCGCCCTCTGCCCTGAGCCCTGGCTGGGCCCCCGCCACACACACATTCTCTCCACAAAGTACAAAATATATATTTTAAAAAAACCTCAACACAACCAAGCATCCTGCGAGGGCTCTGGGGAAGCAAGGGTTTGGCCCACTGGGGCTGAGGACAGGGCTGAGGGGTCAAGGCACTAGAAGGTCGGGGTGGCGGGAACCACTTTGGGTCTCTCCAGCTGAATTTGCTGTCTGTCTTCTTCTTGTGAGTGGGCAGGGCTTGAGGTACCCTGTTCCCGTGGCCCTGGGGTAACCCCCTGACCTCCCAAAAAGAGCAAAAGGGAGGCCAGTTTAGAAATCCTGCCTGTTATCTCCAAAGGCCTTGGTGGGGCCTCTGCCCCAGGGGATGCTGGGAACATGATGATGCCTGCTAAGTGCTTAGCTGGCTGTCCTTCGTAGGCAAAGAGGCCCCCGCCCCCCAGCCCAGGGTCCCTGAGTATCTCAGTTCAGGCCAAGGTGTCATCCAAGATTCCCCAAGCAGAGGCCTCAGGTTGGCATCAATACGGAATAATTAAAAATAAATAAGGTCCCTGGTGACCAGGTGCAGAGTTGGCAGGCAGGCCACTCTGTTTTTTTTTTCAAGTATTCTTGGCCAAGCGGGGCTCAGATGGGGATCCCCACTGTGTTCACCTGGTCCTTGAGTCCCAGCAGGCTATAGGCGATGCGCTTCTGGTGGCCAGGCAGCCGCACTCCTATCCTCTTGATGTCACTGTGGGTGGGAGGGAGACAGGGAGAGTTAGAGGCTGGCATGGGAGAGGTGGGCAACTGTGGAGGGAGGTGAAGGTGGGGAGGAGAGAGAACTGGGAGGGTGCCTTGGGGACCTAGGGAGGCAAGAGAGTTCTAGTTAGAGGCCTGATAGGAGGATCCACACCCTGCTTTGGCAAAGCTTCCTAACTTTGCCAAAGAAAATGATAGAAGCACGGACTCTTTGAGCAGCTCCTTGCCCCCCGCACCCCCCCCCCCGCCCCAGATCACATCTGCAGGACTATCTGTGAAGTGAGCACTCTTTTTATCCTTCCTACCTCACTTTGCAGACTGGAAAACTGAGGCTCGGAGAGGTAAAGTGACTTGCCCAAAGTCACACAGCCAGGAGGTAGAAGAGCTGGGAATCAAACCGGTTGTGAACACTGCATTCTCTCCCCGACCTCAACCTTGGGTCTGTTCCTAATGTCCCCAGCTAAGGCCTCCTCCTTATGCAGCACTGATGCCATTAGCAAGGGCAGGGACCCCCCCTGTAAGAGTGTTGCTCAAAGCCCTTCATCCAAGGTCTCTTCCCAGTCATCACTTTATTTCATCCCTACTCCCTCCAAGTTTCCACTGCTGCTGATTGAGGAAGGATGCGGGAAATACTCGCTGAGGGACCATTGAGGGTGGAAGTTCTGTTGGTCTCTAATGGGAGGGGCTTGCAAGTCACTTGAGGCAGGTGCTTTCCCTTTAAGAACCTCAATTTCCTCACCTGTAAAATGGGATAATAGTGCCCAACTAGAGGGTGGGAGACCATGGAAACGGGTGGCAGAGGGGGAAGGCAGCATCAGCACTAGGATGATGTGCCCAGGAGCCCACAGCCCCGTCACCCCCCTTCCCATGGCTCTCCATCCCCTCGTAAAACCACTTACGCTCCCGGAGCCCTGGAGCAGGATGGTTATTGCTCACTCTGGGAGTTTTCTCCTCCTTCGTCCTCACCCACCAGCCCAAACCCATGAAAACACTCAGGTTTTTATGGGCCGTCTCCTGGCTGTAAATGGAGCTAATTATATGGTGCAAGCTCCTATTTGCAATTCCGGAGACATGACTTTCCCACAGGCTCTGGGAGCCCTTGGAGAAGTGCTGAGGAGGGAGGGCAGACCCAGGTGGGTGGGGAGGGTGGCTCAGAGACCTCCAGGAGGGGCTGGTGGCTCCCGCTGCAGCGGGAAGGCCAGGAAGCAGCCATCTGGGAGAACTTCCTCACCATCCGCTACAGCAGCATTTCTAACCTATCCATTCGGGGGGTTGGAAAAGCAGAGCTTTCCCCACCGCTGTGAGTCTCACAGTGTGGCTCCCAGGGAAGGCGACACTTACTGAGAAGACAGGATCCTGAGCCCACCTCCAAACTCCCTGACCTTGAAATTCTGAAGGTGGGGGGGGGGGCGGGAGTCCGCATTTTATCGGGTTTAAGAACCAGTGGGTTATGTGAGCTATACGAGGGCAGTGGCTGAGACCTGGTCCCCTGGGCCCATCCCATCACCCCCCTCCTCTTCTGGGGTCAAAGATAGGCCTGGTACACAGTATGTCCTCAAGGAGTGTCTGTTGAATGAATGAATGAATGAATGAATACTTCAGTAGGCATTGAGCCTTTGCCCAAGCCACCTCTGGCTCATCTCCCAGACCAGTGAAGTTCGTCTGACAGGGTGAGAACTGAGGTAGAAAGGAGGCAAAAGCCTTTGGCCGGGAGGCAGGAGGCTGAATTCTAGTCCCGGACTCCATCAAAGCCTTGGGAAGGTCCTGTCCTGTCTCGGGGCCTTAGCTGCTTTAGATGTAAAATAGGAGGCTTTGATTAGATGCTGCTGAGCCGCCTGCCCAGGCCTATTCTCTTTCACCACAAAGCCCCCCAAACCCTCCCTGCCTCATTTCCTACCAGAGACACACCGGCCCCAGAGCAGTCTCCCCCATCAGCTCCCATCACCGGGCCAAGGAGACACATGGCCGAGGCCACCTTTTCCCCAAGCACTCACAAACTTTTCCCTGGCCCTGGGAAATTCAAAGGCCATACCTCCCCAGGGGGTACCTACTGTGTGCTGCCCTGGGAACAAGGAAAGGGAAGTGAGAAATGGCCTCACATGTCCGATCATTCACTCACTCAGCAAACCTTCCATCTGTGCCAAGCCTGTGCTGAGGAGACCGTCAGACCCGTCAACCTGTGTCCCTCGCCCCCTCCTAGGACGCTGTATGCCACAGCCTCAGACACTGGATATAGGGACTTTTGTTGGGCTGAACATTTTTCTGGGGTGAAACTTCCACCACTTTCATGAGCTCTTCAAAACCATTTAGAACCTCTAGTCTAGCAAGAAACCCAGTGACTCTAAAATGACAATGTAGTGAATGCTCAAGCTAGGACAAGGTGGCCACTGTGGGACTATAGGGGAATGTGCAGCCAGCCCCTTGTGGGGGTCAAGGAAGCAGGGAGGCCAAGGTTGGGGGAGAAGACCTTAAGGGCTGAATCTCAACACCACCCAGAAAGGGCTAAATTCTCCTGAGACCAGCTCAGAGTTCCCACTGGGATCCACGTGGCCGACACAGCCCTCAGGCTGAAAAAGTGCTTTGAGATCCCCATTTATCTCATTTATTTGAAATAAAAAAGGAGGCCGAGGTGGTGTGAGTCACGCAGGCTCTGGCCCTGAGCACCAACAGGCTGGTGGGAGGAGGAGGGAGTGGGGAAGGACTTCCTGCCTTTATCCAGGGCTTTTCAAAACACAACACACACGCACACACACACAACGTCCATCAATCCAAGACAGCCCCGTCCTTGCTCGTGGGAAAGGAATTGGCCGAGGAGCACCCCGGGCTATTTCGGGAAGGCTTTGAGAACATATGTTTCCTGTAAGCGCTTCTCCTTGCCCTCAGCTCTGCTAACCAAGAAGCTACCGTCCTCAGTGGGAGCCCTTGGAGGGGCAAAGGGGTTCCAGGTTTCCAGGGAAAAGAAGGGAGCCCAGGAACCCTGGCGTTTGTCCACGGGCTGTGGGCAGAAAGCGAGGGAATACAAGATTGAGCCCCTACTGTGTACCAGGCGTGTTATCTGTACTGTACCCATGTGAGACCCGCAGTGAGGAACTAGAAACCAAGACTCAAAGATGGAACCTAATCTGATCAAGGTCACCTCCTAGGAAGTGGCAAATGTGGGACTTAAACCCAGGTGTAACTACAGAGCCCAAGCTTGGACCTTGCAGCTGGCTGGCAACAAAAGATATCCCGGGACCTGTCTGCCTTCTCCGCATCTCCATACCGCCCTCTGGTCAGCTGTGTCCCCACCTGACTCCCATCCCAGCCGTCCCCTGGGATCGGCCATGATTAGCAGGTTGGAAGCCCAGCTGAGCAGTTGTCAGAGGCCTTGGAGAATGTTCATGGACAGGCCCAAATCTCAGAACTTCTGTGACCCAGAACCGCAGGAGGCCAGGGTCATCCCTTCCATGTGGTTCCCAAAACCTCCCAAGCCCGGGGTCCATTCCCACCGTGACCTTGGACTCTGTACAAGTGAAGCTATTGGGATGTAGCGCTATTTTTAGAGGCACAAAAGGCTAAGAGGATAATGTCTTCTCCCTGGGGTAGGAGGAGGTGTCTGGGCCAAGGCCATGTTTGGAAAGGTCCCTGATGCTGGAGCTGGAAGGAAGGAAGAGCTCCCAAAGGCTGGCCTGACAGATGCCAGAACCCAGGGCTGGGCAAGGGGTAACTGGCACTTCTTGCCAGGCTGGACCTCAGGGCCAACAGTCAGCCATGTGGGGAGAGGTGCCCAGGAGGGGTTGGCCCAGGGCCCTCCCTCCTGGGCATCAGCCAGGATGTCCAAAGGCACTGGCCATTTCTTCTCGGCATCCTAGAGGGAATGCTGCCCCTAACTGGCTGTGTGGCCTCAGGCAAGCTATGTAACCTCTCAGCCTCAGTTTCTGTACTTGTAAAATAAGAATAATAACATCCATTCAAAAGGCAAACAGGGACCTAAGTTGGCGATGGCTGTGAACGGAAGCCTTTCTTCTCTCGGATTCCTGGCTATGAACTGTGTGACCTGAAGTGGGCCACGTAACCTCTCTCAGCCTCGATTTCTCCACTAGTGACCTCCACAGTCCCCGAGCTCTGGACCCTGACTGACCAGGGCTGGAATCCTACTCTGCCCCTAGTGGCTGCAGAACTCTGGGAAGGTCACTGCCTTTCTCTGCACCCACTTCTCACCTGTCCAGGCAGAAGGCTGACAGAACGTACATGCCCAGTTATCATGAGGTTTGACGCAAAGTGCTCACGCACAGAGCCAGCACACTGTCAATCCTTGATTAATGCTACTGTTGTTATGAATTACTATTACTTCCCCACTCTGGAAAAAAACATGCCAGAAAGGAGACAGCCAGGCAGAACTGCTGGCTGCTGGCCTGGTTCTGCTCTTCCTGTGAAGCCTCTCTCCCCAGAAGAGAAGGAGAGAGAAAGAGAAGAGAGGGGAGTGTTGGGAGATGGAAAGAAAAGCAGGTGGGTGGTGGAGGTGGGGGGCGGGGCAGGTGGGTGGCATGGGCGGAGCCTGACTCACTCGTTGGTCATCTGCACCACCTTCTCGATGGCAGTGTAGCCCGCTGCCAGGAAGTGCTCTGTGTACTGCTGCATCTTGATGGACTCCAGCCACTCGGACACCGTGCGGAAGGGCACCCCCTCTGAGCCGCTGGTGCTGGGCAGCCGGATGGACACCCTGCAACAGGAACCGCCCGCCCGCAGGTGAGGGGCTGCAGCACTCAGCCCTGCCTGAGCCTGAGCCTGAGCCTACGGCTCCCTAACCCGGGCAATTCACCCAGCCGCCCCGGGCCTCAGTTTCCTCATCTGGGCAACGGAAAAGTAAAGTCAGGTAGGTTCAGGAGGACAGCATGGCACGTCGAAAGCACTCAGTGCTTATAGCTCCTGCTGCCCCTCTACCCCTCCTGACCACGCCACCACCAACAACCACAAAACAGCAAAACGTTAAGGGAGAGATTCAGGTTTCCACAGTCACAGTTCCAGCCTGGCCACCTGCTAGCCCTGTCTCAGTTCCTCATCTACAAAAGGGGGTAATTACAGGACCCATCTGTAGGTTGTTTAAATGAGTTAAAACGTGGAGATGCTGTGCGCAGCGCCCGGCACCCTTACCGTAAACGCTGATGGCTTCTGTGAGTGTTACCTGAGCCACCCCCCGGCCAGTCTGAGTAAAGCCCGTGCATACCTTCTGAGCCCCTTGCCCACCAGCTCCGGCTAGTCACCACACTGAAGTGGCTCAGGAGTGAAACCGGGGGCTGCCACGGGTGAAAGGCATGGGACTTACCGGGGATCAAAGTCAGCCAGGGTCTTGAGGGAGTCGGGAGCTCGGATGAGCTTGTCGAGGATGCTGACGATGTCGGCGAACTTGGGGCGGCGTGCCCGCTCCTGCAGCCAACACTGCATCATGAGCTGGTAGATGGCGGAGGGGCAGTCCATGGGCGTGGGCAGCCGGAAGCCGTCGTTGATGGCTTTCATCACCTGGGGAGGGGGGAAAGGGTTGGAGGGTCAGGGTTGCCTTCACAGCCCACAAACCCACGCAGGCCCCCTGGGGAGCCCCGGTTCATGGAGGTGGCATAGCGGGGAAGGGGAGCCCTAGAAACAGAAAGGAGAGCCTCCTTTCTTAAACCCAACATTCAACTTTCAGAGCTGCACACAGGGTGGGCGCTAAGGGGCTGTCTCCAGAGCTCCAATGAGAAAGGGTCTCCGGGCCCTGCTCCCTCACAGGGCACCCCAGGCAGCAGCCACGCTGTGCGCCCTGTGGCCAGCCGCCCTCCAGTCTCTGGATGTCTGTACAAGCTGCCCCCTTTGGCTAGAGCACTCATGCCCTCCTTGTCTTCACCTGGCTACCTTACTGTGCTGTTTCAGCCGGGACGTGACCTCCTCTGGGATGCTTTCTAGACCTCCAGGCCAGGTGAGGCACCGGGCATGTGTACGCACACACACGCATGCATGCATCCATGGGTGCATGCACACATGAATACACATGCAGATACACACACACACACACACACACACACACGTTTCCTTGTCCTCCTACTGGGTCTAGAATCCAGCACAAGGCCTGGCCCTCAATAAACACTCAGTGAACAAACCCATGAATGGCCTGTACCAGAGGAAGATTAGCCCCCAAAACTTCTCTGCCCAGCCCTTGGGGTTCAGGAATGAGTTACGGGTTTAAGTTCAGGTCCAAGGCAGGTCTGGGCAGGGCGGAGGGGCTCACCTCGTGGTTCGACAGCTCCCAGTAGGGCCGCTCGCCATATGTCATCACCTCCCACATGACGATGCCGTAACTCCACACGTCGCTGGCTGAGGTGAACTTGCGGTAGGAAATGGCCTCTGGGGCCGTCCATCGGATGGGGATCTTGCCACCCTGCAGGGGACCCCGGCCCAGTCACCACAGCCCCTTCCGACGGGCCCCAGGCCAGATATGACAGTCAAGGCCCTTCTTCCGTGGGCCCTACAGGTGTTCTTGCCTCCTGAGGACCACGCCCCCCCGTGTGCAGGTGCGAGGACCCCAGAGCAGGGCAAAGGCTCCCCACCCCCTGTGGGGACAGCCGCTCTGGCACTCACACTGGTGGTGTAGGTGGCCTCGGGGTCGTCCTCCAGCACGCGGGACAGGCCGAAGTCGGACACCTTGCAGACCAGGTTGCTGTTGACGAGGATGTTGCGGGCGGCCAGGTCGCGGTGGACGTAATTCATGTTGGCCAGGTACTTCATGCCTGACGCGATGCCCCGCAGCATGCCCACCAGCTGCAGCACGCTGAACTCGCCGTCCTTCTCCTGCCAGAGCACAGGCCGCAGCTGCCAGCCAGCCCCAAGCCCACCGGGGCGCCCCAAGCCCACCGCCACAGGTCCCGGCCCACCGCAGCCCACATCCGTACCCGAAGGAACTTGTCCAGGGCCCCGTTCTCCATGTATTCAGCGATGATCATCATGGGCTTGTCTGCGGGGGGGTGGGCACAGGTGTCAGGGGAAGCCGTAAGAGAGGGAAGTGACACGGGAAGGGGCGTGGGCATAGCTGTGGATAGAGCCCCTCGTGTGGTAGCCCTAGTGGGTGGCCCCTTTCCACCTGCGGGTCAGGCCCCTGAGGGTCCCCCACCCCCTCCTCTGGTGACAAGCCTCACATTTGGAGACAACGCCCTCCAGGCGGATGATGTTGTGGTGGCTGAACTGGCCCATGATGCTAGCCTCGCTGAGGAAGTCCACCCGTTGCTTCTCCGTGTAGCCAGCCTTCAGCGTCTTGATGGCCACAGGTACCTCCTTCTTCCCCGACACCTTCAGCGTCCCCTTGTACACCTCCCCAAATTCTCCTGCAGGCAGGCAAGGTGGGAGGAAAACCCCAGTCAGCCTGGGCACCAGGCACTCCCAACCCACACCAAGCTTCTCGGCAGGTACGCCAACCTCACCTGCGCCAATAACTTTCTGCCGTGTGACACAGGATGGATGGATCTCAGTGGTGAACTTGAGTACAGCCTGGTTGGGGTCCTCATATGTGTGGGGGTCTACATATGTCTTCAGGGGCTTCAGTTGTTCTGGAAGGAGAAGGGGCTGGGTCACACACAGCTCAGGGAAGGTCCCTGGGAGGGGCTGCCTTAGAGAAGAGGAGGTGGCTACATGACCAGGGTGCTTTGGGAAGTGCCCTGACTGCCCCCATCTCCACCACAGAACTAGGGAGGACGTGGGGACAGCAGGGACAGGCATGGAGGGGGCTGCAACTCACCCGACTTGGAGAAGTAAACGTCCTCGGAGGACTGGCGAGTCCGCAGGCTCTTCCTCCTGAGAACCCCATGGGAACCAAACACAGGGAGGTCAGCAGCCTGCTCTGGCCGGGAGTCTCCTGACCCCGCTCTAGTCCTGAGTGGGGGCTCCATGTGCTCAGCAGTCTGCTCAATTGCAGAGGGCATGGGGAAGGCCGGGGCGGGGTGAAGAGGAAGTGAGCAAGCGGCCTCACTCCTTGGGATCTGTGCCCCATCGTGGCCATAATGAGAGTTTTCCTCATTAGTGCTTCCTGGCACTTCCTGCCTGCACGTCCAAAGGAAGTGTGGACACGCAGTGAATAAACAAGAGCAAAGTTAATGCCCATTACATCCCAGGCCCCGTGGTGTGCCAGGAGCTGTGCTGAGCGCTTCATAGCTCATTGCGTCTTCATGCCCTCGGGAGGCAGAGATTAAATCACCATCAGCCCATTTTCCAGACAGGAAACTGAGGTTCCCACCCATCTATCTTTCACCTAAGGCCTTGAGGAGCCCGGAGCATGGGCTCCAACGAACCTGCGGTAGATGAAGAAGCCAATTCCCACCAGGACCAGGAGAAGGACAACACCGACAGCCACTCCGCCAATCACCGCCAGGTTGCCGGATCCCTCCGAGGCTGTCAGGGGAGACCGACTGATGACAAGGCAGCACCCCCATGCCCCACATCATGGCCACACCCCAGCCTGTACCCAAAGCCCACTTTCGGGCCCCAAGACTCATGCCGGGTGCTTCTACTTGTGATGGTTCATGAGGATCTGTACTCCCATCTCATAGATGGTCAGTGAGAGGATCTCCCCCAGGAATACAGGAGGCACCTCCAAGTGTGTGGGACTCTTTCCATGATGACTTGTTTGAACTGGGTCTGCCAATGCCAGACCCAATGTCCTTCCTTCTCATAACACTGCCCTGAACACAAGTCCCTGCTCATCGTCCCCCAGGCCTCAATTTGTCCCCCTCCCCAGTCTTGGAGCCCGACCCACACAGGGCAAAGCAGGAGAGGGCATTTCTAAGTTCTTCAATCCATTTCCTCCTCCCAGGATGTCGTAGCTGCTCTCTTTCAGGGCCCCAGCCTGGTCCACACCCCAGTCCCCAACTCACACAGCGTCTGGAACTCATGCACCTTGCTGCCAGCACCCTGGCCCTCCTGTGTCAGTGCCTGCACCTGGACCAGGTACGTGGTGTCTGGAGCTAGGTCATCCAGGGTGACAGAGAAGCCCTCGGTGCGGCGCACGTTGTAGCTGTTGGAGTCCCCCTGTGGGTGGCCGGTGGCGGGAGGGGCAGACAGTGAGGGCAGGCAGAGGCATCAGCTCTGCCAGAGGCCACTCCAGCATAGCAAGGCAGCCTGCCTACGTTAGCAAACTTTACGTTCTTCTTACAGAGGAGAAAACCGAAGCCCAGGGAAGGAAAGTGACTCGCTCAAGATCACAGCCAGCAAACACGTGACTTAGGACTCAAACCCAGGTCTGCCTGATCCCCAAGACCTTTTCTCTACACCCAACTATCTGGTCTGGGAAATCCAGAACATTGTGGCCTGGCACAGATAACTCTCAGGAAGAGACTAGACCTCAGTTTCCCCATCTGCAGAATGGAGTTCTTCAGATGGCTGTTTCATGTGGAGCATCTATGTGACCAGCTGGCCCTCTGCTCACAGCCCAGCCTGAGCCAGCCTTGACCCTCTGTGAGTTACCTTCTTGCGGTAGGTGACCTCATACTTCCACACGCGGCTCTGCTGTGGCGGGGGGATGCTCCAGGACACGCTCAGCGAGGTAGTGCTACGGCCCTCCAGCTTCACCTTGGGGGGCTCTGGGCAACGGGTAGAGGAGGGGTGTTATGAGCCACCTGGGGGTGGGAGGTCAGTACCCCTAGACCCAGTCCTGTCCATAGCTCAGGCTCTTTAGAATCCCACCTGAAATTTGTAACTTCCAGCTCCAGAGCACAGAACCCCAGGTCCCAAGCCCACCAGCATGGCACATTAGAGGTGCCCCGAGAGCATTTATGAGTGCATAAATAATAAAAATAACAGTCAACTCTTACTATATACCTTCGATGGACCAGGCACTGTTCTAAGAGCCTTACATATAAAAAATTTGTTAAATCCTCTCCATAGCCCTGTTACCCCATTTTACAGGTGAGGAAACTGAGGCTCAGAAAGGTTAGGTAACTTGCCCGCAGTGACAGAGCTCGGATGTGACTCCAGGGACTATGCTTTTAACCACTGGTTGCTGCCTCTCTGAACACAGCTCAGCCCTGGGTGGCCTTCCTCCTGCAGTCCCACCTGGGTGCCATCCACCGCCACCAGGCCCTCACCCGTCTGATTGATGCTGACGCTCGCAGTGCGGAAGCTGCGGCTGGCCACCAGGTCTGAGACGCCGTTGCGGGCCTCGACGGCAAAGGTGTAGTTCATGTGAGGCTCCAGGTCGCTGACGGTCACGCTGGTGCGGGTCAGCACGTCCGGCGGCTCGGAGTAGCGCACGCTGGCCTCGCAGGGCCTGCACTCGCCGGACTCGGGCAGGCACTGTTCGCAGGTGACCCTGTAGACGACGTCCTTGCGGCCCCCGTTGTCCTGGGGGGGCGTCCAACGCAGCTCTACTTGGGCACCCATGCCCACAGCTGTGAGGTAGTTTGGGGCGGAGGGTGGGCCTGCACAGAGGGCAAAGGTCAGAGCTCGGACCCAGGTAGCCCTGGACATGTCAACCGGCACGCTGCGCCCACCTCAGTCGCCCTCCCTCACCCACTGCAAACTCACGTGTGCAGGGTGTCGGCAGCAGGTCCTTTGGTGCCCGGAAGTAGCCTTCCTCACATTCGCAGTAGGTGGCCCCCTCGGGGGATGGCAGGGTGTGTGCAGGGCACTCCAAACAGGGGCTCTCAGATGCCTCGGACTTGAAGAATCCAGGAGAGCAGGCTGGAGGACACAGGGACAGACATCAGTCAGTTAAACCAGTTTTCACCCCAAGCGACTTTTCCACTCCCTGGCTGTGGGACCCCAGGCAAGTCACTAAACCTCTATGGGTCTGTGTCTTCATTGGTAAAATGTCTTATAATGAGAAAATGCATGGCAAGCACCTAGCTCATGCCAGGCACCAAGGAAATGCCTCATCTTTATGTTCCAAACCTTTGCATTACTACCCACTGGCTCTTGCAAGAAGCACTACTCCCTTGAGCCTAGCATTCAAAGTCCAAGTCTCTTTAGCTTCCTAAGAATCTTATCTCACACCTGGCTGAACACTGGACAGAGCAAGCTGTACTTCCTTTAATCTATGCAGACCAGCCTAATGGGTCCCCACCTGTATTTCAAACTGGCCATGGCAGTAACTGTGTCCTCTTCACTGTTTGTGTTTGGTGACTATCACCACCACCCTGACTGGTCAGCCAGACGCCCCAGTTCAGGGTGCCACCCCTGCAGGTGTTCCCCCCACCCCAAGACCCGACCGCCTTCCTGTTCCGGGGCTGGGTGACCAGAAAGCAGGAAAGGCCAGGCCCCCAGCATTTTCTCTGAATCTGCTTCCAGGACTGAGTCATTTCCACCACTCACAAGGGCAGCCAGGAAACAGTTCTTCCTCTCCTGGTAGCGGGTCCCATCCCGGCCAGGCTGGCTAGGGGATCAGGCACCTGACTCCAGAGGCCTCTTCCTCCCACTGCCCTATCCTGCCCCTGCCCCAAAACCTTTCCTGGCCCCACAGGCAGGAAGCTGCCCAGACACAGAGCCCACTGTGCCGGGCTGTCATGGCTTTGGCAGCTGCCGAAATAGCCAGAATGGGGTAGGCTCACCCCAGGGACCTCTTCCACAACCCTACAATTACGGCCCCCCTCCTTCAGCTTAATCTGTGGAGAGGGTCCTAAGACACCTCCAACCTCAGTGCCACATTGATCAAACACTCACCGATCTATTCTGCCCGGCCCTGTGCTAGGCATGGACCCTGTGATGAGACAAAGCCCCTGAACATGTGACAGTATCTACCATAAAGGGGTGGGCAAAGGGCTAAAGGGATGGAGACAACCTTAGCCAGAGGTCTGAGGAGTCATAGAGGGATATATTTCAGCGGGAGTTTAGAGGCCGAGTAGGAGTTCAACAGGGCAGAAATATTGGGAGGAGCTAGAGGTGAGAAAGAGCAAGACAAACACAGAAAGTATGAAAGTATGAGTGGCTCTGTGGACACAAATGGTCCGGAGCAGCCGGCAATCAGGCTGAGAGGTCTCCAGGGACCAGACTGAGAAAGGCCTTTAAAGCCAGGCCAAGGAGCCGGGACTCTATCTTGGGGACAATGAGAGCCATTGAAGGTTTGATGTAAAGAATTATGGCACAATCAGATCTACGCTGTCAAGAAAAATCATGAACAAAGTTTCCCTCCTGTTCTGTCCCCTGTGTGAGCAGAGGTGGAAGGGGGACTGGGAGTCCGGGGACAGGACTCAGAGGACACCCAATTCCTCATAGTGCTAGATAATGACTTTCTATTAATGACTGCTTGCAGAGGGGGCCCACGGGCCACCCAGCAGCCTTTCGCACCCCCTCTGCCTGTCCTACCGTATCCTGCCACGCCAGAACCTCAGCACAGGCCCCAAAAGAACTCGGCCACGTGCTCTAGGGAAGGGGGCTTGTCCAGGATTGGGGATCCTGAGACCTGACTCCTGCTCTGTGCGGACCCTGGAGCCCCACTTACAAACGGTGACAGCTGATTAAGCAGCTACTGTGTGCAGCTCTGGGCCAAGCACTTGTCATTCATTTAGTCCTCATGATAAGCCTGTTATGCTTGGGCACTGTCATCATTCATCCCTCTTTGGAGGTGGGGAAACTGATGCACAGAGAGGCAAAACCACTTGTCCAAGGTCAGCTGGCTCCTAAGACATGGAACCAAAACCTGAACCCAGGACGCCCGACTCTGAGCCTCTCTCCTTTCCCACAAGCATCTTAATTTGGAGCAAACAGGAATCAACGTCCTGGAACAAGCCCTAAGAAAGGAGATGGGTCCTGACCCGCTTAACAGCCAAAAAATCCCAAGACTGATTTTGAAGCAGCTGGGGGTGTATTTGTGTGTGGGGAGGCAGGTGGGGGCTCCTAACATGGGTCTTTACGCACTGGGCACACGTATGTCCTATGGGAAGAAAAGAACGGAATCAAACTGGGGGTGTTGGTTGGGGTGGCCAAAGTGGCCTCCTCTAAGCCCCCAAGGTCCTTTGAGTCTCCTATTGTATTTAAGAAATCCATGTGTATTTTACATTTCTCCTCATATCTCTTACTGTACAAAAATAGCTCTTTCCTCCCCCAAATCTTCAAATAAAAATGAGGAAGCTGGGCCATGTTTATACTGGGATTTCAATTCTCCCAGATGCCCTGACTGGTCTGCTGAGGGGCCTATCTCCTGGGTAAATGCTGGCTTCAGGAGGTCTAGGCCCAGCAGAGTTGGGGTGCTCAGGGGCCCCTAGAATCACAATCGCACCTTCCCAGCCTGGGCTCTCAGGCTGGGGAGGTTGCCACAAGCGCCCACAGCATGGGCTCAGTTCTGCTGAAAGCTTTAGCCACCTGCAAACTCCCACAATACCCCCACTTCACAACCACGTGGTTGCTCCCCCCAGCCCCCCAGCCCTATGCCAACAGGAGGAAGTGGGCAAAGAGTTGGGTTCCATTCTTTGGCCCCAGAGCCCGGGGGTGGCCCGCCTGCTGCCGGCAGGAAAGAGGGAATTTGGAGAGATTTCCGCTGCGGATGTGCCAGATAATACAGTGAAGAGGCAGCGTCAACAGGGCATGTGCTTGCCTGATGAGAATGTGCTGCCCCCTCCTCCAACCACGGGACTCCAAGGGGCTGTCCCCGCCAGAGTGTGCCAGCGCTCAGGGGCCCCCGAGTTCATTTATAGGACACCAGCAAGCTCCTGTGTCTACCTGATTTTGCCTGATTGAATTTCCAGGCATTCTGGGCAGTCAAGTGGGGACAGAGGTCACACACTTGGTGTTCACACACACTCACACAAAGCCACATGTACAAAATACTCATTGTCCTTAAGCCAACCAGCAAACTCCTATGCATCCTTCGATACCAAGCTTGTGTATTGTAGAGCTTCTCAACACAGCCCTCCCAGACTGTCCAATTTCTGGCCCCTTTCTGCCCCATTAAAGCATCTATTAGTCAATCTTATGTTTACCAGATAGAAATTGAGCACTTCCTATGTGTCTGGCACAATGCTGGGTGCTGGGCTATGATGGTACGATAGATAAACACTGTTTCTGCCCCAGAGGAATTCAGAGCTTGGCTTTAGTGCTTCATTTGAAATTATTTCTACACATACTAGGAGCCTCTATGAGACTGGCAGCTCCTGGAGAGCAGGAATGGAGTCCGATTTATCTGTGTTGCATGGTCCCGGCACAGAGGCTGGCATACAGTAGGTGCTCAGCTAATGTTTGTGACTTGGATGAATGCACAGATGGATGGATGAGTATGTGAGTGAACAGCAAAACAATGTGCACATTTAACGTGCTCTCTAGGGCCACAGATGTGAGCAGTGGTGTTTCAGTGTCCAGGGAGACCTTTTGGGGTGGCATACCAGGACACCCACCTGCCTGGCAAAAGAGCCTGGTTTGGGCCCAGACCACTCCGAGCAGGGGAATTAGGGCACAGTGGCTGCGCTCCAGGCTGCACCCCGGTTTTTCCAGTTCCCGGTGCCCGCCCCTCAGGTGGCAGCATGGGGTGACTCAGGAACAGACGCCCTTTGGCATGACGCAAATCCAGTCTCTGGCAGAGCCCCTCCCCACAGGCCCAACCACTAGCCAGGCCAGTGGTGGCGAGGTCAGAGGGTTAAGAGTTCGTGGTGGCAATTCACCTGGGTCACCTCCCCAAGCCCGTACCCAGCTGGTGACCATGCATGCCACCTCAGCCTAAGGATGCAGAGCGTGGACTTTGTCTCCTGCCCTAACAGGCAGCAAATGGCAATCCATGAGTTACTGACCCAGCAAATGAAGGTAAGAGGTAACTCCGGCCCTGGTGGCTTCTTGCTTCCCAGCGGGCCCTGTCTTCCCCACAGAAGCGGGCGTCCGACGGCCCGGTTGCTGGCAGCACCTTGCCCCTTTCACACAGGCCCTGGGGAATTATCTTGGGGCATATTCTTCCTTCAAGCCATGATAAGCACAGCTACCTCCCCACCTCCCGCTCCCCCCTTCCACCAGCCTTTTATCTTCTGTTTGCTTTCCCTAGCTTCCTTCCTTCCTTTCTTCCGTTCTGGGGACCCACTCACCTCCGGGGAGAGAGGGAGGGGCCGCCCCAAGGAGCTGCCAACACCTGAATTGGCCCCCATCCTGAGCTTCGAGTGGGACAAACAGGGTATGGAGTAGGGGCCCCACATGCCCCCACCCCTGCAGGCCAGAGGAAACTCCACAGAACTGAGGCCCAGTGGCACTACCCAGGGAAGGGACTAGCCCAGTAGTCAAGAGTACACAGAGCCCCCAGTGCGAGGATCAGCCATGTCCTGACAGAGCAAGGCCCCCTGCCAATAGCCCCCATCATAGTCTAAAAACTACCTTAACCAGAGCCATCTCCTGCCTCCCCTTCAGCTATGGACCCTAGCTTAGGCTTGGGCCACTCAGGATGCCAGAGGGCCCCTGCCCCTTGCCATAGTAGTGAGGTCACATAGTCACCAGTCTGCCAAAGCCATCCAGGTTCTCAGACTGAGTCACAGCAGAAAGTTACAAGAAGTAGACACTGATCACTGAGGCCCAGAAGGGACTCACCAAGGTCGCACAGCTTGTGCGTAGCAGGACAGTGGTAAGTGGGGACAGGGTACTGCCTTGCTCAGGCCAGGCCCCAGCTCTTTTTGTCACCGGTCACTATTTCCTCTCTCTGGGCCTCAGTTTCCTCATCTGTAAAGAGCCCCTTTGGGTTGTTTATGAAGACGGAAGAAAATCTTGTTTGTGAAATGCTCACCATGATACCTGGAATGGGTGTCCCTAAGAACCAGGGCTGGAGAAGCTGGAGTAGAGAGGGGACGTCCCTGAGGGCCAGAGCTCCTAAGGGAGCAGGCCACCTGCCAAAGCCGCTGGCCACCTGCTCACCTAGCCAACAGTCCCCACGGCCGAGGCGCCAGCCGGGGCCCCGCCAGCTCAGCTGCCGATGCCAGCACAGGAAGCAGAGACGAAAAGGGAGACAAAGCCGCCCCGGGGGAGATGACGGTCAGCCTGAGTGACTCCACTGTCCCCCAGGCAGGGCGGGCGGGCAGGGGGGCTGGAGTGAAGCTGGCTCATTCCTGACATAGCTCACGAGAGCTCTCTGGGCAGTGTGCCCACCTGTCCAACGTAGCACCTGGGAGGTGCCTCCCTTCCATTGTCCATTTAATTCTTTCTTGAGCTCCAAGCTTCCTGGGGAAAGAACCGTGAGGAGAAACGAACTTTGGGAATAACCTAGAGCAGGTGCTGGGTGACCTCAGGGCACCCATACCTCCTCTGTGGGCTCAGTTTGTCATTAACAGAAGCCCCAATGAGAGAATTCGGGTCTACAGCCCCATGGGAGAATGCGGATCCACAGTTCCATGGCAGGTCGGGTGGGGGTGGGGGCAGACCCTGCACCTCCCTCTATTTCTCCCTCAACATGCTCAGTAACGGCCCCCCAGTCACCCCACGTCCTGTACCAGGACCCGTGATCCCGGGGCTGCCCTGAAGCAGGTCCCAAGGCCAGGAGCTGAGTCAGGGATTCCAAAGGAACTGGTCATTTCCCGCCCCATTTCCTGCCCCCTCCTCTGGCCTGGAGGTTGCTACCTGGCCGGGATTCAAGTCCTGATACAGCCACCTCTCAGCTGTGTGCCTCCAGGTAAGTCTCTGAGCCTCTCTGGGCCTCAGTTCCCTGTCTGTTAAATGGAGTCGATAACAGTTTCCGCCTTGCACAAAGGCGGTGCGAAGTCAGCAAGAGCATCCGGATAAAGCGTTTGCCCAGCTCACGCCTGCCCTCAGTACTGTCTCTGGGAGTTACTGTTATTCGCTCCATCGGCATCAGGGTCAGAGGCTGCTGGGAAAAGTCTGGAGGGATAAAGAGAAGCTGGGCTGGAGGTTCCCAGCCATAGAGAGGGCCCCTAAAGCACAGAGAAGGGAATTCTGGTGGAGGGACCCCAAGGAGGAAAAAGCAGGGCCACAGGTGGCTGGGCAGTTGAGAGGATCCCACCCGTCAAGTCAAACATTTCACTCTTAGAACCGAGTCCTCCCTACTCAACTCGGAGCCTGCTAGCTCTCCACAAACAAAGCCTGCCAGACCCCTGACCCCCCACCTCCGGGGGAGGGAAGGCTGTCCCAGCTTCCCGCGGAGACCCCTCCCAGCCCCAGCCTGCACTTATCTCGGCAGGGCCTGAATCACCAGCCTGTGGAAAGTTGTCAGCTGCCTGACCCCCCACCCCCGCATTCTTGTGTGAGGAGGTAATGTGGGAGGAGTTTGCTGACCCACTGGGCCGCCGGCCCCCACCTCAGCAGTCATTGTCTGGAACTGGGAGTGCGCACTGCAGGTCACCTAAAAAGGGGACGCCTGGGCAAGGGGGACTCCCTCAGCAAAGGGGAGCTGGAAGGACAACGAGGCGGAGGTAGGAAGGGCCGGCAGGGAGATGACACCACCACAGGCGTATGGTCTACACCGCAGGCGTACGGCCAGACAGGCTCTGAGGGGAACAGCTCATCCAGGGGTTTGCAGACGGTGTTAAGCAAGCGTCTGAGGATTTGTTTTGGGAGGCAAGTGGGGCCTCTCAGAAAGGGCTTCGAGCTTCTCCAACTCTTCAACCTATTTCCTAGGTTGCAGGATTCATGGCTAAAATCCAAGTATAAAGTCAGCTGTTCTACCTGAACTTTGCATTTTATTGACTAGAAACCTGAAGCCAGGGGGGATGAGAGATTTACCCAAGGTCAGTCACCCAGTGGGAATGTGCAACTGCAGGGACTAAACCCCCAATTTCTCAACACCCCACTTATCTCAGCAAAGAAGCTCCCAGAGAAAGCAGATGAGCTGGCCTTCCAAAGGTCGGCCTGCATTCCACAAATGCCCTGCCCCACAGGCGTTTCCAGAAAAAAAAAAAATCGCCCATTGAAAAAAATCCACGTTGCTGTAGAGATTTCCGCTGTCACAGGCCCTGGCCATGCCAAGCCACAGCCTCCCAGCGGGAGCTCACTAATGCCCAGGCCCCGTTCCCAGAGAGTATCTGATTGTTTGACTTCCTCTCTGGGCTCAATTTGTTGTCAGTAGAAGCCCGTATGGGAGATTCTGGGTCTGTGGCCCTGAGGAGGGTCGGAGATGGGGGTTCGGGGGCAGAGTCTGTGTCTCCCATCTCCCTTTTTCCTCAACGCAGGCATTTTTCAAAAGCTCCCCAGGTGATTCTCACGTGCATCCCGGGAATGTGGATCCTGGGTCCGATTCGCTCACCTCCACACACAGAAGAGAAGCGTGAGACCCAGGGAGGTTAAGGGACTTGCCTAAGGTGAGTTAACACAGTGAGCTAACAGAAATGGAACTAGTTCCTGGGACTGTACCAAGTGTCCACAGTGCTGGTATATAGTAGATACTTAAGACATTCTTGTGGGATGAATCAAAAATGACAACTTAAAAGCACTTATGTGTCAGACACTGACCTAAGCACTTTATGAGCATTAAGTCATTTGATTATCCTGACAACTCTGCAGGACGCGCACTACGCTCATCTCCATTCTACAGATGAGGAAACCCAGGCACAGAGAGGTTAAGACACTAGGTTAAAGTCGCATGGCTAAATGTAGAGCTGGGATTTGAAGCCAGGCTTTCTTGTCCTAGAGTCCTTGCTCATAACCTCCATACTATATGGTTTCTCGATTCGTTCGTTCTCAATGAATGAGTGAATCCGGGCATAAGAAGCTCAAGTCCAGGAAGGCCCTGCTAATTCCACTAATGGAACCGCTGCATGTCAGAGCGGGGACGACCTTACCAAGATCCCACAGCTCCAGAACCAAGACCACGGCCTGGGAACACAGCTTCCGCCCCAGCACCCCCTTGCCCTGCCCCCCCTGCCCCCCTGCCCCCCCTGCCCTGTCACTCACCCTGGCAGGCGTCCTCCACCTTCTCATAGCCCGCCTGGCATAAGCACTGACCAATGGGCACCAGCCACTCGCCGTCGACCGCACAATGCATGCGGGGCTCTTCACCCCCGGGGGGCACCATCGCGTGGTCCACGCAGGTGCCAGCCACGGTGGCCAGGGAGGGTGCGTCGGAGCCCGCGATGGTCTCGGGGAAGTGAGCCAGACCCTGCACCAGCTTGGGGCACTTCTTGTAGTAGACGCGGACAGAGAGCAGTGCCACACAGGCACCGATGTCCTGGAAGGCCAGGTAGAAACCCTTGCGGCTGAGCGGCCCCACGGAGCGCTCCTCCACATTCAGCTTGACTTGGCGGGCCTCGAAGTCACTGCTGACTGTGATCTCGTCAGGGGCAATGGTGTCGATTTTGGTGAACTGGCGCTTCTGGAAGTTGGTGCCGTAGTCCAAGTCCGACTCCGCGTAGTAGAGGTTGAAGGTCTCCTTGCAAGAACTGGCGCCCCCGGGGAAGCTGTTGCAGTCTCGCACGGTGAACTTGAGCTCGATGAAGATGCGCTCGGCCTCGCCGCGGTACACCCAGTTCGTGCGCAGCCAGTTGTCCTGGTCGCCAGACACCACGTTGCACACGGAGTACATGTAGATGGGCATGTCGTCCATGATGTTCTGCATCAGGTCCCACTGCACGGCACCGACAGGACAATTAGTGTGGGCAGGCCCTGGGGTGGAAACTGAGGCCCAGAGGCAAAGCCCGGGAGGCAAAGCCCAGGAAGACGATTTTTCAGTTCCTGCTGTCCTTTCTACAGGGAAAGAAACTGGGGCCCAAAGAGGTGCTTCCTGTCACCCACACACGTTAGAAGTGCTGAACTAGAAGCCGTCTCCCTGCTGTTTCTGCCCCCAGTGTCTGGGTGCTAAACCTCTATGTCAGACTGTGAGCCAGGGGCAGAGACTGGGAGCTCCATGTGACCTCAGGCAGATCACTGAAGCTCTCTGAGCCTCAAAGTCCACACCTGTACACCAGGCTCGAGATTCATGTCAAAGAATTGCTGTGAAGATAAACAACAGAATGTCTACAAAACGCCGAGGGCACTGCCTGGCAGGGGGAAGATGAAACAGCTGTCATACAAGACAGCTGGTATCATCGTCATCATCATCATCGTCATCATCATTCACTGTGCCTGCGGATATGCAGATGAGTGTGAATGGCAGGGGAAGAGGCTAAGTCTGAAATAATAGATGATCTTCCATCATTTAGGTTTTGATTTTGGGGCAGATAAGTGTATATCCCCCCCATCCAGAACATAGCTCAGCCTCCTCCAAAATTTCCCAGGTTGAGCCAAGTGTCTCCCTCTGGCTCCCACAGTTTCCACGTCCTCTTTGTCACAGCACGTGGCACCTACGTAGTGATACCTACACCTGGCTCCTACACTAGATTCTGAGCTCCTTGGGGAAGGGAGTATGTCTCATTCACTTCTGTATCCCCAGGAACCACCTGGAACAGAGCAGGTGCTCGGCAAAGTATTTGTTGAATGAATGAATGAATGAATGAATGCAAGCAGAGGGGGTGAGGAAATGAGCCTAGGCTGTACTGTGTGACACTGGCCAATGCCTCAGATGCCCTTGGGCCTCAGTTTCCTGCTTCATGTAATGACCAGGTTGGATTAGAAGGTGTGGGTCCCCTCCCAGCCAGACATTCCAGGATCCTGGAAATCCGCTAGAGCTATACCCAGGCCTCCTCAGAGCCAAGGTGACCGGGGACAAGCACCCGACTCACGCAGATCTGGCCAGCAGTGGGAACTGTCTGAAGTAGCCTCCTGGAGACACACTTCTCCCTGGCTCAGGGCCCCAGGACAAACGCATTGTAAAGAAGGAGAAACTGAGGCCCAGAGAGCAGCAGTTTCTTCCCCAAGACCATACGATATGTACAAAGCCAGGGAAAGGACACTAGTGTCTTGTCCACCAGTCCTGATTATGGCAGGGCAGGTGGACAGAGGGGAGGACATTCGGATGGGGGTGCGGCAGAACAAACCCAGGCACGAGCAGGAAGGGGAAGCAACAGCTGGGGGAACAGAGAGAGGGGCCCAGGAGAAAATGGATTCACTTCCCCAGGGCTGTGGGCACCCGGGAGCCACTGTTCTCTGTCTCTCCTTCATCCCTCACCACCTGGGCTGGGACCCGAAAGACAGGGGGAGCCTTTAACCCCTTCCCTCCCAAGAGTTGGATGGTCCCCCTGAACCATCAGGCCTCTGGGGCATCCAAGGTTCCTGCTCGGCCAGGGCCTTCGGCTGTCTCCCAGCTCTTTCTACCTGCCCGGCCCCTTTCCTACATTCCAATCCCCAGCCTACCCAGCCTGGGATGGCTGACTCTGAGCCTGGTGTGAAAAGCAGGAGGCTGAACTTGAACCATGGCTGAGCTGTTTGATGCAGGCTGGCCCCGTCCTCCCGGGGCCTCAGTTTCCCCATTCCCATGTCTCCCCCTGATACTGAAGGCTTACCCCTTTGCCATACGGGTGTGTGAGCCAGCCGAGTTCCCCTTTAGCTGCAGCAAAATCCAATAGTACAACTGGAAGAGACAAGAGAGGAGGCCAGTGAGCTTGGGGATATCTCCACGGGTCAGGCCATGGTGGAAAAGGTGAGAGTCTCTCACGAGAAGTCATCCCAAGAGACATTGATGGCTTCCTCAGCCCTCAGAGAGAGAGCCCACTATATCCAAGAGACCTGTCTTTGACAAATAGGAAAACGGAGGCCCAGGGAAGGGGTGGGACGCAGTCGAAGCCACACAGCAGGTTCGGTGAGGTCTAGGTCTCCTGTCTCCCAGGCCACGGCTCCAGCCACACCGCCCTCTTGGTCAGCCCCCAGCTGGGCAGAGCAGGACAGAGCTCAGCCCAGCAGGGGGACGGCAGCTGGGCAGAGAGCTGAGGCAGGCAGGGCTGTTAAGTGACACCATGCCGCCCCGTCTGCTTCCTGACACAAGGCTTCTCAGCAGCACTTCGCTTACACGTGGGCCTTGGGGGCCCTCGTGTCTACTCCTGTCCCATCTTCCCCAGCATAAAATGCCCCCAACCCCACCCAGCCACATAGCACACACATACGCTTACACGTATGTACACACGTGTTTCATGGCACTCCAAGGAGAGAGGGCTGTTAACAGGTGGGAACAGCTCCAGGGAGGGGCGGGGGAACCAGTGGGGGGGTGTCTGGAAACCGATCTGCCCACCACAAAAGCCACAGAGCAGGCGGGATAGAGTCATGAACCCACAGGGGCCTCTGGGAGGGGCCCAAAGATACACACAGCTGGCCAGGTCCCCTCCTGCTGCCCCTGCCCCTCACACCTTGGTCACTGCCCTGCCACGGGGGCCTGTGGGACCAGGGACGGAAACCCTCGGAGGGGACTTCCAGGCCTAGAGGGACCAGGTGCCAGGACCATCCTGTCCCCAGAGAGGTATCCGGGGCCTGGGGGACGGACACACTACCTGTGGGTGTCCTTCGATTTAGTCCTGCCCTTGGTCAGTTCCCATCGCTCCAGCCTGGCTCTCTGCCAGGCTCCATGGCGGCAGCCAAGACCCAAGACCCTGGGTACTGCCCCTCCGCCACTTTCAAGTACAGCCCAGATAGCTGCCAACAGGTGCCAGCCTCCCTGGAGGGCAAGGAGATTTGGGCAACTGAGGCATGGGACCTAAGCAAGATCCCCAGATTCAGAGCATAAGGCTGTAAGGTGGAAGGGGTCAGGGGCGGAGTACTGACTTCCTCTGGACCCTGGAGCTTGAGGACTGACAGTCAGAAGTGGCATTCCTCAGGGCCAGGACTTGGAAGAACAACTCATGGAGTGGAACTCCAAGCAGGCAGGGCCTGAATTGGGGTGGGGTCATCGAGGGGCCGGAGAAGAGTCTTAGGAAGCCTTTCCTACGGTCAGACTGCCTGGCTACCCCGAGCTGAAGGCCTGATGGTGAGGCTCTGCCATCCGACTCACTGACCCGGGCCAGATCTCTCTTAGAAGGGTCCAGCAGCCCAGACAGGGGAGAGGAAATCCGATGTGGCACCAGCTCCAAGGCCGTGGGGTAGGGGAGGGTGGCTGGGGGCTGCGGGGGGCGGGGCGGGGGGTAGGGGCAGGGATTTGTTCGTACATGCCCAGGGCCCAGGCTTGGAAAACTCACTAACCTCTCTAGCAAATGGAATGTCCCGGCTTACACAGGAAGGAATCTGGGGTTCCTGGCTCCAGCTGGGTGGGTAGGAGGACAACAGTGAGTGCTCCTCACAGTCCTCCACACCCCCCTCCCAGATGGGTAGGAAGCTGCAGTCCATGCCCAAGGGAGGGGGCTCACTGGCTCCCAGGCTCTGAAGAGTTAACCTGACACAGGGGACCCCCACCACCCCTGCCAGAGCTCACGCCCCTTCCAGCCCCAGGGCTGGCTCGAGAGGCATCACAGGGCTCAATCGAGAAGAAAAGAAGCCTTCACAGAGGAAAGGGCCCCCTCCCAGGGAAATTCCCTAGAACCGATCACCAGGAACGGGAGCCCAGCCCTGTCCCTCCACCCTGATGCCAGTGTGGCTCTCCCCTGTCCTAGGGACTGAGGCACCTGCTTCCCTGGAAGGGGTGGGGGCTTGGGAGCCCTTCAGCTGCCCCCAAAGCCTTCACTGAGAGGGCCAGGCTAGGCAGGACTCACCCAGGAGCCCCCTGTCCTTCACCCCACCCCCCAGGAAAGCCTCCTTCTCCGCCCTAAGCTCCATCATCAATATCATCCTTTCAGGTTCATATTGTTTTACTCAAATGCAACACTGCCACCCACTTTTCTAGTGTCACCTCCCTGCTCCCCATACCTCTTTAACTGAGATTGGCCAAAAGGAGAGGCAAGAGACGCTGGGGAACGGAAGAATGAAGGGAAAAGGCAAACTGGGCTCTTACAGAATCAAGAAGCCAAGGACTTTCCAGGCCTCCCGAGCACACTCCAGGCCTTTCCCACCACCCCCCTCACGCCAGCACTCCCTGCGCCCCTACCCAGCTAGTCCTGAAACCACAAGGCAAGGGGCCCTGGGCTCTGGCAGCCCAGGAAGCCAGATGCTCAGATCTGACGCGTGCTGTGTAGAGGGCCCTGGCTGGTGAAGGCTTGGGCCTCTCTCAGTTTCTCCTTTTGTAAAAAGAGGACAGACTCAGCGTCCATTGGGAATCTAACAGACTCCCTCCAAGTCTCCAAATACAGCCTCGCTCCTCTACCCACAGGGAAGGGGAGAGAAGGAAGAAGGAAAGGGAGCCTGGATCGAGGGTGGAAGGGGCATGCATGTCCACCTCTCTGCTCCCTGCTCCCCAATCCGCCCCCGTAGGCAGCTCAACCACATCCAGGCTGAATCCCAGAGAACATAACAAACCAGCAGCTGCCAGCTGGGCCATCGCTTCCCCCTCCCAAAAGGCACAGCTCCCTAGGCAAGCGTTCACAGGGACTCTGGGAGCCTAAGCCAAAATATTCCTCCATCCCAGGACTCTGCAATGCACAGCATTTCCTCCTCCATCCTATGGAAGTGGGGGGCAAGTCATCTAGGTGGGGGGAGGGCTCAGTTTGGGGGCACGGGGACAAGACAGCTCCAGGCATCCAGGCCAGGGGCTGGGGCTACAACATAACAATCACCCAAGAGAGTAAGTCTTGCCTTAGCAACCCCCATCCACCCAGGGCAGCCTTTGAGAAAGCCCTGTAGTGACTCCAGCTGTCTCTTCCCTTCTCTCCAGCCACAGCTCCCCGGGAAGGGGAAGGACCAAAAGCTGAGTGGTGGGGGGTATTGAGGGTCCCAGAAATCTCTACCACCCACTCCTGCAATTTGGGACCAGGAGCCCTGACTGGGACAGGATGCGGCCCCCTCCCACTGCCCCCAAGAGTTCCAGCTCCTGGCCTCTTTTCCACCCAACTTGGAAGAGCAAAACCTCCAACCTCAGTTTGAGAGGTGGAAAAAGAAGGCAAGGCTCTAGGAAACTTCTCACTGGGCCAGGGTTTCCTCCGCGTTTCCCCCGGTGGAGCCTGCGGAAGCCTCGCTCGGCCCAGGCCAGCCCGGGAAAACTCGTTCTATCGGAAACCGAAGCCGGCCTCCGCTGGGTGGACAGGAAGGTCCTCTGCCTCTGCCACCGGCAGGAGCCCCCATGCTATCCGCGACCCTAGCTGAAGGGCAACGCCCCCATCCACAAACCCGCCAGCCCAGGGCAAAGCCTGCGGGCCCCTCACCCAGCCCAACTCGGGGAGAGCCAGGGCGGGGGTGGGTGATTCAGTCCCCGCCCACGGGTGCCCGGACTCCCTGGTGGCCCTGGGGTGATGGCTCCACACCTCGAGAGGCTGCGGCCCCACCTGCCGCATTTCCTCGTTCTGAGTCACTCCTTGCTCAGAACTCTTGATTTTGGGACTTCCTGTCCGCACCCGCGGCCGCGAACCTGTCCCCCGAACCTGTGAGTGCGGGGTGGGAAGGACCGAAGGCTGCGCGTGGGCAAACTGGCCCGAAACGCCCCCCATGCTCTCTTCCCAGGCTAGAGGCAAAAGGGGCGTGGAGAAAATCTCAGGGCGCAGAGACTTCTGCAGCCGGCTTCCCTCCAGCCGAAGAGCCCCCTCCCCAAAGTGAGGAGGATCCACAGAAATGCCTTCTCCGCAAAACCAGGGCAAGCGGATTAGTGCATTCAGGTCACTAAGAAGCTGAGTCCGCGCGCGGAAAGCCCCCAGGC
Organism: Eidolon dupreanum; assembly: GCA_028627145.1. Lineage (NCBI taxonomy): Eukaryota > Metazoa > Chordata > Mammalia > Chiroptera > Pteropodidae > Eidolon > Eidolon dupreanum. The sequence continues at coordinate 6,602,007 of CM053502.1, forward strand.
ACCCAGGTCTCTAAGGGACCCCCGTACCCACGTCGGGACGCGTTCCCAAAGCTGCCGCCGGGGCTGCAACCGCGTGGCCGGCGTCGCTTCCCCTTCTAAGTGGTCTCCGAGCCCCCGCGTTCCTGGGCCGCCACCCTTAGTCCCTGCAGCCCCTACATCACCAGGTGGGGGTCCCAATTTAGTCCCGATCGCAATCCAGTTTGCCTCCCCACCGCAGCACGCCGGGACTGGGCGGCGCCAGGTCAGTTTCCAAAGTTGCGCGCGGTGAGGCGCGCGGGGCTCCGGGAGCCGCGGAGGTACGGTAGTCAGGCCGCCGGGGCTGAGTGGGGCCGGGGCGCCCGCCGCGCACACACTCACCTTCCATGCCCTGCGCCGCAGCGGCGCCCAGCAGCCAGCCCCAAAGCAGGGCGAGGTAGGCGCGGGGCGCACGACGCTCCATGCCGCGCTCCTAGCTCTCCGCCGTGCCCCGCTCCAGCACGCCCGCACGCCGGCCTACGTGTCCGGCTCTCGCCCGCTGACGGCGCGCAACTTCTGCACCTCTTGCCCGGAGTCTTTAATGGAAGTTGGGTGAGAACCGGCTCGTGTTCATTCATGCCCCGCGCGTACGTCACCAAAGCCACGCCCTCAGGAATGTCTTTAAAGGGGCCGGGCTGGCACCGGGAGAGAAGGGAGGGGAAGTACCGAAAGGTTTGGGGGAAAATCGTGGAGACCCTCTGGATTCGCTTGCGCCCCTCAAGCCCTCCAACGTTTCAAAGCCTCAAAGAGCCAGCGCCCCCAGGGCTAGTCCTCTGGGATCTCTGAGCCGGGATCTTCCGCCCTGGCGCAGGGGGCGTTTTGAGCTGAGCCATCCTTACTCTCACCCTTTGCGCTCTGAGACCAGACTCAAGCTTGGCCTGAAGGCTTGAGCTGAAATGAGCTGGGGGCCAAAAAGCAGCTGCCTCTTTAGGGGCATGCCTAGATGGGAGAGCTGCAAAATAGACCCGGATGTCCCTCTTCCAGGACCTCTGAAGTAGGGGAGAGCATCTCTGAAGTAGGGGAGGGACGCCTCTAAAAAGACAGTATCCTTGGAGCAGCCACCTCTAGACACTTGTCAGACATGCATTATCTCATCTAATTCACATCTGGGAGGTAGGTTTCATCATCCCCATTCTACAGAAGAGGAAACGCATTCTGAGGGTTTAACATGCCCAAAGATTGCACAGCCCAAAGGTAATAAAGCCAGGATTTGAATCTGAATAGTCTCTGCTTTAACCACTGCCCCAAACTGGGGAAGGGTAGGCAAGGGGCAGAGCACATACCCACTGACCCTGGCATGGCAGAACCAGTTAGTCTGACACTTTGGAGGATGCCAGCCTTCCATCGGCCCCTTCAAGGGTCCTCTCCCCAAAGGTTCCTCAGACACGAGGTCATCTTCCCTCCTGAGGAAAGCACTGGCAACAGTGAAACAAATGGGAAATGTCCTCTGGCCCGCTGGCCTGGCCACCCACAGCTGCCGTTGCCCAACAGGCTTTTAGCCAGTCCAGGAGGAGCAGCTGTAGCAGGCGTGATTTCCTGGGAGGATCCAGCCCCTTCTGCTCGCCTCCTCCTTTCAGACCCCATCCTCTCCTTGACTCTCTGGACCTGCTAGCCCAACAGCTTCACTGGATGGCCAGGTCCTCCCTGCCAGGAGGACATCTCGGCCTCTCGGCCTTGGCGCCTACCCCTCTGTAAGCGGGTCTAGGCATCTAACCTGCAGTGGGGGAGGGTTAATTACAGGTATTGGGGTAGTGTGATTAAAGCCTTTGACAAGATGGTGGGAGGAGAGTCCTGGTCTTCTGACAATGTGTGAGTGTGCAAGTGTTCATGAGAGTGAGTATGTGTGTGTGTGTGGACATGTTGGTGTATGCATGTATGTGTTGGTGTGTGGATATGTTGTGTGTGTGTGAATGTATTAATGTATGTGTGTGAGTGTGTGTGAATGCACGTGAATGTGCTGGTGTTTATCTGTGTGGATGTGTTGGTGTGTGAGTGTGTGTGGACATATTGGTGTGTGGGTGTGTGAGCATGTGTGGGCAGGAAGGATTTGTGTGGGAATGTGTCATACTTGGCAGTGGTCAAGAACATGGACCAAGGAGGCAGCTTGCAGTTTTTGGACATCTCACTCCTTAGAGCTTCAGTTTGCTCACCTGAAGATGTATAAACCTCCTTCAGAGGGTTATTGTGAAGATCAAATAAGGTCATGCATGAAAACCATATGGGCCATGACTATGGAGCACACTTGTTAAATCTCAACTGTTATTACGGCCACACACAGTGCAGTCAGAGGAAGTATGATCTGTGGCGAGTAGGGCACGTAGTGTGCACAGGGCACCTCAGATGGCACATAGAGAGTGTGTGTGTGTGTGTGTGTGTGTGTGGTGGATGGTATGGATAAGTGTTTCACATGTTATGTTGGATCTCTGGGCTATGGACACTGTGTGGTGAGTGTAAGACTTCATGTGTGTTTTACGTAAGACTCTGTACCTGTATGTTACATGCCATCTGTAGGCTCTGCTCCAAGAAGGCAGGGATTTTGTCTGTATAAAACAGTGTCTGACACATAACAGGTATTCAGCAAACTTGTTGAATGAATGAACTCATGAGTGAATGAAGGTGATGGCAAGTCCTATGTTGCATGAAAGTCTGTGTGCTATGTTGGTTAGTCATTTGTGTGGCATGTGTGAGTTTCTATGCATGGCCCTGCTAGGTTGAGCCCATATCCCCGGGGTATGGGCAGGCTGTGGCTCTGTGCCGGGAAGTATGTGCCCAGCTAGGGGCTGAGAGCGCAGAACTGGGTGCCATTCATCTATCTACGACATGCAATGTGAGCAGAGACCTGTGGGAAGGGGTGATGTGTGAGGTGGCAGGAGGGTGTGGAGTGAGGGCAGCTCGGTCTTTAGTCACTCACTTGGTGACACGCTCTTCTTTCTCTTCCTGTTTCAATCCAGAGTCCTTCCCGCTCTGGGTGACTGGATGCTGAGAAGGAAAGTTCTTTGGTGAGTCTTATAAAGCAGCACCAAATAGTGGTATTCATAGCGACATAATAAGCCCTAATGGAAATCGAATTATCCCATAAAGGCCCCGAAGAACCCTCAGGATGTGACTGCCACTGCAGCAAGCAAAGCTTCTAGTACAGGCAGGTGGAGCCTGAGTGTTTGTGTGTGGTTACTGGTCCCTACCTACAGCCCACCAGCCTTTTCTAGGACTTGCTGGGGGCCAGGGAAGCAGACAGAAAAGATTAACATTGAAACAATGATTTCACCCATCCCGCCTTTGGCCTGTGCCTGCCTCTGGCCAAGAGCATCAGAAAAAATCCTTGTGTCCAACTCTTACAAAGTGCTTACTCTGAGCCAGACTCTGTTCTAGGCATTTCACCTATGCTGGCCTCTTTAATTCTCATCAAAACCCCATGAGGTGGGCGCTGTTCCTGTCCGCATTTTGCAGAGGAGCGAACTCTCGTAAAAGTTGCAGCTGGCATTCCAGCTCGCAGTCTGGATCCGCACACACCTTCACAGGTACCTGTGTTGTCCACTGCCTCTCAAAGCATTAAATTCCACAGAACCCAGAGAACTGTGCCCTTGCCTAGAATGACGTGCCCACTCTGCTGCCAGTCTGACAACTTTAGTGATGCCCCCAGGGATCAGGCCCTCCCTTGAGCCCCTGGAGCCTCCATACTATATGCCCCCCTAGTCCCTGGCATCAGCCAGCTGAACTCTTTCTTGTGTTCTGGAGCCTCTGAATTGTCTCCCATCTGGACCGTGAGCTGCCCAAGGCCAGGAATGAATCTGACATCCCTTTGCATTCCCCACACTAGCTAGAACAGTGCCCTGCATACAGGAGTTGCTCAGTAGATGCTCACATTTGATGGTGACGCTCTCAATCAGTTCCCTCCATTCTTATCAATTCGCATTTCTTGAAGACCTACTATGTGCCAAACCACTTTCACCGATGTGAGCTCATTTAATCCTCCAGCAGCCCTGGAAGGAAAAGCTAATTCTGTCTCCAATGTTGCAAGTAAAGAACGTGAGGCTCAGAGAGGAGAACTGACTTGCCCAAAGTTACACAGCTAGTACGTGGCAGGGGTAGAATTAAAAGGTAAGTGTGTCTCACCCCAGAGCCTGGTCCACCTGTTTTCACACATGCGTGCCTTTGTCCAAGCTGTACCCTCTCTCTGGATGCCCTTTTTTCCTCAGCGACTCCTACTCATTCTTTGAGACCTACGTTGGAGCAACGTAGAAGGAACACTGGAGCCCCCAAATGTAGGCAAGTGCCTGGTCTATACTATGTGTCAAAACAGATTTAGTGGATGAATGAATGAAGGGCGGGTCCAGCAGATTCTGCCATTTAACCGACTGTGTGGCCTTGAACAAGCCTTGTAACCTCAGCTGCCTTGTCTGTGGAATGGGCATGATAATAATGGTTTTCACTCTCCAGGACTGCTACTGCTGAGATTAAATGAGATTATATATGTAAAGCCTTTAGTGCAGTGTCTGGCACACAGTGAGTGTGCATTAAATTTTAGCTATTGTTACCTTCACCATCAAAAGTCATTTCTGAAAAAGCCTGGTGGCCTCTCCCAGGTCAAATGAATCGTTTTACCCTGGAACAAACCTAACACTGTGTTATAATGACTTCCTCACCGTTCCTCTCTTTTAAGCAGGGAGCCCCAGTTTTATTTCATCTTGCCATGCTCATGGGAGCCTGGCATACAGTAGGCTCTCAGTAAATATGCTTGTGGGTTGCACACACATGGAAGGACTAGGGCCCCATCTTTTTCAAAAGAACATTCCCCAATTGCAGCCGCAAAGTGAAACTCAATGTTAGCTTTTCAGGTGAGGTTTTTGGGGTGAACTTGCCGGTCCAGAAATTTTGCTGAGCTCTCCTCCCTAAATGAGGCGGTCTGAGGTCGGAGGAGAAACTTAAATGTGGGCCCCTGCATTTGGAGGGGGGCAGAGTGAGAGGAAGCCCCCCCATAATTGCGGGGTTTCCCCCACCCCCAGAGCTGGGTTAGAGGCTGTGCCGCTTCCTTTGGGGCTTGCTCGAGCTTCCTGGGACCCTTTGAAGTGGGTTCAGGGCAAATCCTGCCCGCGGGGCCTGGATAAGGGGCGGAGCCTCGAAGGGGCGGGGCCTCAACCTGAGGCCTCCCCGGCAAATTAGGGCGCCGCCTTCTGCCTACCCGCCCCCGGGATTCAGAGATCTACCCTTCTTCCTCCGGTCCCTGGCTCCTTCATTCCTCTTTGCCTTCCCTTCTCCATCTGGCCACATCCTCCTGTCCTTCCGAACTCAGTTTAGACCCCTACACACACTCCCGAAAGCCTCTCCTCACCACCCCAGACTGCTCGCTTTTCTCCCTTCCCCGAGAGCCAGCCTTTAACCTGGCCCTAAATCAGAGTACAGGTGGTTTCCACTTGTTGAGGCCCTTTATGATCCTGGCCCTAAACTAAGAGCTTTGCAGTACCGCCTCATATCATGCACACAAACACCCTGAGATGAATGGACTCTACCCCCATCTTACAGATGAGAACTTGGAGGTTCAGAGAAGTCAGAGACATATGCTCAAGCCTGAAGGGGCGGAAGTATCTACAAAGCCCTTGCTCTGACCCGGAAGCCCCCAGGCGCCCTTGACCATGCGCGTGGAACTAGTCACACTGTGTCCTGTGAAATAGAATCTTGGGAGATAAAGTCCAACCTCTGTATTTTACGAAGGAGGAAACTGAGACCCAAGGAAGGAAAAGGACTTCTTGGGGGTCACAGAAACAGCGTGAAGACTAGAACCCTAGCTCAGCACTCCCTCCTTCTAAGCTGATCATTGTCCTCAAGGCAGAACCCGCAGGATGTCCACTGTATGGAAGGCGCCTCATCTATCGCTACCTTGGGGGTAAGTAAATTTTCGATACAGAAACAAGGCAGCTCTGCCTCAGGGCTTCTGCACTTACTGTTCCCTCTACCTGGATCACTCCCTCCCCCCTCAGTTTTTCAGGACTGGCTCCCTCACCTCCTTCAGATCCCTCCCTGCTTGAAGTTCAGCACATCAGTGACACTTGACCTGACCACTCTATTTAAAATGGCTACACCCCACCCCACCCCTGGACTCCCTAACTGCCTTCCTTGCTCTGCTTTTCTCTATTGCACCTACCACCAGCGTCCACATTCTACATATTATTGCTTATTGTCTATTGTCCGTCTCCTCCTGCCCCCATTAGTGCATAAGCTCCAATAGGGCCAGGTTGCTGCCACCTTGGTTCATGGTGTACCTCCCCCAGCACTGAGCTTTGTTGAATGGATGAGCAAACAGTGTGGTGGCTTCCTAAGAGGATGGTACCGAGAACTCACACAGTGTGATCTGAGCTAGCTACTTCTCCTCTCTCCCTCCATTTCCTCATCAGTATGGGAAACAGTGGCTGCCCGGTTTAGAGAGGTATGAAGATGGCACAGGTTACCATGTGTCAAGCACAGAGCTCAGCCTTACCCAGAGACCCATGATGAATTCTGGGACAACAATTAATGGGACTAGCGGGAGATTCCCGCTGCTGCGGAAGGGGCAGCCAGTGTCCAGGGCCCCAGCGGCCTTACCTGAGTTCCAGGATCCTCCACTGCAGCTCTGGGGTGCTCTGAGCTGCTTGGTGCTTTTCCTACGTTCTCTTGTTTCATCTTCACGACAGCCCCTGTGAGCGACATGGTCCCCATTTCACAGACAAGGAAACTGAGGCTTAGACAGATGAAGGGGCTGCTCAAAGTCACACAAGTAAGTGCAAAGTCAGGATTTGAATCTAAGCTCACCAAGCTCTCTGGCACCCAGCGCTACTCAGCTAACAGCGTGACCTCCCTCTATCCCTTCTGGTACCCTCCTCACTCTGTGTTCTGATGGCCCAGCCTGACAACCAGGGTTCCCTGGGCAGATGCAGCAAGGATGACCCAGATGTGAGTGGCCAGGGCCTGAGGGCACACTTCTGGCTTCCCAAGGCCACCACTTACTGTGAGACCTGGGGGAGGAGCATCACACTCCTAGGTCAAGTGGGGATAAAAATAATGCAATACCCCCCCCTCCATGGTGGGGGGGATGAAAGTGTGAAAAACTCTTGGCACAATGCCTGGCACATGGCAAGTCTTCTGTAAATGTCAGCTGTGAGTATTTTTATCACTGATACCATATTTGGGGGCCCGGGCTGGCACAGTACCTGCCAGGTGCCACCCCCTTCCTGCGTCCTGACAGTTTGGCTGCCAGCCTGGTGGAGGCTGAGGAACAGGAAGGTAAGAGGGGTAGGGAAATTGCTGTTTGTTTTCTGAGATCCTCCGAGACCCCAGCCCCTTCCCCTTCCTGACAGCAATGACTGGCACACAAGGCCCCATTCACCAGAATCCAACCCCAGGTCCCCTTCTGGATAAACCACCATGACCCCATCCAGCCCCCGAGGAAAGAGCAGGGACCCCACACTCCAGGCCCTTATTCCCTCGGCCATCACCAGACCTAGGTCCTCACAAGTCTACGAACATACTGGGGACACAGCCATGGCCCCAGCACTGTGCGTGCGTGTGCGCGCACACACACACACACACATACACACACACACACACACACACCTGTCCAGGCATGAAGGTCGAGGGGGCTCTGTAGGGACCACCTCAGGACAGTACAAGGGGCTCCTACCCCACCCCCACCCCCGCCCTTCCTTCCTGTCCTGTCTCCCTCCATGTATCTAGCCATCTCCATCAACCAGTCAACCAGTTCTGGTAGGGCCCTGGTCACTCCTTCCAAGCTCCTCCTTCCCATCCATCTGTGAGTCCATCTGTCCTTCTTTCTGTCTGTAGCCAGACCAGCAGTGAGTGATCCATCCTCACCCAGTCCAATGCATCATCTCTACCACAGCCTCCCCAGCAAGACTCTGTCACCTCTCTCAGTAGGGTCTCTCGTCACTCCTCCACCCCCCTACACATCCATCCCTCACCCCCTCATCTGTCTCCCTCATCTGTCAGTCTGCCTGGCCCTCTATCTACCGTTACTTCCTTCCTTCCCCCATCAGCCCAGCCCATCCATCACTTTTCAAGACAGCCCTGCCCAACCAGGTAGTAAGTAATCTCCTGGCAGCTCCCATCTGTCTGTCAGTCTGTCCACCAGCCCATCCATCCATCTGTCTGCCATCCCATCCATCATGCCACAGCCACCTGTCCATACTTGCCACAGTTCACATATTACCTGGTTGACCCCCCTGAGGTGCACCTCAGCCAGCTCCGGATAGGGGTGTGTGTATGTGTATGTGTGTACAGACACACGTGTGACCTCTGACACACATTGTGCTGAATCTTGTGCTGAGCACGAGGGGACCAGGGACTTGGACACAGCCCTGCCTTGAGGAGCTTGTGTGCGGTGTGGTGTGTGTGTGTGTGTAAACTGAAAGAAAACCTTGGTGTGGGCCTGAGGGGGAGGGGTTGGCTACTTTTTTGTGTATTATTCCTGTGTACTGTTTGTATTTTTCACCATATGCATCAATGACCTATTCAAAAATAAATATATAATTAAAAAAAAAAATCTGCCCTCTGTACTTATCTCCTGACCCTTTAAGAGAAGCCTGACCTGTGCTTCCTGGGCTGGGGATGGAGACTGGGGACCAAGGCACCCCCAAGCTCTGGAAGTCCCTGCCTGAGGCCATCCAGTCCTCTCCCCTTCCTGGTCCTGCTGTTGAGAGACAAACATCGAGGGGCAGATACGCGCAGAGATAGAAGTGGAAACTTCGGGGCAGGCGGGGAGCCCAGAAAAGCCCCAGAAGGAGCCGGGCCACGTGAAGAGGAGAGAGACGGGGAGGAGGCAGGAGGGAGGGGAAGACGCAGCGAGACAATAGAGCCGCCCGAGCTGGCGGGTTTGGAACTGTGGCGCCCTGCAGGCCGGGTGACCCCCGCCCGGGAGCAGGTCCGGGTGAATTAAGGGGTACCGGGAAGGGGGCGGGCGTGGGGGCGGCCCAGCCCCTGCCCCAGCATCCCCCCCTTGCCGTCTCGCGCCCGGGCCGCCCTGGCTTCCGGCCCGCAGGTGCCGCCTTTGAGGGTCGCCGCGTGCGGTTTACTGCAGAGCCGAGTCCCTTCCCCACTGAGAGGAACCGCCTCTGCGCATCGTAAAAGGGGTCAGGGGCCCGGTGGAAGGGCGGCCCCCGTCGCCATGGAAACGGGGGCGGCCCTGGGGACCACGACAGGGGACCGGGGCATCCTGGTGCGGTGGGCGGAAGACACTTTGCAAACAGTTTGCTTGTTCTTCCCCTCAGATCCCAGCCCAGGCCTCCTTCTCAAGTCCCGTTATCCTCTACCCCGCCCCCAAGCCCCCTTCAAAAGTCGCCTCCTCCAGAAAGCCTTCAGCCACTACCACCTGCGGGAAAGCCTCAGTGGTGCCTCATAACAGGAATGACTAATAAGAATCAAAGCTAGAATTCCGAGCTTTATCTCTGTGCCAGGCACTGGGCTACCTGCTTCACATCCATCATCTTTTGTTCTCATACCAACCCTGAAAGGAAAGCAAATGAGAAAACTCAGGCTGGCACTCTGCTCAGGATCCCAGAGCTCAATAAATCTAGCACCTCATTCTGGTCTCAGTTTCCCATCCTCACCCCCCCACTCCTCCACCACCACCACCCCACACACACAGCAAGTCCCACCCTTGTGATCCTGAGTAGGTCTCTCCAGAACAAGCCCCTGGTGACTTGAAAGACATTTCTAAGGGCCCCCCAGCTCTGACATTCTGAAATGTCTTAGGTCATCCAGAGGGTGACTTGTTGTACCACATCCTCCCTCTGACTAGATTCTCCCGGACGGATGGCTTGTGCCTCTCCCATCAGACTGGGCCTCCTGAGGGTAAGTACATCTCTCTGCTACTTCCCCAAATCTACACTCGCCACAAATGTCTGGCCCCGGGTGGCTGACCGCGTCTGCCCATGGACAAACACATCCTGGGGGTTCTCCCCAGCTGCTCTGCCCGCCCCTGAGATCTGGGGTCCGCGGGAATGGGTTCCTGGTGCAGAAATGCAAGCTCGGCCATGGAAACAGACGGCCTCGTCCCAGCCCCTCAGACTGTCCCCCAGCACAGGCTCAGGAGGGATCCAAGCAGCAGCCACACAGAACCATCATCCTCCTGCTTAGCGAGCTCTGTGCCTGTGCCTCAAACACGTGGATGTCAGCCCAGTGAGCTGGTTACATTCGTGGCCATTCTAGAGATAGGGAAACGAATCTCAAAGAGGGAAAGTCACTGGATTACGATCACCGCCTGATAAGTGGCCGCTCCATGCTTTCCCAGGCCACCCAGTTGCCTGTTTCCCAGCACACCCTAGTCTGACTAGAAACTGACTGTTGACTTGTCATCTCCAGTACTGGGTGAGCATCTTGAAGGAAGGGAGGGAACAGGGTTTGGTTTTGCTTTGCTTTGTTTTAAATCTGAGGCCCCAGGGGTCAGCCCAAAGCCTGGATCATAGCAGGTTTGTTGAATAAGCCTAATAATATCTGTTATCTTCCATATTCCAGGAAAGTCCTGCCTCCCAAGTCAATCCGGCCAGTATTTATCAAGCATCTACTATATTCTGGGCACTTTATACACATCACACTTGACACAGGTCTGCTCATAGAATCCACCCTCTGTCCTGTGACCTCTCAATGAAAATTGACTTCCCCATTTTCCAGGTGAGGAAACCAAGACTCAAGGCTGAAGTTGGCATCTGAAGTCACATCTACACGTCTCTCACACGCAACCTCCCGCTTTGCCAAGTCGGCTTTTCCTTGGGAGAAGGGGTAAAAGGCACTGAGTCTGAGGACCCTGCCTGGGGTCTGGCTAACTTGAGGTTCTACCCCAGAGAGACAGAATGCTGCTGGTGGGGGGTGAGAGCCCCCTTTGGGGTCCTGGAAAGCTTGCCACAGCCCTCCAACTTCATAAACGTGTATACGTACGCTCGTATGAAGGTTTACCAGCAAGGCTGTGTGGGAATGCTGTGTGCAAACAAAAGGGCATTCTGAGTGAGACGGTGTGGACATATGTGAGTCCCCGGGTGAGTGTGTAAGAATGCGTATGTGCCCATGTCTCCATGTCCCAGTGCAAGGGAACGGTGGGAGAGGGAGGCACCGCCGTATGGCTGATATTGTATATCCATGTGTGCATGCTGTTCTGATCCTTGGAATATCCTCAGAAACTGGGGCTTAGGGAGGGGAAGGGACCTGCTCAAAATCATACAGCTAGCATGCCTGTCTGTCTCTGTATCTGTGCCTGGGTGTGCGCATGAGTGCGGTGGGCAGGGTGGGGTGGGAGGGGTGGGGTGAGGAGGGAAGGCTGTTTGCAGCTGCAACCCTGTAATAGACCCTCCCTGTCTCGGCAGCCGGAGGAGCAGTAATAACTGTTTTGCACAGAGGATCCACCTCATGTCACAGCCTGAAATGTGCCTCGAGGCCAGTCTGACAGAGACCCCCCCCCACACCCTGCCACAAGCCAGGGTCTGACCCCAGACTGATCCCTGGTGTGTGTGTGTGTTACAGGGAGCCCTACTCTGCCTTCCTTACCTCCGAATCGGCCTGCAGGTCCAGCAGGCAAAGGACTTGGACTCTGAGCAGTCCTGCCAATTAGCATCCGTGCCTGCTCGCCTCTACCCTCCGACTGTGAGTCCCCCAAGGGCAGGGGGCAGTCACTCCTCCAGCAGATTGGGGGGCTTTTCCAGGAATGGAGTGTGTGCCATCTCCTCAGAGTAGAGAGATGATTCCCAGGGCAGAGGCCAGAACTTCCCGTGTCAGACAGGAATGCCCCCAGCCCATCGACGATGCTAGGGTGCACATCTCAGAGGAAGTGCCACAGACACATCCTCTTTCAGCCCCTAGCCCCCAGATCATTGCCTATGTGAGTCCCCTCCCCCTGAGCCTGACAGGGGAGCCAAGGCAGTGGCACAACAATGCTAAGCAGGCTGAGAATCAGCTCACTGCCCCCTCGTACCCCAGCCCAGCCCAGCCCTGTCTCCCACGGCCTTTGACCTCTCCTTCCTCCTCTTATCAAAAAAGCCACCAAAACTAGTCCTCGAAACTCCTGGCCTCCTGGCCCTCACTCCCCACTCTGCCCACCCCATCTGCCCCATCCTGGCACCCGGTGCCCACAACTGGTCAATTCTGTCCTAAGAAAGACCTGCAGAAGTGGGGTGGGGAGGACCAGAACTGGCACCCCAAGGCTGATGTGCAAGACCCCCTAAGTCCCCACGCCTCCTGGCACCAGTCCCTCCGCTGCCACTCTCATTTCTCTCGAGGTGCCCCCCACTTCCGCCCTCCGGATGCCAGAGTAGGGTGGGGTGGGCTGGAGGTGGTGCCCGGGGGCAGTGCCCAGAAAGATAAAGGCATCTGAAGGCAGACATTGCCAGGAGATCAAAGTCTGGCCAGAGGGTGAGACCCACAGGGGAAGTTACTTGTTCTAATCAAAAGCAAATAGCACTGAAGAGGAAGTCGTGGGGCCCTCACTTTCCCTTCCCGTCCCTCAGCTTGGAGAGACCCTCCACTGAGTACAACAGAGTTGGGAAACTGACGCCCAGGGGAGGGAGCTAGTCCAGGCTCATCACACAGCCAGGCCTGATGGAATGGGGGCCCCACCTGCCCCCTGCATAGTGAGCACGGACCTCTGTCACAGGTCTGTCGTGCCCTTTATTCGCTGCGGACCTGGCTGCGCCTCGATTTCCCTGCATGAATGGTGGAGGATAATGGTAGCGAGTCAGTTTTATTATGCGAGATAAGAGAACAGAGCAAAGCAGCTAGCATGGCACCGGGCACACAGGAGGCACCTGGTTGCCTCTCTTCCAGTCTGAAGTTCTCCCGCTGGACCTGAGCTCGCTGCCCTCACCTTTTCTGAGGGGAGTGCCTGACCTCCCCCCCCCACTCCCCATGCAGATCTCCTCCTAACCTCCCACCCACCCCGGGACTCCCAGCCTGTGTCCCCAGGTGTGAACCCCAAGGCGCAGCCCCCCTCCCCTTCCTTCATGGGAAGTAGAGCTTCCTCTTCCTTCCAGCCACCACCTTCCTCGTGCCGGAGATTTGCTGGGAGGGACAGGGCTGCCCAGCCTGCTGACTCAGCGCCTGGAGCTGGGGCTTGCTTAGCAACGGGCACAGGCCCGGGGCAAACAGAGCCCAGGGGCGGCCACACCCCCACCACAGGAATGCGCCAGGATTCCTGGGGATGCAGTGGCACAAGGCCTGCCACAGATGGGCGGGGCAGGTACGCACCTTCCTCTGCCACCTTGGCACCCACACTGGGTCAGAGGGCCCCACAGCCCCCCAAGCCCGCAGTCCGGCCTGCTGGGGAGCAGAAGGGGCCAGAGTGAGGCCATGAGGCTCTGAAATCGTTACCAGCTGTGTGACTGAGCCTCAGTTTCCTCATCTGTCCAGTGGGGAGGAAATGACAGAGGCCATCTGGTGGAACTACAGCCAGGACTGGATGAAGGAACACAGGTTCGGGGCTTAGCACACCCCTGCCTCACCGGACCACTCGGTGAGGGGCACCCTCAGTTATCAAGCTCACACCCCTGTGACAGAATGAGGAAGGTCTTCTGGCTCTGGGGCCCTAGAAGGGGCAGAGGCCCAGAGAGGGGTTTGTACCTCCCCGAGGCCACACCCCAGGGCCCAACTGCCCATGACGCTGCTCTCACGAACCTTCACGCTCACCCAGAGTACTCAGTAGCAAGACCCACACACTGGCCTCTGCCCTGGGCCAGTCTGAGTCCCAGGGCTGTGAGGACCCCTAGACCCCACTCCAAGTACTGTGGGGGGCAGACCTCTGGGCGGGGTGTCGTGGCCTTCCATCTCCCCTCTTCCCGGCACTCCACGCCGTGAGGACCCCTGCCCTTCCTCTGCTCTGTGGCCAGACCAGGCATTGCCTGGCGTCCTATGGCTCGGCCCCCAGCGCTCCCCTCGGGCGGCAGGAGGAAGCTTCCCACGGAACATCCACTCTTTACTTCTGTGTCTGCCCCTGCCAGCTTGTGTCTCGTCCTCCTCTCCCCATCTGCCTTTGTCTTCTCTGTTTCTGGAAGAGGCTGCAGATCAGGGGTTTCTTAAGCACAAAGAAAACTTGTTTCATGAAAAAACGCCCTGAATGGGAGCCAGGGCACGTGGATTTGCTCCCTGGTTCTGCCTCAGACTCACTGTGTGGCCTTGGGCAAGTCCCTTCCCCTCACCCGCCTTCCATGTCCCATCATCAGCTACACTGTCTGTCACTGTGAGGACAGCAGCAGACCAGGAAGTGCCTAGCACTGGTAGGGAGATTCCCGTGATACCCCCCCTCCACCCTCCCCAGCCCCCCAGCCTCTCACTGCTGCCTTTAATCCCCCCAGATCTGCCTGTCTTTGATACTCCTGTAGGCGGCTGAGCCGGGGTTCAGAATAGGAAGCCGAGGGCTCACAGCCATGGGGAAGCAGGCTAGAGCAGAGCCTGCCGGGCCTGCCCGCGGGAGGGGGCTGTGGGCCCCTCACCATTCACCGCTAAGCCTGGATCCGGAGGCCTTTGTGCCAGGAACAAAACCCGGGGGATCAGCTGTTCTCAGACCTGCCTCTCTCAGCTCCGGAAGGGATGGGGTGGGGAGCCTGGGCCTGAGGGTGCACTCTGCCCCTTCCATGGGCCCTGGGATACCGGGGTGGCCCTATGCTATGCCCTGGAAGCTCCCTGCTACCCCAGGGAGTGGGGCTGTGGCGAGTGAACAAACTGGGGTTCAAATCCCACATTTTACTCATCATGAGACTTGGGTGTATTAACTGCTCTGAGCCTCAACTTCATGATCTGTAAAGTGGACCCTGTAATGGCCCAACCTCATGGAGTATGACGATTACATGAGATGGTGCACTCGGTGCTTGGCAGTGCCCGGGCCCAGGAGGCACTTTACAAACGGCAGCCGCTACTTGGATTAGCTTTACTCTTGCCTGGGTACATGGAACTTAGAGCAGAGAACATCTAGGGCCTGAGTGCAAAATATATGCGGGGTGTGTGTAGGGGGATGCGTGAGTGTGTGTGTGGGTGTGTGTGAAGGGGACTCTGAGCAAGCCTGGCCCGGTGTGCTGGGGGACAGCCTGTGACCCACCACCGGCCTACTCTTCCTCTCATAACACCCTCACACAGCCCACTCCCAGCCAAGTATCCTGGGCCTGGGGCTACAGGGACTGACTGAGGACGTGTCCCTAGAGAGTAGGAGTGGAGGGCCTTTAATCCTCTGGGAGATGCTGGGCCCCTGCTGATCAAGACCCAAGTTAAAGCTCAGCCCGAGTCTGTCCCTTCCCAGGCCCTCCTCCTGGCCTGGCCCTCAGCCTCAGGCCTCATGATGGCTGGTTGTTATCAGCCCAAAATGGCCAAAAGGCTTCGGCAAGGGCATCTCTCTGGAGGCATCTGGGAGAGGCCTCAGGGGCCCTGCCTGCTCAGGGGGGTCTCTCGCGGGACCCTCAGGCCTGTGCCACCATTAGGGGACAGGCTCTGTGTCAGAGGTGCCTATGAACAGGGCCCCGGGCAGCCATTACTTGAGTTTCCCAGGCAGTGGGCCAGGAGGCTTGTGGTCACACTCAGCCTGGGGCCTGGGCTCCGGCCAACCGTCAGCAGCAGAGATTAGTGAGTTGGTTTTATTTTAAACAAAAAAGAACTTTGAGTGGAAACATGTGTCTTCTCCCCCTTACCCTCTCTCCCTCCCTTTTTCTCTCCATTCCGTTCTCAAATATTTTTCTTTTTTTGTGCCTCCTTTTCTCTGTTTGTTTTCCTCTGTCTTGCTCTATTTCTCTCTGTCTCTGTCTCTATCTCTTGACTTTTCTGCTTTTCTCCATCTCTTTCTCTCCAGCTTGCAGGGGTCAGAAGTGGTACCAGACACCCCCTTTGGGTGTGGCCCAGGCCCTTTGCATTCCACCCTCCTCACAGATGAAGTCCTCAGTGGTTGTCAGGGTCCCCAGGCTAAGAGCCCCCTCCAGGGGATAGGGTGTCTGAGCAGCTGAAGCTCCAAGACCCAAGTCCCCTACCTTCCTGTCCTCCTGCACCCAAGCCCCAGCTTCCCCCAGATCCCCCCTCGTGTGTTTCTTTCTATACCAAGCATCTAGAAGGAATTCTGAAGCTTAAAACAAATTTCAACCACTGATCTGGTCCAAACTGCCCATTTTGCAGCCAGAGGAACTGTGCCAAGGGGGACCATTGCTTGCTGAAGACCACGCAGAGAATCGAGGGGAAAGCTGGGCAGGCCCAGGTCCCCATTTGCAGGCAGCATCACCTACACCTCAGGAACGGAGGGGGGTGCCCCACCTCTCAGACTCATAGTCACATTAATTCTCAGGTCTCAGGTCTTCCAGAAAGGTGGTCTGCGTCTTGGGGAATGACGGACCTCCCCTGAGGAGGTCACCAGCATGAGAAACCCCCTGGGAAATCACAGGCCTTAGCTGGTAACCCTTCCCACCCCGGACAGCCAGGTCATTGGGCCCCGCCTTCCAGCTCCTTCTGATACTCCCCGAGTAGCAAAGAGAGACGGGCCACCCAGGGACTGGGTGCAGGTCTCAGCTCAGCCTCTGAGTCCTTGTGTGACATGAACATGAGCTTAGCTTTCCCCTGGCTGGCCTCAGTTTCCCCACCTTAGTAGCAGAAGGCTTGTCTTTGCCACCAGGCACCTTTCTCCCTAATATTTTATTGTGTTCTTATCTTCTTTCGGGGAAAAAAAACTTCTGGAACTCCTGGCCAGAAATTCAGTCTTCCCTTCCAAAGCGAGAAGGAACCTTCTCAACATGACCAGCTCTCTCTTAATTCCCAGGCTCACTGTCCCCTGGGTAAAAGTGCCTTAGGTGCCACAACCAAGAGGAAAGAGGCAGAGTGGGGGATGTGACCATTATCTGGTACTCACTGACAAAAGTGTGACCCTGGGTGCCCAGAGTCCTGCCAGCACTCAGATAAGCATAAGAGGGTAGGAATAGGGACTCTTGGTCTGGGGAGAGGTACCCTCACTGGCTGGCGGAGGAGAATTCCTCCCTTCTTCCTTGGTGCCAGGAGTTAAGCCAAGGTAAATGAGGGGGATTAGCCAGACTGCGGCAGGTGAGCCTGTCTTTCCAGGTTTGGGCAAACTCTGTCATCACCACCAAACTGCCTTGCCCTCCCCCTGCCCCACCTCCATCTTGGCTTCTAGAAGAGGCCCAAAGGGTATGGCAGGGGGCTGCATAGTCACCTTCACCAGGCAACCCAAAAATCCTTGGGCCAGGG
>CM053502.1:6619714-6641575 GCA_028627145.1 Eidolon dupreanum
GGGGGGGGGAGGGGGAGACTTTTCCCTGAATGCTTTCAAATTATTTTACAGTAATGACGCCAAAGGGGACATTAAAGAATGAATAATGGTACTGATGTTTCCGATCATACTCTCCATTTCATATTAACAGCTCTCCACACACACTCACTTTCTCAGGGTCCAGAAAAGGCATTCACTCTGTATGAAGTACACTAGTCCTTCCCACACGAAACTGGCCTTGAGGGCAAAATAAGACCAGACAGACCTGATTAACCAACAACCCTATCTGTTTCTTTTGTGTGGTTGATTTTTGTGGTGGTGAGGAGCCTTGAGTTGGTGTGTGTGTGAGGATGGGGGGTGAGATTAATTTTGCTGATAGGACCCACGCTGGGTCTTGGGAAGCTGATCAAGCCTTTGGCTAGATAGAGCTGCCATTATGGTAGTGTGTGAAGTGGCTGACCTTGATAGTAAGAGTTCAGAGGTTAGGAGAAGAGTAATTTGGAGAGATATTTCCCAGAACACCACATAAACATCTGAATCAGGAAACCCAGAGGGAACAAGAGGACAGGCTGGCACTTATAACTTAGGCAAGAAACCCTTGAGTTTTCCTTTAAATTGCTGGAGTCGTAATTTAATTGCTTACAGCTCTAAATTGTTTTGATTTTATACGTACTACTTTGTAATGGGAACAAGAAAAGCACGTTTCATGGTTTTATGGTTTGAGGAATAAGGAGACAAAAGGAAAATTAAGAAGAAGACTTTACAGTCCACAAATAAAACAAAAACAAAACAACAACAACAACAAAAACTGTCTCGGACTAGAAACATCTTAAAGACAAGTAACTATTCATAATGATCTCCAAAGGATGTAGCCAGGACCCCAGGTGTTCTATCTGGAACAGATATCAATTTTTCTTCTTCTGATGAAAATATTTCTATTTTAATATCAATGTGGTCAATAATAATTACAATAAGTCTTTGTATTTAGATAGATGCCACGGAGATACAAATACATAATACTTATTTTAAAGAAGGAAAGTAAGAGGCAAATATAAAGTTATCCTTTGGCAGTCACTACAAAACCCCTAATCTCCTGCTAAGACTTGGTTCTAGCCAACTGTGCTCTTCAACTCGGTCTAAAACTGGGATTTAAGTTAGTCACCAAGGACATGGGACTAGATGTCAAAAAGCCTAAATTCTTCTGCATAGGCACGGCTTTTTTCAGGACCTCTGCCTGCAGCACCATCTCTTCTCATGCTGGGCTAAAGGCCCTCCTAGGGGAGGGAGGGGTGAACCAGGAGGGGGCATCTGTATCTACCTCAATCTGAGCATTCAGCACACTATGCTGAAATTATCAATTTAGAGTCTCCCAATAAGATTATACTATCCTAGAGGACAGGAGCTATTTTTATGAAAAAGTTTACTGAACTGAACCATTCCATGGAAGCCAAATGGTTACAGATCCCTTGTGAGCTGAGAATTGGCTCCAGTTAAATCACAACCTATTGTGGAGATGTTGGTGGGCCTTTATCAGGGGAAAGGCTAAATACACACTGCTTTAGGTGCTGCCCCGCACCCCCGGCTTTTTTGCTTTTCCTATTTTATTCCTCAGTTGCAACATAGAATGTTACTAATTGATATAAAAACAACTCACTGATATTAGACAAAGCTTGTCTATCTCAGGCTTCAGGGTACACAGTTTTATTATTAAAATTATAGTCATATCTTTAAAAATGACACTCCTTGGGTCATTTATAGAGCATCCAAAATAAGAGGAACTTCTGTAATGGGCATGAGAAACCGAGATCCTATATAACTTAACTATATATATGCTGAAGGCAGGAAAAAAAGAAATTCCCCACTGGCATTGTTTTCACTTCTAAACAAACCCAGGAGAAAGACTACTTAGATGAATAGGGCAGCACTTATCAGCTAAAAATGAACAAATTGAAAGCCAGTAATAGTTCATTGTTTCAAGTAGTCTTTTGATTCAATTTCTAGGGAAAGAGAGGAGGTGCCGAGTCTCAGTTTAATCTGATAAATTGTTAATTGCAGTTCTAATGTGTGTGGGGGGTACTCTTTTAAGTGGCTCTGTTTAGAAGTGAAAACAATGTTGCTAGTCATAAAGTTTCTGGCCTGGTGTCAAAACAGGAAAATCCTATCAGGCGGGAGAGCACCAAACTGAAATATGGTATAATCTTATCTATTATCTTCCCCAGTGTACCAAAGTTTACCCAGATTTGTGCTATGCCAATTTTCCCACTCTTCTATCCAGCAGGAGAGAATGTGTACTCACCTTAGAAAAGCATGTATTCTGGAAAAATTCCAGGATTTGAATTTTATAAATAAATAGGAAGGATTCCTTCCTTTCCTAGGGGAACCCACTGGCTCTGCTCTCATTCACATCTCCCAAGACCACCACAGATTCAGGGTGTTTCAGGATTGAACAGGGCTAGAGGAGACAAGGAGAAATCACCCACCTATAAAAGATTAACCAGGACCCAGTCCTTGGGTCAGGAAGAAACTAACAGGACAAAGAACTTAAAGTTGTCACTTAAGTAACAGCCCATGCTTTCTTCATAGAGATTAGTATATGCGACTGGTGCCTGAGCCCTGGGTGCCCTTCTTCTACAAAACCCAAAAAATGCAGATGGAGACTCAAGTACTTCATAGTTATTTTCATCAAAACCACATCTTAATAAAAACAAATGGCCTTAAAAATAAATTGTAACAAATTGTGAAGAGAATCGTAATTGTTATCTAATTGTTAGTTTGCTACTTTTCCTCTCATAAATCAGATTTCCTTTAAAAGCATATCCATTCATGTATGTCCTGGCTCTATACACATTTTATAAGTTATTTTAAACACCCCCCCCCCCCATTCTCAGGTATCACCAGTTATTTTCTTCTTAGCTGTTTTCTTTGTACTGATTTATTTATCTCTGTCTTCTCCCAGTAGACCCTGCTTCTTGTTCATACCTATATCTGTAGTGTCTAGAACAGCACTGGGCATAAACACTCAATAAAGACATGAAAATGAATAAACAAAGGAATGAATGCAGTCACTTTTTAAGCTTTGAGAATGCAAGGATACCTTATGACTACTCTCCAGTCCTTAGCTAGTACTTCAGTATATAGAAAAGTGTCAACTTAATCAGTTTCCGCATCCACTCTCCGAGTACTGTAGTGTATATAATCTGAACAAAAACTATGAACACTAGGTATTGCCATTTCAACCTAAAGGTGATGTAAATGAGATGTTAAATAGCCTGAAGGCACCCAGGTACTAAGCAACAGAGATCTGGATGCAAATCTATGCCTGCCGGGCACAAAAGCTATGCTCTTAACGATATTACCAAGTAGCCTCCCTCCCTCCCACAACACATTCCTCCCATCTCTTTAGGTCATGAGGTCCTAATAATGAGAAGTACATTTAATTATTAGCCAAGTGGTCTTTCCTCCCCAAACTTCTATAATACTGTTATATCATCAGATCTTCCCACTTAGAGCAAGACCAAGTGAATAGAGAAGTCTCTGGGATACTTACCATGTCTAAAATATTTCTTAAAGCTGACAAACAGGTCTTAAGTAAGAAATAAGTGTATATGTCCACAAACAAACTTACATAAGAATGTTGATTACACCTATATTCAAAATGGAAATAACTCAAGTATCCATCAGTAAGAAAATGGGTTAAAAAAATGGAATATTCACATTATGGAACACTCACAGCAATGAAAAGGAATAAACTACTGATAGATACAACCAATCTCAAAACAAACAAACAAACAAACAAACAAACAAACAAGATGAACCTCAAAAAAATCTGTTAGAAGTCAGAATAGTGGCTACCTCTGTGGGGAGCGGTATTAACAAGAAAGGGGCATGAGGGAACTTCCTGAGGTGATAGAAATATTTTATGTCTTGATCTAGGTGATGATCACATGGCTGTATACATATATAAAAAAGTCTTTTAGTTATGCACCTAAGATGTATTCATTTTACTGTATGTAAACTACATCTTAATAAAGTGTTGGTAAGAAAAAAAGAATGGCTAGTGTCAACGCTGTAGAGTGAACTGTCAATCTGTTTATGCTGCTGTCACATGGCATCGCCTACTATTCTCACCAGGAAACAGAAATATCAGCAACCCATTGTCAGAACTAAAATTCATTTTGTGAGATCTTCAAGAACACATTACTCACATAAAATGCAACCACCCTGTAGCTCATGTACCTAAATCAAATATCAAAGACATTTAAGATTGGCCCATGGGATTTCAGAAAGCTTATTAAAGTGGGAGAGAAAGCAAAAAAGAACACAGTATAAAAGCCAACAAATCAAATATAAAATTCATAGCCTATAATCACTTCCAGAGAGATCAATGGAAAAGAGATTATCAAGGGCACTACTTGTTTGAAAAGTAGAATCGATTAAAGCATAGTTCAAGAGTTCATCTCCTAAAGGAGAGATGAGAGGTATCTTTTGAGCTTTGAAAGAGATCAACTAGTCTCCCAGAATTCAAGTTGATATTTTTAAGTTAATAAATGACCACACAATTCTGAGCCATCTAGGAAGAGCACCCTGTAGATTCTTTACAAAATTCCTTCAAAGTCACAAGAGCTGGAAAATTTGAGAAACTACCCTTATCCTGAGTATACAGAGAATAAAGAGCCAATCAATGTGCACTGGGCATGAGTGGGTACATGCATTGAAGAGTGTCTTTGAAACCAACAGCATCATTCATAGGGAAGAAGTTAGATATGACTCAAGGATAATATTTTTTCTATTCCCCTATATAGGATTAGACATCTACAATTTCATCCAGGACATAAAATAAAGTTAATATATCTAGAAAGCACTGGACATACACAGGGACAGGGCATCAGACAAAATGAAGTTTATGGTGGCCATCAAACACAAAGTACTGTTGGGGGTTTGTGTAGTTGCCTGAGAATAAACAGAAACACTAAACTGTCTCAGAGTTTTATTGCACAGGGAACCCAAGAGCAACCAAACATTGCTTGTCGAGATGGCAGGCAGAAAGGGTCACAATGTGTAGACATGAAAGCTCAGAATTCTAAGGAAAGTCACTGCTTATTCTCAGTGACACTCTGGATTTCTATGTAAAATATGAAAAGGTTTAAAGGGTTTTAGGAAAAGATAGAAAAGTTAGACCAAGAGAATAAAAGTTAAAGGATGCAGGGTTTTCAACATGGAAAGAGAAAGCTAAGGACAGATTTTAACACATTTTGGTAACCAATACATTTGGTAATCAAGACAAGATCCATAGGTACAATTAGTTGAGCTTTCTCATCTACAAAGAAAATATTAAAACGGTGAGATCAATAATCTGTTTTTAAGAGAGAATAGAAGTTTACAATGTATCTGAAAAGGAAGCACGCCCTCTTGTCACATGGTCTAATATTGACCAGTTGATAAGCATCTACTTCTCTCGCATCTCCACAGACTTGGCATTCTCAGAACATACTTACATATAATTGTAAGTTTTTTTAATATATAAAGTGCTTCAATGCAAAATAGAATCCAATGATTATAAGTATATAAATACATAATGCTAAAAAATTCCACATCCAGCTATTTCAGTGTCAGCAATGACACCAGAGACCGAAAGCAGGGAAGAACTGTGTGATCTTTTCCAGAACAGACACCTGTCAGCTGTTTTGGTTATACCTGGTGCTAGGTATTGGTTCCAGACTCCCTGATTTGTTTTGACATTTCCTGGCGACATTACCACAGGCTCGAGGAAGGGCAGCAGAGAACCTAAGACTAAGCTTTTTCAATAGACACAGAGCAGAAAGGGTCAACAATGGATCCAAGAGCCCTATGAGTATCATTTTTAAGGTATTATTTACATAGTATGAGAAACAATGATGCTCTGGGCAGTTATTTCTGGAAAGTTCTAGCATTTTCCAGCTTCTAAAGATATCTTGGCCTTCCTATGGACACCTGATATGACCAATACTGTTTCTTTTTCCTGCCCTTAACTCCATAAGTAAACCAGCTTTTCTGCATGATTTCTCAGTGATTTTAGAAGATGTGATTATTCTTTTAGGGAACCGTCTTAAAAAAGCATAATTATTTCCAATAGAGCTTCTGACTCTGGATAGCTAGAAAGATCTTGTTAGGTCACAATAAAAGAGATATGTTGTCTTCAGCATCCTGCTCCTCACTGAAAAATTTAAAAAGGCAAGTTATTATTATCTTTTAAAGTTTGCTAAGCTATGAAAGGTTGCTTCAAATAATATACCTTCTGCTCATTATCCTTTCCTGATTCTGATGATAGTTATTAGTAGTCAGGATAGCTCAGTTATTCCCCCAAAATTCAATGGAAGGTCAAGGACTAAGGGCAACTACAAATAAAGTGAATCACAGAAAAAGAAAAAAAATACTCTAGAATTTTTAAAGAAAGGAAAAGAATAATTTGGAGAAATCAAATAAACACTATCTCAACCACGTGATCAAAGTTAACACAAAGTGATAAATCATATTGACAGTATGTACCCCTGACAGGATGTCATAAGGGCACTTTACCTCTGTGGTCTTCCTCCCCGAAATCTGTAACTCCAGTCTGACCATAAGAAAAACATCAAAAGAACCCAAATTGAATGATAATCCACAAAATACCTGACAGAACACCTTAAAACTGTCCAGATCATCAAATAAGGAACTCTGAGTAACTGTCACAGTTGAGAGGAAACTAAGAAGATGTGAAGACTAAATGTAATATATTCTGGATGGGATCTTGGAACGGAAAAGAGACAATTAGATTAAAGTTAAAAAAAAAAAAAAGAAAAAGAAAGGAAATCTGAATAAAGTATGGACTTTAGTTAATAGTAATAATGTATCAATATTGGTTAACTGTCACAAATGTACTATTACGACTTGATGTTAAATTAACAATAGGAAAATGTGGATGTGGGGTATATGGGAACTCTGTTCTATTCTAAAATTAAAAAGTCTATTTAAAAAGTTTTAAAAATTGATAATATGAAATAAAGAAAAAACAAAACTACTCCCAACATAGCACAGTAGAAAAAATACACACTTTAGAGACAGAATCTCGCTCCATCACTTACTGGCTGTAAAATGGATATAAAGCAGTACCAACCTAACTGGGTTGGTCTGAAGATCATATAGCATGTATGCAGACTCTGGGGCAACCAACAGCCCACTCCCAAAACCCTCTCCATAGCATTTCTTCTGACAGTAGGCCACTCTTGACCAACTAGGGTAAGAGGTAGCAACTATTTCTACAATGAAGCAGCTAAGATTTCACAGAGCATGCCATCCTTCTTCCTTAACAATGTGACACATTACACACCCACCTAACAGACTGTGATAAGAGTGAGGTCACAGACTGCATAATAAGAAAGCAAGATTTTGTAGGGATCTAGGATTTCCAAATTTACCTAGATTTAGAACTAATTGGGACATTTTTTCTCTCTCTTTTTTAAATGCAGATCCACTACTTTATCCCCAATCCCTTGAGATTAGGTGAATGAGTCTGCTATGAGGCCAAGGAACCTGTATTTTAAGTGAACTTCCCAGGTGATCTGAATAAAAGTGACCTACCAGGTGGTTTTTAGAACAGTAGTCTTCTCTCTTCCTCTTTTTACAGAGAAGGAAATTGAGGCCCAGACAATACAGAAGTGACTGGGTTCAGAGGCAAGTAGCTCAGGAGTGACAAGGCCAAGGTTAGGACAGGCATCTAATTTGTATATTACTGTCCTTGACTGTGTTTTTTCCTAAAACAAAGCCTGAACCACAAACCATTGCTTGGAACTATGAATGAAAGAGAAGACAGTGGAAAGGCAAAAGAATCCTTGGGAAAAAAAAATTCTATGGGGAGAATGTGGTGGGAAGATCAACTGCTCCAGGACTAGTTAACAGAGATGACAGGCTGAGCTTTAACTCTTTCCTTAACATTTATAGACTCTCCCAATATTTACAGACTCTCCTAACTGTGGAAAGTTTTAAAACTGCTATTTGTTCCTCTTTTCTAACTGGGTGTAAGCTAATATTTAAGAATTTTTGAAAAGCAGACCACTCCACATTTAAGTATAAAAACTTCTACTAGAAAAAGTTTAACTTGATTTAAAGTATAATGATAACATTACACATTAACCAGATGCCAAAATTAGTCTCTCTTTTAATAAAGGGCATTTAAGAAACTGGTTTAAACATTTGTCTTCTGAAGTATCAGTCCCAAGAAGCGCTCATTTGCTTTGGGAATTGACCACAGGCTGAAACAAATGAACCTGATTAAGAATTAAGGTGTTACCTTAGCATAATACCAGAAGGAGAAACATTCAACTTCCTAGAACCAGCTAGCAAAGGCTACAATGTACACAATTGTACATTCATAATCACTGGCCAGGATTTCCAATAGCTTCTGTTCTATTCCACCCTCAATTATTTTTTTCTGAGTGATAATGCCATCAGTAGAGAACTTCCACCAGTTTCTACATCTAGCCATTCACCAGCATCTGTAATCAGATATTTCTTCTTGCTCCTTTGGATAAAGGGTCAATGTTCCTATCCCCAGTCAACCCCTCCACTTGTATAGTAGATTCTGCCTTTCTCACTACTTGAGAACACTGCTCTAACAATTCTTCCTCTCAATCCAAATCAGGTCTTCCCTGGAGAAGATTACTCCCATCAGCATATAAATATGTCTAAAAATCTGCCATCTTAAAAAAAAAAAAAAACAAAACTTCTCAATCCTACATTCATCTCCACTTAACACCTCATTTTTCAGCTCTCCTTTATAGCAAAACTCTTCAAAAAATTATAGTACTGCTACTGTTTTCAATTCCTCTCTTCCCAGTTTCCTAAAACCATTCCGAATAGGCTTTCGTCCTTACCACTCATCAAAAATACTCTCTTCATTACATTCAAGGTCAATTCTCAGTCCTCAGATGACTTGACCTCTTAGCTGCATATGACATGGTTGATTATTTCTTCTTCTCTAGGAAACACTTTCAAGTGTTGTGGTTTCTAAGATGCCACATTCTCCTGGCTTTTTCCCACCTCCCCAGTGCTCCTTTTCTAATCTTTCGCTATTTCCCCTTCCCCACCCTGATCTCCAAATGCCTGAATCTCCCGACTAAGCCTCCTCTTCTTCACTCATTCCTTTGGTAATCTTATCCAGTCTCACAGCTTTAAATCCATCTAGAGCTAATGGTTCTCTGTCTAGAAAATATCTCCAGCCTGCATGTCTCCCCTGAACTCCAGACACACACATCTCCACCTGGATGTCCTAATGAATATTTCAAACTTAACATGTATCGAACTAAATTTCTCATCTCTCCTGTACTTTGCCAACCTTGACCACCCACACTCTTACCCATCTCAGTTAATGGCAACTTCATTCATTCATATGCCCAGGCTAAAAATCCTTAAAGCTACCCTTGATTCCTCTTTCTCACTCTACATCCAAACTCTGGGCAAATCCCATTGGCTCTATCCAATCCATACAGTTTTTATCTTTCTGCTAACACCCTAGTCCAAGTCACCATCATTTCTCACCTAGAGTATTTCTATCACATTTTAACTGGTCTCATTTCCATAATTGTCCTCTCAGAAACCTAAACAACCAGCCATTCTGCTCAAAGACTATGAAGAAGTCTTTACAATGGCCAGCAAGACTTACATGTATAACACCCTCTCCTCCATAATTTGTCCAATCTTTTCTCCTAGTATACTCTCCTTTGTTTACTCTGTTCCAGTCACACTGGATTCCTCATTATTCCCTGATTGTCCCAAGCACACTCCCATCTCTGGACCTTCGCACGGGTTATTCTGTTTGAAATGTTCTTTCCTTAGATATTCACATCGTTCACTTTTTGTACAAATCAAGTCTATGTTTTAATGTCACCTTCTCCATGAGGTCTACCCTGGTCACCCGAGTTATAATCCCCCCATCATGATTCCCCCTTACCATGCTATAGTTTTGCTTCAATAGCATTACTCATCTTCTAACACACTATATTATGTATTTGTCATTTTAAATACGTCCCCTTCATCTTTAAACTCCAGTAGAGGTGGGATTTTTGTCTGTTAAGTCATGTATCCCCAGCATCTAAACCAATACCAGGCAGAACAGGCAATCCATAAATATTTGCAATATTAACAAGTGAAGGATGAGAGAAGAGTTAAATGAACAAAGGACTATGCTGTCACTTAAGGGAAATCAAGCCCTCTGTTTTAAAATGCCAATCTTTCATAACAACTAATTACTTGATACCATCACTTAAATGTTTAAAGAGACCAAAAACTAAACTTCCAAATATTTATTTACCAGTTCAGCAAATGGCCCCACTATCTACCTAGCTGCACAAACCTGAAATGTAAGTCAGCCTTGTTTGACCCTCTCACCCTCCCATATCCAATCATTCATCAAGAGGTCCCATCAATTTTAACACAAGAATTCAGCTCAAATTCATCCACTTCTCCTTATCGTCACTACTAGGTCTCCAGTCCAAGCTGTCACAGTCTCTCACCTGTACTATTTTGACAGTCTCCTATCTGTTCTCTCTGCTTTAGTTTCTTGTCTTCTTCAATGTACTTCCTAAATAGCAGCAAAAGTGCTCCTTAAAATGTAATTTGGGTCATAATACTCCTCTGCTTAAAGTTTCAAAATCTCACAGAACTTAGTCTAAATCTCGACTCCATCTGTGCCACTCTACTTCTTGTTCATTATGCTATGTTCACAAAGGTCTGATTTTGGGTCCTTCAACGCATCCTATTTTTTACCGCCCCAGGGTCTCTGCAAATGCTGTTCTCACTTCCCTTCATTCTTCATCTTTCGGGTCTCAGTAAAAAAATGTTGCCTCCTGTTGACAGGAACTCTCCCCTCTCTTATTCGTATCTCATTCCTTATTTGTTTCCTTCATAATTTCTAATAATTTGCTTACTTGTTTTTTGTTTTTCCCCAATATAAGCTCCATGAGGGTAGAGTCCACAATAGCAAGTGTAAAAGGGAGGAGATGCTTCACTGGAAATGTCTGAGAAGTACGAGCTATAGGTCTCTCTCAGCTCTAAGAGCTGTCATTCCAACACTCATCGCCACCATGCTCCCTCCAGATGAGCACTTTTATGATTTCAAAAGGAACTAAAGACAAGTTTTCATTGGCAAATCACATTAATTCCAACTGCTATGGACTGAATTATATCCCCCCCAATATTCATATGCTGAAACCCTAACCCTAATGTGATAGCATTTGGAGATGGGACTTCTGAGAGATAATTAGGTTTAGATAAACTCATAAAGGTAGAGCCCTTATGATGGGATTAGTGCTCTTATAAAAAGAGGAAGAAATATCAGAACTCACTCTCTGCCATGGCAGGACAGAGCAAGAAGGTAGCTGTCTGAAAGCCAGAGAGAGGGCTCTCACCAGCCCCTGATGTCAAGACTCCTAGCCTCCAGAATTGAGATATAAATTTCTGTTGTTTAAGTCAACCAGTCTACGGTATGTTGTTCTGGTAGTTTGAGCTAAGACACCAATCAAAATGAGAACGCTCCAGTCTCATCCAAATATAACCAAATAACCAAGAGGAAAGACACCTGATGCAGTAGCATTCTCTATGCAGACTCTCTGCCACCCATTCGAACTGCTCCACTGGTCGTTAATGCTCTTCTCCCAACCGCTACACTTTTGAAGACCAAGCACTGTTAAAGCTATTGCTTTAAATACTCATAAATTGCAAATACTCAAACACTAGAAAAAGACTTCACACTTGGCACCAAAGGGTGGTGGGTAGCATTCCCGCTCAGCCACCCCCCAACCTATCCACCTCCATGCACCAAAATGGGTGACTCAGGCACACCAAGACAGGTCAACAACTGTGCTTTGTTCAGAAAGACCCACTGAAGTTTCAGTTAGGAAGTAATTTTGGTTGGGACTCATGACAACATACAGAAAGATTTCCTCAGGCAATCTTCTCATGGGATTTCTGCCTAAATGGGAATCTCATAGGACTCTTTATTAAACTGTTTGCTTGTTTTTTTTCCCGCTCTAAAACTAGACTCTAATTGTAGATTAGAGTGATGCAGCAACTAGATTCTCTGAGATACTTTGTTGGAAAATTACTTTAAACATTCAGAAGCTTACATGTCTTTTATAAAAGGAAATAGTCTATCACTGTATTTTTAAAAATTCAGATTCTATAAATCTGAATTACCAAGTCAGTTATACCTTGGAAATTTCAAAACATAGTCTTTAAATTTAGTGGTTAAAAAAAAATGTCCATCTTATATAGACAAATAAAGAAAAATAAGCAAACTAGTTGGCAACAGGCTATGAAAGTCCCGAAGTCCAGAGATCCATTTCTACAAGGAAGAGAAAAAACCAGGCCAAATTATCAAAGGCATAAAATCTGGTTACAAAATGGAGAAAGGCAGTATTAGTATTCTGTGGCTGAAACAATCAAAGCTGCTCTGAAATGGGTCCTGGAGAAGTACAGTAGTGATAAGATGCGTAAGTTGAAAAGACTCTACATTTTAGAATCTGTGATTCCAAATATGAATCAATATAGTACTACATGCAATATGAGGTAAAGGGCAAGATTAACACTTATTCATCTTTCCAATAATTTTAATAAAGAGCTTCATCTGTACAAAACCCAGTCTCACCTGTGAGTATCCACTATCAGTAAGCTCCTCCTTCCTCTATTTGCCTATTGCAAAGGAAAAGGAACAGGAGCTTTTATAGCTTTGGGGAAGCAAAATGTAGCTTCTTCTCATAAAAAGGTTTCAAGTCCCTGGCCTAGACATTCATAGCAGTCGTCAGAGAACTAAGATCAACTAGCCTTCCCAACCCATTTAAAAACAGAATCATCTAGTCCCACACCATATGTCTCCACGAGAGATTCAGTAACTTGTTCATAGTTTCATGGAGAACTAGTGATGACAGGAAATAAAACTCATGTCTCCTTACTCTCAGCCTAGTGCCCTTTCTAATACAACATATTGTCTCCCATTTAGTAATCAAAGTAGTAAATCAAGACCTAAATAAGTAGGAAATCTGCACAAGGAAAACTCAAGTCTCGTTAGCCCTAGAGTGAATTCCAACCTTGAAAAGCCAAATGAAGAACGTTTGGGAAAAGCTGGCCAACAAATCTAGCAGAATACTTTATACTCAGTGGACTCTATTTCTCCATCACGTCAGCCAATCAAATCGTATAACTGTGCCTTTTCAAACTGTCCTGCTTCATGAGTGCAAAAACAATTGTATTCCCACCCCCAAGAATGATTAGGTCAAAAAGGAGAAAATCGTTTCTTTCTGCCATAATTTTGGCATAGTGGGACTGTGTAGGAATGTACCTACTGTGGAATCTTCTCATACTCCTGAGTAACTAGCAGAGGCATGTTCCATACACTCCCCAAATATCTGAGCTGGCAACAACAAAGGATGTTCAGAGATCTTAGCCCTGGGACAATAGCTTCTGTCAGTCAACTGCAGTTCTCACGACTCTGTTTCTGCTCTTACTCCAACTTCATACCAAAGAGCATACTGCACCTGTATAAGTACTTGAGAAAACTACGCAAATGAATTCACACAGTTGTGTAGCAATTTTGGCAGGGCATCAATACTAATGATAAAGTATGATTTAAAAAAAAAAATTCAAAGACTTTACACAAGCATACTACTCTTAGCACTTACACAGCATATGACGAAGAACCTGGGGCCCCAAGAACCAGTCCTTGAGAACAACACCAAAAAGGAGTAGGTAGTTTTCATGCGATGGGAGTTACCTGGTAAGAAGGCAAAGATGAGCCTTCTTTATCCCTTACCTGAAGCCAAAGGTCGGATCCACTCTTTGCTATTCAGGTCAAGTCTCCAGAGGTCATTGAAGGCAGCATTGCAGCTGCTTTGGGTACAGCCTCCAAACACATACATAGACTGATTAGCATCATAATAGCATGCACCTAGAAAGAAAATAATAAATAACTGATGTTGAATTTTGAAGCCCCTCTAACTATAGTCTCTATCTTTCAAAGATCAATTACTTCACATATTTCACAATGCTATTAAAAGGTACCAACTTTCTATAACCAGCCTCTTGTCTTCAGGTTGGTCAGTATCACATTAACCTTTAAAATAAGGCTCAGAGAAAAGCAAGGGAAATGTTATTTTTGAGCACACTAAGCAAAGTGACAAGGATGTCATTAAATAAGACAGTATAATTCTAGCAAGCACACAGAAAAATTCAGATTAAGGGTGCTCCATGAGTGAAATTTCAGCACAGCTGCATGACTGATCTAAATCTGCATAATTATCCTCTAGGGTTAGGAAAAGATAGTGCTAACACATGTACTTGGCCCTCCCATTTCTCTACTTCAGTCCTCCTCTTACCGTTTTTTGTTTTCAAATGAAACCTGAAGCACAAACCAATAAACAAATCTTTATATGAAAAAAATGAGAGAAAATAATTTTAATCGATGCCGTGAAAAAAACACACATAAAGACCAATGTAGCTCAGAGATGTGAGAAGCAGTACGGTCCCAAAGTAACAGAGAAAAAGCATGAAAGTCATTAAGCTACTAAATGTATCCAAAAGCCACCAAGGCAGGCTGGTTGGTGCTGAATAGAAAACCAGTGCAGTAAGTTAACATTTAAAAAGCACCAAGGTCTCTGAGAAGAGCTTTTTAAATTAGATGATTATATACAACTCATCAATGGGCACCATTATGAAGAAAAGAGGCAATGACTATAATGGAAGCTGTTCCCTGAAAATCAGAAAAAGCAGAGCCAGTCTAGAGGAGAGAATTAAGCTCTTCCATCTTGCTTCTCTTTGAAGGCTAATTTAGTTTCTATCATTTGAAAAAGATCTACACTCCTTACAGTCTTGCATTTACCACCCTGGACCTCAGGAATAAAAGCCGAGCAAAACTTCCCTTTCCATTCACTTCACGCATACCCTGGGGAAAAAGATCTCTCAATGTTCATGTGAAACTGCGTTCAAACAGTTAAGGGTCATATAAAAAGAAGGGGAAAGGGAAAAGAAATTCAGAGGTTCAATCCACTAGTGCAGGGTTTCAGTGATCATCCAGCTTATTTGTAGGTCTAGTTCAGTTTAGCACATCACTGTTTTTAGGATCTCTTCTGAACTCTGACACCACTTACTCAAGTTCAGAAAAAGAAAAATTCCACTGCTATTAATTGCCTCTGTGCTATACACTAGCTCTCGGAATAACCTTCCTTTTTCTCCCCTTAACACTCGATAGGCTCTTTAAGGAATCTCTACACTAAGAAGGCCAAGTTAGAAAACTGTATGAATTAAAAGTTAAGAAAAGCAGTGTGTTCAGTCACTTACACCCAGCAATCTCAGTCAGTGGAAGGAGTAAATCCAAGTCATCAGACCTCTGGCATTGTGCAACAGTGGAGCTGCAGACTTTTCAAATTAAAAATGAAAGAGACTAGAGATGTGAAGAAACGAAATACCATCTAATCATCAATAAGCTCACATCTGCAAAATTGTTAATATATTCCCAGGACTCAAATATATTACAATGGTACATAAAGATTTAAATAATCTTACACTTTCCACTAACTGTCTCTGCCTTTGAAAATAACTTCTAATCTATCTAAATCAGTTTTTTAATCCACATCTCAACAGGAAAGTCTACTAAGAAGTAAAATCCTATGAAATTCCATTGTTCATGTTTCAGATCTGTTAAAAACTATAAATGAGGATCAAATTAGATATTAGACAAACAAAAAGGATAATTACTGGAGCCACATTTTAATCTCCACTAAAGGAGCTAAGCTTCAGTTATTTTGGTCTTCTCATATCTTTCTTGAACTAATCCAACAAATGGGACAACTTTGAACTGAACTAACTGGTGCCAGGCATAAAAGAACATTCTTTCCCCTTGATAATCCATACCTTCAGAAAAGAAATTAGCAATGTCCTATGGCTTCTGAAATCTTAATTTATGTCCATTATCACAATGTTTAATAAGACAAATCCATGATTTCATAACTAAAAGAGTCAAGGGCTCATTTATGTCTCACCATTCCCCAAAGATCAACTCTTGGCAGCTGCTTCCTTCATGTAGCAAGAGCACAGTGCCTTTATTTATCAAAGAGGTAGCAAACATTCTTCTTCTCTATTTGGATTGAAAACCCAGGCAGCAGCTGGGCCCCATGAGGTTGTTACCACATGTATTTTAATCCTATACTAAAATAAGGCAATCGGCATTTTCCTGCTTCTCTCTGAGCAAACAAAGGTTTCTGGAAGAGGAAGGCACAGCCCAAACTATGCAAAGATAATATGACTGAAATGACAAGTTTCACACATTGTATTTTCAATGTCCAGCAGTCAATTATCAACCAAGTTTGGAGAGGAAGGGAGTCAATTTAGGCAGCTATGTTTAGAACTCAGATATAATAGAATGAGAAAATGGCCATCGAATAATACACTCAAATATTTAAGGAATCCAACTGAACTTTGTTTATTGTCTATTTTTATTTAAAACACCTACATGTTGGTCTGGGTGGGGGTGGGTAAACCGGACAAGTTCAATGGGCCTTTTAAAAAAAAATGAAGAATTTAAGCAAACACCAGTGCTCAAATAGTCATTTCCCTTTTCCCAAAGTTCTCCACCCAAACAGAATGTTTTCCTTTCAGAATATCTAGACCATTGGAATGTGCTATACCAGTTACAGTTCACAGTACAGTATGAATACTCTGCTAAGAAATAACACTAAGTATGTTTATTCCAATTGCTTAATCTCTTTGATTTTTGGAAATGAGTTTGATTGCTCCATGAACAATTATTGCAAGACACATACCTCAAGTTAATATCTAATAACCCCTATACAAAGACAAGTCAAATATTCACAATCACACACACAGCAAGGAAACAGTGCTTCAGCATTCTGCATACTTCTCTACTATGTTACAATCTTCTAAAGTGCAAGGTCTTCCAGTTATTTCCTATTTTCCATGATGCCTGGTAGTAAGTCACTCAATAAATGTCCACTGAACTCCAACTTTTGCACTTTCAGATGCTAAATTCTCTTTTGTTTCCCCACTTGTTTCCAGGGAAAGTTCCTGAGGCATCTATCCCATGCTTAAAGAGACTATGCTGTCATGTGTCTCACATCTACAAGCCAGGACATATTTGATAAGGCCTGTAATTACAAAACTATGGAACAAGCAAGGCTGGTTATCCAGTCTGGGCCTGCTGGCTATTGCAGGAACATGATTATCATATGCATGGAATGACCTGGCCGTAGTGGAGCCTAAACACCAAAACGTTTTTCAAAGCATGATGCTGAAGACTCAGTAGACCCCTACATCAATCTGAAAAGGACATCTTACATTAATCAAGGCTTGCATGATTGGACTAGCTTCATTTTACTTCCCCTGCCTTTTTTTTGACCTGGACTTTTACATAGGAAAGAAGTTGTCCTGCTCAAATCTTTGCTACGTTAAATTTCACAGGATTTAACACATTATCCACTATGAACCAGGTGTTGTGAAAGGTGCAAAGCTGTCAAGACATGGAACTTGCCTGTCCTCAAGTACACAATAATCTTGTGGAAGAGTGTCTTCATCATCCTACCATCCTGCAGCTTAAAACATATTTTTACAAATGTTTCCTCAATTAAATTTCCTAGCAACTCTGTGGCATCGATGGAATTTGTCATACACATTTTACAGATGAGGAAATTGTGGGTTAGAGGAGCCAAGGAACTTCTTTCCAAGTCTGAAGTTCTTCTTTTGCATGCAGCCTCTCTTAAACAGATAATTATGGTGAGAGACAGATGATAATAAACAATAAGGGGAAAGGAGGAATGGGTATTAGGGAAGCATAAGCAGAGAAAGAAAATAATCTCCATGGCTGGGGAATTTGAAAGTAGTTTGTGAAGAAAGTGGCTTTTAGCTTTGTCTCTGAGATGCATTTTAGAGGATAGGATATTTTCAGTAAACTTAACAAGGGACAAACAAGTTTAGGAACAGAAAAGGAGCAGAAGGGAAATGGAAAATGAAACCAGGGCATCCAAGCAAAGCCATGATGTAGGGAAGTTTATGACATTACAGGGAGTCTCGTGTGAGTGAAGCCTGACTGTGGAAGGATGCAGCAATGATTCAGGCTGAAAAGGTAAACTGCGGCCTCAAAAGCCAGGTAGCATGGAAACTTCTACCTGCAATACAGAAAGGCTGAGTCTCTTTGGCAGAGGAATGATAGGCTGGTTTTACGTTTCAGATTTGCAGGGTTTCCCACCAGGAACTCCTGTCATTTTGGGCAGGCCAGTTCTTTGTGTGCAGAATCATCCTGTCCACTGCAGGATATTTAGTATCTCTGGTCCTTGCCTACTAAATGCCTGTAGTGCTTTCCAGCCAAGACTACAAACAATGACCTTACGTATTCCAAGTGCTCTGGGAACTAGCACTGTCCCCAGTTTTGGAGATGATTACAAACAGTGTCTAGTCCAGGTTTGAACGGAGAGAAAAGAAAGGCAAGAAGATCATTTAGGCAAGATTCAGGAAAGATGGAATGATTAGGTCATACATGTGAGTAAGGGCTGAGTATATAAGAGATTGCAAGGACAGAACAGAATCAACAGAATTTGATTTTTTGTTGGTGAGGAAAGGAGAGGAATTGAGAATGAATTCAAGATTTCAAGCTTATATAATTGAATGATAATGACATTAAGTTAGGGAGAAAATTTGGGGGAGGGTACTACTGAATTTCACTTTCAGTTGACTAAACATGAAACATCTGTGTACCTCTACACACTATGAGCAAAAAATTGGAAATGTGAATCTTGAGTTCAATATGAGTTATGAATAAGAAATAAAATTGAGCTCAAAGGAGAAATACAGCATTTGAAGAGGTAGAAGCTAAGGAAAGACATTAAAGAAATTCCTTCTTTTCATCCTATTCGAAACTGCTATTTCCCTGTCACAGTTCTCTTCAGTTTGCTAGTTAGCATGTAGAGACAAATGGAAA
Organism: Eidolon dupreanum; assembly: GCA_028627145.1. Taxonomy (NCBI): domain Eukaryota; kingdom Metazoa; phylum Chordata; class Mammalia; order Chiroptera; family Pteropodidae; genus Eidolon; species Eidolon dupreanum. The sequence continues at coordinate 6,638,685 of CM053502.1, forward strand.
GACACTTGAGAGACATTAAGACACAAGAGACATCTCTTTTAAAAAATCTATGGTACCTTTCTTGGATTTCGAGTGAAAATATGAAAAAAAAAACTTAAGTAAAAACAAGTATCACAACTCATCAATCTCTGAATTTCTGTGGAACTTAACTGAGCTATTCCTTTCTACTTCCCCTTCAAACAATTGCCTCTATTTTGTGCTGATACTCTTCAAAAGCTAGTTAACTGAAAAATATTTTTTTCCCTCTTTGATCAGAAAACTGAACTGTTGCTATGATAATTATTCTAAATAGTTCCTATACTGGTTTTTATTCTACTCAGATTCATTCAATTTCCCTCACTCAGAATTCTAAAACCGTCTAAAAAAAGTCCAGACTTTAGAAAGCTTGTCTCTACTTCTTATTCCAATTACCTGTAGGTGACTGGAGTTACCCCTTCCTCAATAATAAATACTGGACTTAACATGGATCCTCCTGCAATTTCATTAAATATTCTCAGTAAGGATTCATTTTACAGTCTATTGTAGCAATTAGTGTGGTCTGTGGATGCTTGAAGCATTTGAGATCCTCTCTAAACTATTTCAATAATAATCAGGAGGAGGAGGAAATGGAGGGGAAGAAGCAGTATTAGTTAATTGCCCTTTTCATTGCTGACATTTGCACTAACAGTGTGGAAGCAATGCTGGGTAAATCTGCTGCAGCCCGTGCATGAATCAAGGCAGGGCCCGCGATAACTCTAGTGGTCACTGTGTTCTTCATTGCAGTATGGACAGTTTAAAACAAACAAAGCCAGTTCTGACTTCACAGATGCCCTCCTCTCCAGAGGTCCAGGAATGACACTTTGAGATCCACTGCTCTAGGGAGTTTACAATAGCACAAGTAAAAATAGCTCCTTGAGAGAACTAAAAACAGCAGTAGTTTGGCCTGTTCCTTTGATCTATTTAGATCTAATTCAAAGGTAATGATGAGTTATAATTATTTACTGAACTGTCTCCGGGGGTACAAAGTATAACATATGATCTGGGGTACCCAGCCTCCAAGATGGCCTCCAATGATCTTCACTTTCTGGTATTTACACTTTTGGTCAATTCTTGTGTCACCAATAGAATACATCATAAAAGATGGTATTCACCTCAGAGATTAGGCTGTAAAAGACACCATGGCTTCGGTCTTATTGTCTGCCTCTGTCTCTCAAATCATTCATTCTGCAGGAAGCCAGCTGCCAAGTCGCGAACAGCTCTATGAAGTCTATGTTAGCAAGGAACTCCTGTCCACGGCTACTTGCATGAGCCTAGAAGCAGATCCCGCAGGCCTCGGTCAAGCCTTTAGGTGACTTACAGCCTTAGCTGTAAGATTGACTGCAACCTCATAAGAGATGCTGACCCAGAATCTCCTAGCTAAGCCACTCAAAATTTCCTGACCCTCAGGAACTCTGTGAGATAATAAATGTTGTTTCAAACTGCTAAATTTTGGGGTACTTTTTATGCAACATGAATAACCAATACACTCTCCTTCTCTGCAAAAGTTCAAAATATACTTAAAAAAAAAAAAAAAAGACACATATAAGCTTAACAATGAAAGACACTGTGACTTAAGTGCCAAATTAATATTTCAGACAATAAGCTCAGAACAGGAAATTTTTTTCTGTGGGCTAGAGAGTTGAGAAAAGATTTCATGAAGGAGCCAGAACTTCAACTGAGTCTTCAAGGAGAGGCAGGTTTCTGCTAAGTGGATGGACATACTCTGGGGAGGAAGAAACAAATATGGCAAAGCGACAGCCTGAAAGAGGAGAGCTCTTGGGAAAAGTTGGGAGATAGGTGGTAAATTTAGACATAGGTCAAATTAAGGAGGGTTTTAAATATAAGACTAAGTTTAGCTTTTATCTTGTAGGGAATGGACAGGCACTGAAGGTTTTTGAACAGGGAATTAATTTAATTAAAGCAGTAACTATGAGAATTTTCTAAGAGGCATCCTTCTCCCCTCAATGAGTTTCCTTTCCTTTAAGCAGAACCATTTATAAACATACCTGTACTGGCCTATGATATACTATATCTCAATCTCACTTTGATTGAGAGATATGAATAACTAATAAAATAAAATGAGTCTACAAAAATTAATTAGAGTGGAAAGTTATTTTTGGAATAATTTAAAAATTCTAAATTACATCTATTTGCCAGGACATTTTATTTATAATTTTACTATTTAAATTTGTATTTTATAATCAAGAACCTTTACATTAAAAAATTTTATGTGACCCCAGTCAAATTTTGTTTGCTGAACATATCCTATGTGAAAATAAAGAGCTATTTTAAGACTTAGTGCTAAGTTCTGGTTACTCCCTAAGCAGGACCTCAGAAATAGCCTCATGTATGTCTTTCCTTTGTTTTCTCCTTACACGATGTCAGATGTTTTTTAAAAGTCTAAGGATAATACCTTGACTTCTTTGGAGTAGAGATACTAGAAAAATTCAATGAGAAAACAGAATATAAAATTATACCAAAGTGCCTAAAATGTATTTATTAGACTCATGCTCTTCACTAAATCTGACTGTAAAATTAATATAAATCTCATTTTACATTCTCATCATTAAAAAGTCAGACAAAATACATGCATCCAAAGTAGTTTTTAGAAACGCAGGCAGGGCGGGATCTGCTTTCACAGTAAACACTTACTGTGTGAGAACCGCTGAGTGATCGGGGTTCCAGGGTAAGGGTAAGTCCGACTCTCCCACTGAATGTTTCCTTCCTGGACAGCCTTTATGAAGCCGTGATAACACTGGTGGGCTACACCTGAAGACAAAAACAACAAATGCCTCAGCCTGGATACTTCGCTTGTAAATCGAATTATTAAAACTGTATCTATTTAAATATTTTATCTCTTTTATAAGTCATAA